>OV816023.1:138294951-138622913 GCA_929113105.1 Agrypnus murinus | reverse complement strand
AATGATTTGTTATGTTTTGACTATTGTGAAACATGCTAAAAACTATTTTACAACTTTTCCTTAAGTCTTATAACAATTTTCTTTTCAGGTTTTGAGCTTCAGATGTAATAACCTATTAACCCAAATACTTCTTTTATGTAACAACAATAAACTAAATAGATAAATCAAACTTGAACTCTGTTTTCTTGAATTCTTTTATATGAACGTCAAACATCACATCTACCTCTTCTCTGTTCATCAAATAATTTTAAAACAATAATGAACTTTTATTAACTTGAACAACATCAACTTGAGTAAATAATTAAACTCGATTGAAATATCATTACAATATATTGATACCATAATATCAATAACATTAAATGTTCAAATCGATTTTTCTCAGAATTTTTGTTATGCAACCTTATGATTTATTTGCATGATCATAAAGGGAATAGAAATCACTATCGGATTTCACTATTAAATATCTATATTGTCATTTAAATTTTTTTGTGATGACGTCATAAGGGGCCATTCATTAATTACGTAAGGATGATTTTGGCCATTTTTTGATCCCCCCTGCCCCCATGTAAGGGCCCGTAAGATTTCTCGGACTCCCCCTCGCCCTTCTTACGTAAGATTTTATCTGGCTTTACAAATGGATCCATTACATTAAAACTCATAATTTGAAGTAAATCAAAGATTTTTATTTTTTAGAAGATAATTTTGGTTATACCATTATATTATTATTAGATTTAGATTACGACTATATCATTATTAGATAATTATCTAGTCTTTGGAGAATCTACTTTATAAAGTATCTTACTTTATTAAGTAAGTTTTTAAATAATCGTTAACTAAGGAAACAAATCAGTCAAACAAACTACGAATAATTTTTTGCGTAAAATTAGGAACGACTAGATTTGCAATAATCTTAAAGAAAATAAATTAAAAAATGTGTGTGTCGTCGGACGGATACAGAGAGTAAAAAAGAGTGGGTCTGAGGCCGTTATTATTGGAACAGCATAGAAATTGCGCGCGATTTTCAAAATTGTGAAATGATGTTAGTTTGATTAAAATGATATACAATTGTAACTAATCATTCAGTGCTATTATTGCGTGATAATAAAAGGATTTTTTTCAAATAATAAAAGTAAGATTAATATACAAAAAGTACGTAATATAATTTTTATTTCTAAGCTTCAAAATGTGTTAAAATAGACACATCAAAGATTTTAAAAACTTACTCAGCAATAAAAATTTTTAAAATAAAAATATGTATAAATAGAACTGTATATTAAAAAAAATAGTTCTCATATTTGTTTTCCCGAAAGTTTTGCTCTCAAATATTCATCAAACTATGTTAAAAATCGCTTATTTCGACTTATACAATCTTACGTAAGAATGGCTTTGACCCCCCTCCCCCCGAGATAAGGGCATGTAGAGATTTTGAGAACCCCCCCTCCCCCTCGGGGCCCTTACGTAATTAATGAATGGCCCCTAACTAATAACAAACATTTACAAAGTTCAGCTCGATTTTTCTCAGAATTTTTATTATGCAATCTTATGATTTATTTATATAATCATAAAGGGAAGAAAAATCACTATCGGATTCCACTATTAAAAATCTATATTGTCATTTAAATTTTTTTGTGATGTCGTCATTACTTAGAAGCAATTGAAAGTTGGAAGGTGAATTGCACATATTAATGTGTATTT
The DNA here is from genome assembly GCA_929113105.1 of Agrypnus murinus. Taxonomy (NCBI): domain Eukaryota; kingdom Metazoa; phylum Arthropoda; class Insecta; order Coleoptera; family Elateridae; genus Agrypnus; species Agrypnus murinus. The sequence goes on along the minus strand of OV816023.1, from coordinate 138,621,218 downwards.
CTAAAAAACAAAATCGCCGTGTTTCAGTATTTTTTAAAAAATATTCCATACTTTAATCCCACCCTGTATAGTCCAGTCGTCAGGGAACCAAAAGTATCTGTTTTTGGTTCTTTAGTGTTAACAGCTATCTTATTGCACAAACCTACTCAAAATAGCGTGTAGAATAATATATGTACTAAATCGTAGTGACAGCAGAAAAGTTATTAACAATTTAAGGTGCGTACTACCGTTTTCGAGGCAGTTTTTCTTCCGTAGCTCATCAGGATAACTTAGTACGAAGAAATGTTTAGTATATGATTTGCTTATCATTTGCATAAGTATCTTATATTTAATTGGCTATGTTCCAATATGGCAAAGTTACCTGCTAATCTAATAACATTTCCCATTTTTGACAGTTCACAAGTACAAATGTGAATGATGCTCATAGATACATACTTTGACGTTCTCCATTACTGAAAAGTGTTATCTTCCAATTACCACTGAACTTCATCGGCAGTTCCCAGGTTTAACAGGATCAACAGCATTAAAAAGTTTATTTTTCTGTTTAATTTTAATGTTTAGTGTATTTTCTCGGATAAACACCAATGAACTTCACATCAACCTTAAACAACATGTTTTTGGTGCGTTAAAACTGAGCGACTAAATTTAAGTGGGTGAGTCCAAACGACTGAGTGAGTCCAGATGAGTAAGTCCAAGAGTTCAAGCGAATGAGTCCAAGAGAGCGACACCAAGTGAGTTAGCCCAGATAAATGAGTCTAGGTGAGTCCAAGCGAGTGAATCTAAATGGGTGAATCCAAGGTGAATCCAAATGAGTGAGCCTAAGAGATTGAGCCCAAGTGAATAAGTCCAAGTGAGTGAGTCTTGGTGAGTGAGTCCAAGTGATTGAATCCAAATGACTTGAGTCCAGGTGACTGATGTGTGACTTTAAGCAATTGGGTTCAAGTGAATTATTCCAATTTTTTGAGTACTTGTGAGTGAGTCCAGTTGAGTGAGTCTAGATGAGTGAGTCCAAATGACTTAGTTTAAGTAAATTAGTCTCCACGAGTAAGCCGAAATGAGTGAACCCAAGTGAGTGAGTCCAAGCGAGCGAGCCCTGGTGCGTGAGTCCAGGTAAGTGAGTGAATCCAAATGACTGAGTTTAAGTGAGTGAGTTCAAGTGAGTGAGTTTAAGTGAGTGAGTTCAAGTGAGTGAGTCCAGGAGTTTGAGTTTAGGTGTGTGAGTCTAAGGGTGTGAGTCTAGGTGTGTGAGTCCAGGTGTGTGAGTCCAAATGACTGAGCTTAAGTACATGAGTAAGCCGAAATAAGTGAGGCCAAGTGAGTGAGTCCAAGCGAGCGAGCCCTGGTACGTGAGTCCAGGTAAGTGAGTCCAGCAGAGTCCAAGTGAATGAGTCCAGATGACTGAGTTTAAGTGAGTGAGTTCAAGTGAGTGAGTTTAAGTGGGTGAGTTCAAGTGAGTGAGTACTGGAGTGTAAGTTTAGGTGTGTGAGTCTAAGTGTGTGTGACTCCACATGCGTGACAGTCCAAGTTTGTGAATCCAGGTGGCGCCTCCAGGTGTAGGAGTCCCAGTAAATGAGTCTAAGTAAATGAGACAAAATAACTGAGTTCAAGTCAATAATTCCAGATGAGTCCACGAAAGGTATTCGAAGTGAGTGAGTCCAGGTTATTGAGTCCAAGTAAATGAGTTAGTAAAGCAGATGAGTGTAAGTCCAAGTGAGTGTGTTCAGGTGTGTGAGTCCAAGAGAGTGGGTCCAAGTGAGTGAGTCTAAGGGAGTGAGTCCAAGTGAGTGAGTTCAGGTGACTGGGTCCAGGTGAGTGAGCCCAAGCGAGTGACGCCAAGTGAGTGACTCCAGGTGAGTGGTGTTAAGTGAGTTAGTTCAGGTGAGTAATTGAGTGAGTTCCAATTGAGTGCAGCCAATTGAATTAATCCAAGTCCGTGAGTTGAAGTACAAGTAGTAAGTCCAAGTGAGTAAATCCAAGAGAGTGATTGCAAGAGATTAAGTCCAAGTGCGTGAATTCAAATGAGTAAATCAAAGTCAGTATCCAAGTCAGTCCAAGTTAGTGAATCCAAGAAAGTGAGTGAGTGCAAGAGAGTAAGTCCAAGTGCGTGAGTTCATGTGAGTGAATCCGAGTCAGTAAGTTCAAGTGAGTGAGTCCACGTGAGTGAGTCCAATTGCGTGAATTCAAGCGACTGAGTCCAAGTGAGTGAGTTCAAGCCAGTGTATCTAAGTACACGTGAACGAGTCAAGTTTATCTTACTCCATGCCAGGTTTAATAAAATTCTATTGCAGTTGTTCGTTCACACCGCCCCTCTTTGTTTCTGCAAATTGTCAGAGTAACCAAAAGCTTTTAAGGGACGATGGAAGATAACCTCCAAATAGAATTTCATGACACTTGGCACTGGCAATAGGAGTCATTTTAAAGCTAAATATCTTTAAGACACATAATCAGCGATTGGTGTAGTCAAACTTGAATTGAATACATTTTTGAGATTCTTATCGAATTCAAACTCTTCAATAATGTACTATCTTAATTAAAAGCTTCTTTGCTCTCTTATAGTATTAAAATGTCTAGTTAGTATGGGCTTTCTTACAGCCCATGACCACATTTCAATAGCTTCTCCTACACCTGACGTTCACGTAACAAGTGGTTTAGAAAACATGTTCTGGGCTGACATCAGATGGTAGAGGTTGCAAGCTGTGCCTGTGCAATGATTCTTAGCTTTAGACCCATTAGGCAACATTTAAGCATACTACCACTTACTCATTATAGCGTGATTGGGATAAAAATACTTGAGCCTGTATAATATTCACTCATATAGCTGCACTCATTCATATAAGTTATATTTGCTGCCGAACTGTGATAGGGATCAATTTTGTTTTTGCACTAAAATTGCTCAGATAGTTGGGTAATGCGTACACCAAATATCAGCATAATTAGTCCTTGTGCACTCAAGTTATTGATGCTTAACTCTTCAGACGTTCGATTTCCTATGTAAAACCATACAAAACAAGGGTTCACAAAAATCAAGATAATTCGAGATCCAGAATAGGGATCACTTTTTAATTGATATATGTTGAATAAAATGGTTCCTTCTATATCTGTTCCAAGTTTGAGAGCGCTACGACTTTGTGCACATGAGATACCGCGTGGCCAAATAATCCCAGTAATAGGGTACCCTTCTTTATATTTAATTGGAAAAGTTGATAAAAATATTTCAAAAGTGTTAGTATTTAACAAAGATTTTAGATTTTCACAAAATTTTCAAAATTTTCCAAAATTTTGAAACTACCATCCACAGCAACATATACAGTATGTCCCCGGATTGACTTCACAATAGGTGAGATGGACCAAAAATTTTTGAATTGGAATTTCATATTTTGTGATTCCGCCTTGCTTGGTCTGAAACTTATTTTTAGTTTACTTTCGATTTGTTAAAATCAAGTAGGCCTTTACAGTTGAGCAAAAATCCGTTATTTGTCAATTCCGTTTCAGGTAAAGTACCTTTTTTGTTCATAGTACGCCAAAGTGTCGCTAAGAAAAGTTGTTCAGAATAAAAAGTTATGGCGTTATGCAAATTTTCAGAATGATCGGCCTACTTTGATAAAATCCGCTTTTGTTTTGTATTGTATGAACGAACAATCGCGTCGTAGTAAAGCAAACAATTTACTGTTATTATCTTAGATACACGTCAAAACTTTGAAGTATTTGTTCTAAACTGATTACTTATCTCAGTAAGTTGCAAATTACTTGTTCCTTAGTTTTTACTTGTTTTGTATTAAAAATGTTGACTCTCGAACAGCGCATTCACCTAATACAATGTTACGGACCTATGGATTTTTACTTATGGGGTTATTTGAAACAAAAAGTTTATTTATATGATCTTCATGATAACATCGACTTATTAAAACAAACAATTAGGGATAAGGTAGCTGAAATTAACCAAATGACCATAGCGAAAGTATACAACGATAAACTGTAAAAATTTGAATTTTAATTTGAAAATTTCTAATCACCCTGTTTTCTCATCTTAGATTTATCATCTAATCGTTAATAAAAAATATTTTTCTCTTATTTTCTACTTCTATTATCAAAGTAGGCCGATCATTCTGAAAATTTGCATAACGCCATAAGTTTTCATTCCGAACAACGTTTCTTAGTGACACTTTGGAGTACTATGAACAGAAAAGGTACTTTACCTGAAACGGAATTGACAAATAACGGATTTTTGCTCAACTGTAAAGGCCTACTTGATTTTAACAAATCGAAAGTAAACTAAAAATAAGTTTCAGACCAAGCAGGGCGGAATCACAAAATATGAAATTCCAATTCAAAAATTTTTGGTCCATCTCACCTATTGTGAACTCAATCCGGGGACATACTGTATATATATATATATATATATATATATATATATATATATATATATATATATATATATATATATATATATTTCATTTCTGTGGATTTTAACAATTTGGTTACAAATTTCCATGCCCCCCCCCTGAAAAACTCCCTAGATCCGCCAGTGCCCATAACTGACTATTTTGAAATCATTAAATAATAGTTTATGATAGAAAAGTGTCAAAAGTGAATGTTTATTTTGCGAAAAGAGAAGTTTGGCCCAAGACGTGCCAGCAGAGTTAGTAATCTCTTCGAACAAACTAAATTCACTTTTAACACGTATATCATACATTATTTTTTCTACAAACCCTATTAAAGGGGTTAAAAAAAGATAAAAATACAAAATTGTAATGCAAAGATCGAATGGCTTATAATTACGAACGAACATCTATCAGAACAACCATTGCTGTTATTACCATAATATCAATTGTTGTTATGGTAATTTATTTATTGAATTTACTTATTACATTCGTGTCTAAAGTGTTACTCTAGATATCACTTTATGCATAAAATGACATTTTCGACTCACGACAATACAAAAAAGTCAAAAGTTCTGCTTTTAATAGGGTTTGTAACACTTTAAAGGAGTGGTAAAGCAACAATTGCATAGCAGATTTTGCTAATAATATCAAAATAGGAAATGAAACTTTCTGGACGATTTTCCAATTTAGAAGAAAATAACGGATAATTTTAATCCTTTTTTTATTAAGTCAGTTTGAATAATACTAGATAATACCTTCCTATGTGAAAAATCCATATAAACTCTCGCATAAATAAAAGTATTCAAGCACTGAAATTAATCTACCCCCATAGACAAATATTAACTACTGAAACAACAAAGACCTTGTATTGTTATTCACTTATTTTATCTAATTTTTTATGCTGTAGCGAAATTTACGATGGATAAATAAATCCATTTATTTAATATTATACTGTATATTTATTTTTGTTGTATTTTTAACTATTTACTAATTGTGAAATGAATAAGGATTAATAAAAAGTTTCAATAAATTGTTTTAAATAAGTTTTACTATTTGCTAATTAAAATTTACTTCTTACAAAATACGTTACGCATGTGCTCAAAAGGATATTTATTAATTAAAATTCCCATTCTCTATTCCATAGAAATATTTTAATTTTAAATTTATTTCTAAGAAGGCAAACAATGAACGAAATATTATACACTTATAAATAGAGTCCTAATAAAACATGTATATTTATCTCCAATATTTTTTTCTATGTCAGAATTTCTTTATATAAACATCACAACTGCTCGAATTACAAATACGAATGAAGCGCCTTTAGTGGGAAAATACCTTAACTTCTTATCTCCGCTTGGATATCTTTTTTACAGCCATTGTCAGTTGGGTAGCCTAAAATTAGGAGTAACTGTATAAATCGCTGTCAGGAACATTGCGCACTTTGTTAGAGTTCATCACAAAATTCAGAGGTGATAGCGACATGCAGTTTTCATAAACACATTCTCCATTGAATTTCCAAGGGGATGACATATTTCTAATTTTCGAAGAATTTCTAAACTTGTAGAAAATAACAATCTAAAGTTGCCGAAGTTTGAAAGACTCTCTATCAATTATTACAAAATATCCGCCCTTGAAAAATATGTCAAACCCTAGGTATATCCTTTATCTACAATTTAAGACCTCGACCAAATCTTCATCTCATTCCTGAAGGTGTGTGAACTCTAACGAAAATTGGTCGGAAACGACACTTTCAGCACGTAATGAAGCGCGCCCTTAAGATGAAATACGCCCTTAAAACTGTCATCAAAAATGTATATGTATTCCCTGCAACGGCGAATTTCATAATTTTCATGGCTACTTTCTAATTATTAATTTACATCTCCTTCCTACTTTTTAAAGAGCTTAAAGAATAAAAATATAATAGATATATGGTTAATAGACATACCTTACGAACAAATACCACAGACTTTCAGTTGGTCGTTTGTGTTATTCGAGAATTTCTTTAAAAAATTCCTTCTTATGTGATGAAAACTAATTACATCTGCTATATTGTTTTAAGACAAATTAACAACAAGATGAGTGTATGTAATGACCATTAATCAATAAAAAAACGTCATACATCTTTATAAGAAGAAAAGAATAAAGTTATAACAAGACAAGGTCAACTTTTCGACATTCCAGATGGCGACAAAATTTGGTTTAACACAATTTAAACTTAACATTGCGTCTTACGGAATATTAATGTGGGGAACAGTGAGTAAATCTAGTGTGGAAATCTTAGAACGATTTCAAAATAAAGTTCTTCGAACGATTGGTAATGCACCGTGGTACGTGCTCATCAAAATCAACGAATCAGTTCTAAACTTGACTGAACACGATGAACCAAGAAGACTAAAAAGGTTTAAACCCTCAGAACTACCGACTCGTTTTCAATAATAAGCTAATATAACTAACAAATCATAGAATAAGAAAGCTCTGTAATGGAGGGCGCTCGCTGGAACCCTGCTGAACATGATGAATTTTAGACGCAGCTCTCACTGCCGTTAATTTAATTGTGGTCATACATGGTGCTTATTGTCCATTAATGGGACAGATTGCATAAAAACTGGAGTTAATAAAAAAAACATTGCACGGCTCTGCAAAAAGCAATAAAGCACGCCAACAAAGCAAATCGCTATTTATCACGTATCACATTTCCATCTTTGTCTGTACGTGTTGTTTGCTTAAATTACTTATTTATATCGCCATATAAATGAGTCACTTATACTTCTTTGTTTTTTTAGTATTTTGTATTATAATAATAATGAATGGTCCGGCGGTGGATGAGTGGTGGCAGTGTATCACTCGTGTTCAAGTCCCACTTGGGGCGACAGAATTTTTCTAATTGGAAAATTCCGCCAGCTCAACTATGGATGTGTGTATTTGTGATGCATGCTAGATGGGGGACATATGATCTTAGCTGTTGGTTACTCCATATAGTAGACGTGAAATAAAAAATAATAATAATTAAAATCAAGTTCTAAAAATAATAAATAATAATTAGTAATACAATTACAAAAAAGTGTACGAGGATGGGATTCGAACCCGCGATTATGAGTCTGATACATTAATCTTTAGACCAATTCGGTGTACGACTTTAAAGCTTTTCCTTATTACCTTATTAGCGAAGTCATTAAACCAACAAACTTTTTAGGTATTTTTCTGAATAGTTTTTGATTTTCTCATAATGTTTAATATATTTTTAAACTTCTACTTACATTTGCAACGGTACAAATGTAAGAGGAGGGCTAAAATTTCATTGGACTTCGTATGTTCGTGCTTACAAAAATCACACTGTATGTGTAATAAATCTAGCAATAAATTGTAAGTGTAATATTATCTAAACCAATGGTATTAAAGCATGGTCTCTGATTAACTTTGCGCAAGAAAACATTTGACAAATCATCGGTATTGATTGTATCTGTTAATTTGACAGTTGTAACAGGTAGATAAAACAAGTGAGAAAATAGATATATTGTTAATTTTACAGAACCGTTATTCTTTAGCAGAATGTCATCTGAACAAGAAAAGAATCGGATAATCATTTCCGAATATTTGAAAAATCCAAATTGTACTTACACAGACATTGCGAAAAAAGTGAAAATGCTACGACAGACAGTTTCAAATGCCATAAAAAAGTTTAAGGTTACTGGAACAACAAAAAAACAGAGTATGCCAGGAAAACACCAGCGTGGTGACATTAAAAGGGAGCATAAAATAGTGAACTATCTTAGAACGCATCCCAATGCTTCTTTAACAGAGATGGCTATAAAATTCGATACAGTTCGTTCAAATATTAAGAGAATTAAGCGAAAGTACAAAATTGAAACCAGGAAAGTAAAAAAGATGCCAAACCGAAATGATGTAAAAAACAGTGTAGCCAAATATCGGGCACGAAAGTTGTACGAAGAAATTTTAGTAAAACATCAGGGGTTCGTATTGATGGATGACGAAACATACGTCAATGCCGATTTTAATGAAATTCCCGGACCACGCTTTTATAATTTTCAAGATGGTAAAAGTATTGACGATAAATACAAAATTAAAAAATGTGACAAATATTCTAAAAAGTATTTAATTTGGATGGGTATTTGTTCTTGTAGTCAAATGACAGAACCATTTATCACAACCAAAACTTTGAATAAGGAAATATATATATCAGAGCATGTCTTAACAAGCGCATGTTATCACTATACAAAAAGCATATTTGGAAGCCTTTATTCTGTCCAGATTTGGCAACATGCCATTATGCCAAAGATGCCTTAAAATGGTATGAAGAAAATGGTGTTCTGTTCGTTAGTAAAAGCTATAATCCTCCAAATGTTCCCGAGATTAGACCAGTTGAGAAATTTTGGGCTTACTGCAAAGGGAAATTGAGAAAACAAAATATGATTGCCAAAAATGAAAAAAAATTTAAAGCCAACTGGAAAAAAATGTTAAAAACTTTTGACGAAACCTATGTAAATAACTTGATGAAACACTTAAAACTTAAGGTAATTAATTTTTATAGAGGAAATGTAAATAATTGAATTTTATGTTTTTCGTTGATTACTATACATTTGTAGATTATGTAATTAAATAAATAGAAATAATTAAGAATAAACTAACTTTTTTGTAGTATTTTCTTCTGCGCAAAGTTAATGAAAGACCATGCTTTATATTTTAAATTAATAGAATAGTATGTATCTCATCTGCTGAATTGTTGAATCTGTGTTGAATTATGATTACTTGAATAAAAGTGAATTTGTTGATTACAAGTATTGGAGGTATCTCGAATAAGTGAACCAAAGTAGTTGTCTAGAGTGTTTCGGTCAGCTAAGTTTAAAGGTATATTACAATTGTTAGAAAATCGTATGCTGAGAACAGTTAATGTGGTCTACGAGAATCGTTTTCTTTTGATACAGATAGAACCTAAGTAAGCTCTTTTTCACGACAAATGGAAGCAACTGTAGAATATCTCAATTCTTTATATCGATTCCAGCCAGAGGGGAACCCAAAAAGCTTGTATTTCCTCAACCCTCTGTCATGCTCTCTCAATTTTGCTTTTAAATTATCAGTTAACCAAGACACTCTGAGTTTTGTAATCTTCACCTCTATTATTATTATTATTATTATTATTACTTAATTACACAAACTCAAAGTGATTTCAAACGAATATTTAATCAAAATATTGCTCCTTCCTCAAAATCAATACCAAAGATGGGTACATCGATTCAAGCAGGAAGGTTCAGTAGAAAATCAGAGAAGAATTCAAACATATCACATGAGCAATCTGGAAAAATTGCAGAAATCAGGGATATAGTTGTAAATGATGGCTCTGTTTCAACTCGACGCATAAGTCGGAAAATGGGTATTTTCCAAAGTAGTGCAAGACTTCTTCTTAAAAGAAACTTTAATTTTGTATGTTACCTGGTAACCCCTTTAACGCGAACGATTTGCTAGTGGCTGATGGATGCTGCCCTTGATCTGATAAACAACTTAATAATGAGTGATGAAGCGCACTTTTATCAAATTGGTAAACATAGCAAGCAGAATGAACGCTTCTGGTTTTCTGATAATCCACAAGTTCTGAAAATAACTATCTGGTATTGTTATCTTTTTGAAGACGATGCTGGAAATGTCGTTTCCGTTAACTCTCAGAAGTATATAAGCATGTTATAATGGGGATATTCAATATCCAGCACGTTCGCCGTATTTGTCAGTTTTGGATTACTTTCTTACTTCGTTTTGGGGTTACCTTAAGTCGAAAGTTTTTAACAGTTCCGTTCGTGATTTAGACCACCTCAAGGGAAACTCCAGTAAAAATGGGTAGACGTGCAATGCCAATACCACCTAGATATAAATATTTGCAGTTAATTGAATTTACTGTAATTTCTCCTGTTTTTAAGGAGTTTGTGAAGTATTTATTAGATAAATTATTTAGTTCGTTAATTAAATTATAGATTAATTATTTCCTTTTTGGTACACTCCGATATTATGGCTTAATTAACAATTCTCCTCTTTGATCAAACTCAAATTTTTGAGAGTTCAACACAGATCAAGCGACCTAACTACAAAAGTATTGATTTCCAAGATCCCAAATATGGTCCTACCGGTTTTCAATGACCCTGTGATTGGGCAAAAAACCATAACTTTATCTGGTGTTAAAATGTGCGGCAAGACATAGTTGCAATTAGCCTATTAGAAAACAGCTTGGGTAGTTAGGTAACTTCCGCCCTGTTCGAACTCAGATAGGTCTTGTATTAGATCGCCTTCTTGCTTGAATATTTGTAAGGCTAGCACCCCATGTGTGTGTGTGTGTGGATGGTGATTCAAATTGTTGGTTTTCTTGTGTAAATACATCTCTTGAGATGGAAAGTTAGTGGGTATTAATTGCGTAAACTGAAACCACTAGCTTGGAAAGAATTTCTTGTCTTTTTGAAGAACAAGATTATTGGAATTTCATTGAATTTCATTGTCTTTGAGTGACAATCCATTATGGATCGTCATTTTAAAAACTCTGTAATCTGAATGTATGTTCTTCCATAACAATCAAATCACTAAACTAGTTAGTTCCTCTACAAAAAGGTAATTGTATTCTTTAGAGCTTAAGTTTTGTCTGGAATCGTGGTGTCTTTTGTTTTTGTACTCGTATTTCCACGTGTCACGAGGTTAAATGGTGTACGTTTTTCCTGGCATTTGTGATGTGGTGAATTTACGCTCAATTGGTTTCCATTGAATTTCTGATTTTGGACCTGGCTACGAGTCAATACTATTAATTAACCAAGTCGATATGCTCATATGTCTTCTCCATGATTATACTTGATGGACCTTCGGAATTATTATGAATTAGGTGGACATTTTAATTGCGTTTATGATTCCATATTTTATTTTGATAAATCATTAAAAGGTGTGTTAACAATATGAATTTACCTAAAATTTGAAGGTGGTTTTTACATATACAGTAAGATTAAACTTTATGGAAATTAGTTGTTTTTGACAATAATTACTGTCATTATTATATAACCAAAGTGCAAACAGTTTTTAAATTTTGGAAATTCTATTTTAACAGTAATCTTGAAACTAAAATTTATCAAAGATACGATCTAATCTAACTTACTTTGTAGAAGCATTAACTGCTTAATTATGTAATCTTATGTAACATTTATTATTTGATTTGATATTAGTTATACGAGTATGATAAAAGTATAAAATTCTACCTGAAGTTTAACCAGTACGAAAGCCTTTAGTTAGCACGATTTGATTACTGATACTATTTTAATTTATTTTGAATACAATGAATAAACAATATACTTGGTGTTAATCTTTTTTTAGTTTTTTTCTGTCACTTATGTGCTCTAAGAACTAGGGATATCTGGCTTTTGCGCAATTGAAGCTAGATGATTTCACAGTACAAGAGTTGTGTTCTTAAAAAGAATTATTGTTAACCAGTTATTTAATATTTAAGTCAACTGTGCTGCCGCCAGTGGCGGATTTAGGCACAAGCGCTTGAAGCGGCCGCTTCAGGCCCCGCAAGTCAGGGGGCCCCGCCGAGGCCTCCTGCCAAGGTCCGCACTGGACACGCGATAAATAACAATTATTGGCGTGGAATTCACTTTCTCGCGAAAAGTGAAACAAAAACGGTTTATATCATTCATATCGGTTGACACATTATAGTTTTCTACGAAAAGGCAAGCATAAGTAAAATATTGTAACGGAGTATACTGTTTCACAACAGACTTGCGAGGAATGTATTATCTCTGTCGCTCCGAACACATGCTTTCTCGCACAATCAGCATCAGCGCGGTCATCAGACTACTATGATGACTATAATTTCTTGAATTAATGGTTTCTGATAAGGGGACGTTCGGTGAAGGGGAATTTTACAACGCTTTTCAACGGGTAAAATTCCTGAATGACTTTTGTCAATTGTTTTTGGTATAGTAAAAGTAGAAAAGTTCCATTGTAAAATAACTGATTGTAAAATAAATGTATTTATGTCCGATTGCATTATAAAGTACTGTTTATTCTATTGTATTGCGCCAGTAAACTGGATTATTATTGTACTCGTAAAATAAAGTGGTAGTAGTAAAATAAAGTATATAGTAGTAAAATAAAGTATGACAACTGTATATTACATGTCAAGTTTTCTTCTGTCAAGAATAGATGTCAAATTTATAAACTGATTTTTTTTTGATAATTAGCCAATTTTAGGAATCGAACATATAGCTTTGTATGCAACTCTTACATAATCGGACCTTATAGACGCGCCCTTTTTATAGGCCTTGCTCGCTTCGCTCGCTCGGCCATAAACGAGGCTTTTGTCTATAAAGTCCTACATTATGTACTTGTTACATAAATAGCTATTATGTCCTATTGCATTATAAAGTACTGTTTATTGTATTGTTTTGCGGCAGTAAACTGGCTTATTATTGTACTCGTAAAATAAAGTGGTAGTTGTAAAATAAAGTGTAGTATATTCAGTTTTCCAATGGCAACTGTATATTACATGTCAAATTTTCTTCTGTCAAGAATAGATGTCAAATTTATAAACTGATTTTTTTTAATAATAAGCCAATTTTAGGAGTCGGACATAAAGCTTTGTATGCAACTCTTACATCATCGAACTTTATAGACTCGCCCTTTTTATAGGCCTCGTTCGCTTCGCACGCTCGGCCATAAACTGAGCTCATCTATAAAGTTCTACATTATGTACTTGTTACATAAATAGCTATTATTTAATATTTATTAGTGCGTATAATGTTAATTAACGAATAATAAATCAGTTATACCAAAAACCTAAAATTATACGATTAAGTACTATGCCGGCAGAAAAATTTCACTCGATTTTCTTCATTTTGTAAACGGTCTTACATCCAGTGGCAAGTTTTACTTATGTCAAATTGTTATTTTTCTTTTAATGACATATGTCATAAAGTACAATTTAATAAAATACGTAGTTTCTAAATCAAAATGATGTGTCTTGATATAAATTATTTTTTATATTAATAATAAAATCAGCCAATATTATTTTATTTCTATTGAAATAGTTATTTTTGACGCGTCTATGATATTGTGTCATGTCATGAAAAGTCTTTGTTACTCGTCTAAAATTTAAGAAAAATCAGCCTACTTGATAAAAATCGTGCGAGATTTTCCTGTCAGAACAGTACATATGTCGCAGGAAGATAGTCAAATCCGGAAAACTAACTAGCTACCTAGTCATTTACTAAGTGACGAGGCAGATAGTAAATCGAACATAAATCTATATTCCTTTTGATTTTGTTATATGCCTAGGTATTTACTAAATTAAACTAAATTTACTAAATTAGAACAGGCAGTTAGTAAATGGCTTAATGTGCTGTCGGCAAATTAGGTAATAACATGCACATTTCTTCGTAGAACATTTTTTTAGATGAACACTTGGAAAATCTTTACCTTGCCTAAAGAATGTTCTGCAAAAAAATGTGCATGTTATTACCTTATTTGCCCACAGCACATGAAGTCATTTACTAACTGCCTGTTCTAAACAACGGCATTTAGTAACCTTCATTCAATGAACCCTCTTCATGCCTAGGCATGAAGCAAAATCGTATAGATTTATTCTCGTTTTACTGTCTGTCCCGTCACTTAGTAAATGACTACTATCCATTTTTTTTTCTAGAGTCCTCTGACTTTGAAAGCGTATTTCTCGGGAACTACTGAACCAAATTAACTATTCTAAAAACGAGCAAATAGTAAATTTATTTCTACATACAACAATAAAATATTATATTTCTAACTGGTATACTTTTGTTTTTATCGGACGATACGCAATAAAAGGTACCTATTTTTAGGAACAATTTCATTGAAAGCAAGTTAACTAATTTTTTTCTCAGAAAGTATACGTCATATATCTATGAAATTTTTGTAGGGGTTAGAAAAAACCTTGCGGTTCTTATGTTATTAATTTTCAGACAAAGAAGCGTTTTATTTAAGATTTATGCTAAGAAATAGTGAACTATGCGTTCTCATTTATTAATAGAGATAGCGTCAAAGTTTTTCCGCTAAATCAACACTTTTCATGTGTAGACATTATTTTTTTCAAAAAAATGTTCCTAATTTTAATAATAAAAATGCGGAAACAAAAAAACGATTTTTGATGACAAGCGGTTTCGACAAAAAACGTTTTTTTTGTTATTGCACTTTTATTGTTAAAATTCGGAACACTTTTTTAAAGAAGGTAATGTCTACATATGAAAAGTGTTAATTTAGCGAAAAAAATTTGAGGCTATCTCCATTAATAAACAAGAACGCATAGTTCGCTATTTTTTCATATAAATCTTAAATAAAACATTTTTTCGCCCGAAAATTAATAGCATAACAACCGCAAGGTTTCTTTCTAACCTTTCTCACTAGCTAACTCACTTTCAATGAAATTGTCCCTAAAAATGGGTACCTTTTATTGCGTATCGTCCGATCAAAACAAAAGTATACCAGTTAGAAATATAATATTGTACTATTATATGTAGAAATAAATTTACTATTTGCTAGTTTTTAAAATATTTAATTTGGTTCAGCAGTTCCCGAGTAATACGCTTTCAAAGTTAGAGGACTCTAGAAAAAAAATGGATAGTAGGCAGATAATTATTTGACCACAGGATTTGACCACAGATTATACTTTACAGATGCGAAGCTCTCCTGGTCCCGCCAATCCAAATTTATATAAGCATGCGTGAATCCACCATTGTTTTAGTAGTATTTTAATCAACCTCACTTCTCTTCTTGTTTATATTTTGTGCGTGTGTTTTTGTTGCGTTCAGATATTTTGAATTATTTTGCTAGTACTTTATATATTTTTTCATTAATATTTGATTTGACATTGATATTATGGAAATAATGTTACCTTTCTGCACTTACCAATTGATTTGTACAATACAGTATCCATATAAGTATAATTTATTATAATGTTAATAAAAAGTTTTCGATTTTGGTAAATTGTTTATTTTTTTATAGTTTATTATTTTTTGTTTTATATACCTTAATTTATGTTAATCCTTGGGGGCCCCAAAAATTTGTAGCGCTTCAGGCCCCTCAAGTGTTAAATCCGCCACTGGCTGCCGCCCATCTCCATAGTTCTTCAACCTATTTACCGATGCTTTAGTTCACCTACGTCCTACATTAATTGTAATAGAGAACGAGATATTGCTAGTGTCGTTCGAGTTAAGCTGCTGCATGGTTATTAAGCAATTTCAACCACCACCAATCTAGAACTCAAATAATACAATAAATGATATACTGCACATAAAAATAAAAACTAATTTGACGAATTTATTTGGCGACCTTTAGTTTACAGAATGTAGCATCAAAACTTTAACAATATTACAAAGTTATTTAGGTAATAGTTTCGCTTTTTTGGCGATTAAAATATTTTTGATGCTTTTAACGTATAAGACGTAGAGAAATATTCCAGTTTTAGTATTATACGGTATCATTCCCTACTAATACAAAGCCACCCTCTTTCTGTCTACGTAATTTAGGCTGGCGGAAAAATGATTAAAACTTGCTTGTTGCTTTAAAATGAAAAAATATATTGAGAAAATTTGCTTATGTTACTGTATTCGGTACAGTTAACTTATTTGTTTTTTTTTGTGGTATGGTAAAGTAAACGATTTGAAAGCCTACTTTTGTTTATGGACCGTAGTGGACCGTAGTTGGTAATTTTTAATAGAACAAATGAGAAAAGTTGAATTGAACAATATTTCAACAAGTTTAAATAGAGAGACTTATTTAGTAACAGCCATGAAAACATGCGAAGAGCAGGTAGGAAAACGCTTTGAACGATTTATTATAAAATTCCCCAAAGTAAATTTCGTACAAAAAAACTTGCGTGTTTATTGTCAGGAAATCGTATCATCTGACTTGTTATTTTTTATTTTGGTAACTTTTATAAAGTATGTGAGTAATACCTAACTAAAAGAAGATTAATGGAAATACAACACAATACAGCAATCCAACTTCAAAAGCAAAATTTACGGAATTTCTATTTTTCTGTATGAAACAGCCTTTATGAAAGCCTTTAAGAAAATTCTGTCAAGAAAATTTAATAATGTACACTGTACAATGAAAATAAAGCATAATACCCATATAAACCCCTAAACAAGATAACCTGACAAAGAGTGAATGATAAACAGATGTTGATTCAGAAAATTAAAGAAAATCCCTGTGTGATTAAATAAACGGGAGTTTGTTAAAAACAATATTAAATTTATGTTTCAGTCAATTTTAATTTCAAATTCTGAGATGTTCACATAGAAAGTTATCTTTCGTAAAATGTAGATACAGTATTAATTTGGACAGTCTGTCAAAAGCAAGCAATTTACTTTTAAAACATGTCAAAATAGGTTGTGAATGGCTTGAATCGCGAAAATCTTATTTCACATGAGTTATATAAAATGGGTTATGATTTTACTAGTATAAATGGTAATCTTAATAACAAACTTCTACTTTTGAAATAATTGATCAACTTCTCTAATTAAAAATGAATATAAGTTATTTAATTTGTTTGTCATGTATTATACAATCCACATGTACTTTTTACAAAGGTTGAATAAGGTGTTTTCATAATAGTATAGCCACAAAGTCTTCAAGAATACGTAACACTATCGTTATGTAAAAGTTATTTTACATTTACTTATTTTGTGTTAAATTCTGATTAATTTGATCGACGGGCAAGGAAAGAAACTCTTAAGGTTTCAATCGTTTCTTAATTAAATAAATCTTATTAATTTTAAAATGATATTTAGATTGCTGTAATATTTATCTCGAGTAATTGAACTGTAGAAAGTTTTAAGCAGTCGTTATTTATTACATGAATCTGTGAATAATGGTATATGTATGTAACCGATATGTTTAATCTATTACGAAACCTGATGTTCGAAAATGATGCTCTAATTAAACCATCATAATAAAATAAATAACCGTCGATAATAATATGAGAACTGAGAACATGCTACTAGAATTGGAAATGACAATCGTATGGAAGAAATATTGAGACAAATCAATAGAAATGGAAAGGACTGGCTCGACTAAGTAAAGGTAGGAAAGTATTTTCTCTTTTACATTATTATTCGAAATCTAGCGGAGAAGATTGGACATTGAAAATCCAGTGATAATTTATTAATCAAGCTATTTGGTCAATTAAATTTATTTAATTAGATTTAAACCTTAAATCAGTTAGTTTTTAATTTCTATTTATTATTTACAACCACGAGAATCTACATCGCCCTTGGATAAGATTTTCTTGAATATTATTTCTTTGTAAGTTATATTTGGCACTCAACTTAATTACGTAATCTTGAAGTAAGTTAAGTATCTATGCGTTTTTAAACCTTTATAAGAGTATTCTTAAATCATTTAAAAAAATATAGAAAAGAGTAAATTGAAGTTTATTTCCAAAGATAATTAAATTCATTAATAAATGAAAAAGTTAACTTATCTTAATCAGAATAAAATTTACTTATTTAAATTCTACAAGCTCCGGCTTAAATTTTTAATAATTTCATTTTATTTAATTAATATCACTGCAATATACACAGTGTGTGTGTGTGTGTGTGTCTATATATATAATAATATATATATATATATATATATATATATATATATATATATATATATATATATATATATATACACAGACTTATCAAAGATCTTGGAGGTGTCTTTAGATACTCAAAATGCATGACTAGGGATTACAAGTCACTTGAGCAGTAAAAAAGAAATAAAACAGTTTTGCTAGACATATTAGAAAATGGCCAGGAGGATAAATAGGATATTAAAAATGTCAGCGCTTCGAATAAATCATAATGTTATATAGAATTCCTCTTTTAAGGAAAATGTTTCTGAGAACTTCTATTTACTCTTAAAAGCCTTATATTAATTAGTTACTTGAAGGCGGAGAAATTAAAAATTTAAAGACCACCAGTAACGGAACTTTATTAGAACGTAAATTCAGCTAGCTAAAGACGAACCGAATTATTAGAATTTTTCGTCCAATGTAATTCGATGCAAATAAAGGCTTATAAGTTCATAATTTTTAGGATAACCGCAGTAATTCTGTTTTATATAATATTTATTTAAAAAGATATGGTTTATCTCATGAATTTCTTATAATTATAATCTATAAATAGAAGATAAAAACGGATCTGAACGTGATGTAAAATTCAACAAGTTTTTCCCATTTGACGCTTCATCTCCTAAGCTATAATATAAGAAATGTACGTCGTCCTAAAAGTTGACCCTTAACCTTAACATTTCTATATTTTGGTACTAATATAAAGATGTTTTAAATTTAAAAGCCCTGTATGATAAGATGATGTAAAAACTGCCTCCTTTGATACAGACATACATAAAAGAAGTCAAATTAAAATTAATCGAAGTAGAAAAATGTTTGCAGAAAACGTATTTAAAATACTTACCTACGTTTAATTGATCATGAGTAAGTACGTTTTGATAATAAGATAATACCTAAATAAATTTAGTTAAATTCTCGGGTCACTCTATTTTTTGGCGTTTCAAGTATTTGCTTTGGTGCGTTAAATATTGGATTTGTAAATAAACCTACTTGTAACTTGGCTTTCAGTGCTTGGTTGTAACACACGTTATTTTGTCAAATATAAAACTCCCAGACATGGGGTCCAATTGTAGCATACTTAATCACTCTAATTAAAATATGAACAGGTCCGTACTTAAGGCAAGTTGCTCAACGAAAATGCTTAAAGTTTCAGTATAGATACTTAGTTACTACAGTTACTAGCCTTAGTTACTCCGGCAGATAATCTTATTAAATCGAATACTACTCGGCGTCGTGGGTGCTAATCACAAAAACTTCTGATTAGAACATAGAACACAGGAACAAATAACAAAATAAATGGGCGTCACACAAACTGGATAAGATGTTGTGTTTATCGATTTTAAATGAAAAGGCGGGAGATCCCCAGTCTGAGAACAGAGTTCCCTTTTAAGATTGATTAAGATTGATAATACAAGAAACATCAGCAGTTTGTTAAACCGAACTAATATAAACGATAATTAAATTTAAAGTCTGTATACTGAATAAAATTAATAAAAAACATTAAATACAAGAAAATCATGACTAATGAAATTCATAAAAAGATTCCTTATAGTATATCCCTATTAAAAAAATACAAAAATCATTCTTACTAAAATTTACTTAAATCTCGGTATCCTGACCAAATAAAATTTAAGACAATAGCATATTTAATTTTAAACAATAAAAAAATATAAGTACCAAGATATTATTAATCAAACATTATTCTTGAGACTTACATAAACAACTTCGCCATAATTCTGAATACAGTTATCCTTAACACTTTATAATTTCCAAAACTTTGCACAAAAATGGCTCAAACCATTTAAAAGCCGAAACCAACAACCATAACACAAACTTCACATAAAACTGCTGACTGGGACTAAAGTTGCGGGAACACATCTTTTGAATTTTGAACTGTTTTTCACATGTTACAACAGACTTTAAACTTTGCAATATTTTCCAATACGCAATAAATTCGTTGTAAAAATTAACTTGAACGATACTAAAAACTAACTAAAATGTTTGCTTGAATTATTACTGAATTCACTTGTACGACATGATGCGTTATATAATTATTAATAAAACGCGTCGATTTAACATAAATTCACTGTTACTAGTTTTATTTTGATTCTTCAAGCCAATACAGTCCTCTAATGAGAGAACTTTAACATTAAGCTTCATCTCAAGTTATACCAAAATACAATTAATTATTATCTACATAAGTTAAGCTACAATTAGATTGTACTGAATCAAAACAAAACGGTAAAACACAAATTTATACCAACTGGTGCCAAACGCAATTCACAATACTGAATTTATTATTAATTCTCATCACTAATTAATTTTGTATTAACGCCGGTACAAAGCCCGACGTGTTGGCCCCAAGAGCCGTTGGGGACCCTTTATCGGGGTACAAACTTTCATGGCATTTAACATTTTTAAGAAAAGAGTAATTAGAATTCACCTATCCGAAACTAGAATGATGTCAACTTTTACAAATAGCAAAAAGGCAGAATTTATCTCCGTGATTATTTTACTGAAGTAAGCCCCAAATCATAAATTACTTTACCAGAGTTACACTGTGTTTCTTATATCTGATGGATTGAATATTGGGAACAGTGCTTGGCCGTTCTTATCTGCAAACTTTTATAACATTTCATGGAGTGAAGTAAAGAACAAAACTTAAGCTTAGAACGGACACGTAAATTAATCTAAATATCGATTGTACGTGCAATTTTAGCTATAATGAAGCCCAGTATCTGTATTATTTAGGGAGATTATCATGATTTTGTCAGCAAAAACAATTTTACCAGCGAAAATTGAAATAAATTCTATCTACTTAAACTTTTTACAACTCTGAATGCAGGTGCCTGTAAATATAAATAATTTAAACCTAACCAAGACAAAATATTTCCTTATTATACAGGGCCGTACTAAGGTTATTCTTTATTCTTCATTCTTATTCTTTATAAATTCAATCTTCAAATTTTCTGTACGTTATTTGGTACGCTTTGACGTTACTTTATTTAAATTGCTTTATAGTTTAACTTGAAGTTAAAAGTTAATTGTGTTGTGTTTGCAGCCGCTACATACCTACATTTTATTGGAAATTCGAGCTATTTTTCAGCATTGTATGAAAATTTGAACTGGCGTGCATAAATACCCACTTAACATGTGATAACAAGGTACCAGTAGTTAACTTAAGTTTATATTAAAAAGTAAACAAATATTAGATCATACCGACGAATAAACCGAAAATTAAAAGTAAACTACCACTTGTTCATCTGGATTCAGCTATTAACTCAATTTCTAATTTATTCTTTAGAAATAAGTGTCATAAAAAATATTAAACTAATATTATCTTTGAGAAACAAACACTTATACATACAGTGCTATTTATTTACCATGCAATATATGAAAATCGTATAAAAGAACGTGCTGTATAATTGGTTGCCTATGCGTGCATAATGCTTTGACTCGATTATTTTCTAATGCAACATAGGGAAGTTGTACATATTGCAATTTCATGTAATAGCGCTATATGCAATCCACAATATACATGCCCGGTCTATTGATTTACAGCTTACACGGTTACATAAGTCAAAACTATATAGACAACTGTATATCTATTATTTCAAGTAGTAATGATTGTTTTCTGAATAACTGTTTTGTAAAAAAACTGTTTAACCTCTATACCACTATAAGACTGAAACAGTAGACCTCCACCGTTTAAAATAAAATATACTTTGTTTCAGTCACTTTTCCGAACAAAAAGATTTAACTATTTACTTTACTAATGTAGGCATTAAGACTTCAATATATTTTGGAAGGTTACAAACAGAAACGTTAAAGTAGAATTGTATTAACCATGCATTACGTGATGTATTAACCTTTTCTAATAATAAAACAGAACAATGTGAGCGATGAGAACACGTAGGATGTTAGGAATTAAGAGCCTTTGTTCTTTTTCAGTTTGTTTTGGAAAGAAGTGCGATAAATCAATTACTCGGTTTTCCAGTTCCCGTTTGTTTTAATTTAAATTTCTCGAATTTTGTTGATGGAGTAGCTTGTTATTGCAGTGGAAACTTTCATAATTATTTTTGTCGTGATAAATAATAATATATTGCATAGATAGCAAACTTGGTAAATTTTATGAAAGAAGCTATAATATTTATTACATTATTCAGATGTATAGCTATTCTCGAAAGGTTTTTCATATCGTGTTTATTCTTTTACTTAATAGTTCAACAGTACTTCAAACAGTTGAATTTCTCCGTTAATTTGATTACTCCAATTTTATATATTCTCTTAGCACGAGGTTCAGGCACCTCGTTTTCTGTTGCGATCAATTTTGTAAAATTCTTTAAGCGATCATGGAAAAATAGTGCATTTATAGCGTCAACGAAACACATTAAACATTATCTAGATTGTTGAAATCAGTAGTGCCAAGAACATTCTAGAGTAGCGTTTCCCAACCGCTGATCCATGGACCGGTGTCAATCCGTCAGAAATTTCTGCCGGTCGACAGACAGGTAACAGTATTTTTCAAAATTTGACTGAATTTTTTTTGTTCGTGTTATCCTAGAGCTATATACATACATACGTGATATGTAACGGATCGATCCGGACTGTTTGTGTGTCGATGCGTTGGATAGTTCTTGTCTCAGATTTGAAACTGTTTACGCGGAGGCGACAAAAGACTACCCCTGCCTTACGGTAGGTCGGAACGAAAATCTGACAGCGGAATCTTTGCCAGCGCAGTACCCCAATCGTTTTTACCGAAAAAGTCATTTGTCCACACTCTTCCAGGGGCGGGGGCTAGGGGTGACATGAGATTTTTAGGGGCGATCGAACATGTATTGGCGGCATTCGATGTCACGCGGCCTGCTACGAGCGGTGCATCTATTGGTTTTTCTGTATCTCCGCTCTAGGGAGCTCCGCCCGTTTTCTAGAGGCGGTATCTCGGAAACTATATGAGCCAAAACGATTATCTTAGCGTCAAACGACGGGCAATCTCAAAATGTTTCCCCTTCAAATGCCGTGCATAACCATAAGAAAAGAGTTACAACCGAAAAACTCGAAATTGTTTATTTGTTTTTCACCTGAGAATCATGCTAAAGTAATATCGCCAACAACCAGCCTAATCGGGTTCCTAAGTGGAAACCACTTCTGGAGGTCTTATGTAATTGCTTCCTGTGTTGTTTGAGCCCATTCCCGTGTTTGACCTCCGCTCCCGAAACCCACTCATCAGCGTTTTCGGGTATATCTCCGCTCCCTGCCGAGATATCTTGATGTGGTTTTGAACGACGCCGCACGCCGCCCGGCGATTTTGGGGCGGGTTCCGTTTTGGTCATTCGAGGTTTGGTATGCGGGTCGCGGATTAGGTACAAAAACCGACTTTTGTTATTATAAAGAATGGCTATTTATTTATTTTAGATTGTTCTTGTGCAGCGTAAAAGTAAATCTATTATTATAAGATTAATTTTGCGAAATGTTTTCTTTAATTTTTTACCTTACTGGTCCGCAAGCAAATGCTACGTCGTTTGATGGTCCGCGAACGAAAATGGTTGGGAACCGCTGTTCTACAGAACCGTTCAGGCACTCCGTCGGTCAAATTGCGTGGAACTGTTGGTGTAAATAAATGAATATAATAAGTATTAGGGGCATATTTTATTTAAGGTAAAATAAAAATAAAAAATAGCTAAAAAGAGAAAAACAATATTTTGATGGGCACCTAAAGTATAAAGTCGCCAGGGTGCTAGAAATAGTATAGTTAAATTTTAAATTTTCATATTAAAATTTTAATGTAGGAACTTCGTTATTTAATCTGATGTTATAAAATAGCACTATCAAGGAAACTTCCTACGGAGGGTGGGTATCTTGTTTTTAGTCACGTACCCACTCACAATTCTCCTTAAAATCTTCTAAAAAGCAAAAAATGCTAGCTTGCATGCGACAAATTTGAGTTCAACAAAAGTGTAATCAATTTTATGATTTCCCTCTGGGCAAATAATTAATGCCTTAGATTGACTCAACCTTCCTCGAATCTCAAGGGTTCACAAACGAACGAATTGCTTTTGGAAGCATAATTCATGTTTTGCGAGGCAATCTTATAGCTTGTAGTTGGGTTGGGTGTTTGATAAACTTGTAGTTCTGAGTTTAATAAGAGTTAAATTTTTCGTATCAGAGAAATTGGTTGGAACTACAATAGTTACAGAACTTGTGGATGAAGATTAATAGCACAACGATAGTACGTTGCATTTGAAAATTGAATTTACTTTTAAATTGATTATGTGCAAATTACATAAAATAATTTAGTGTGGATATTAATCTAATTATAGTTAATATTGGACATTGTAGATTTTGCGTGCACAATTAAATGTTTGATATTAACCAAATTATGATTCTTATATTATATTCTTTGAAGCCAGTGGCCCCCAACAAATATTCCCATCTCATACTAATTTGTACCAAGCTCATAATTTGCACTTCATTTCGAAATCTGATTGAGATTAGCCACTCAACTTCAATGCTGACATTGTTGCATGGTTTGAAAAGGTCAGTGCTGATGGGTTGCTCTTGTGTTACACTGAATTCGACCGTAATCGTGAATGATAGTTTCTGGAGCTTGAACTTCAACTCAAACGCTCGAGAAATTTGATTGTGTAGCAAATTGTCTTGAATATCAGTGATAATGATCTTAATTATATTGGCCTAGAAAGTAATTACATTATGGGTATATGTAAAGCGTGCCAGACCAATTGGTTTTGTCAAAATTCCTTAATGTATATAGTTTTAGTAATAGGTAATCGATTGCCGTCATAGTCATCTTTAATCTATTTCCATAATGATAATAATTAGATTCAGCATATTCAAAGACAAAATCATGCCAAGATGCTCGTGTGTTTGTATGCAAAATAACCCTTAGCAGTCTAGCCTACTGAGAATAATCAATAACAAGCGTGGATGTTATACAGAATTTGCTATGCATAATTGCATATACATTCATAATCCAACCGTTGTTGTTAACAGTTAATCTGCAATTTAACTCTAAGTAAAAAGTAAGTTATTTATTTACATAGTTATTATTGTAATATTTTGTAGTTAGACATATCTAAATCATCGAAATGTATATTTGTAAAATTTGCACGCTACCTATAAATAAAAAATCTCCGGGTTTACAATGTAGTGGTGGATGTGTTCTGTTTTTCCAGGCGAAATGTGTAAGAATTCCCGTAGGACAGCTAAAAATATATAAAACGCCGGGATCGTCCTGGTTCTGTGCAGACTGATGATACTTTTGAAATTCCAAATTCTGCACATAATACAGTAGGTGCAAATGTTAAATGATATGAAATTGGAACTACTAAAAGCGATTAATGATAAGTTTGACTCTTTGTTACAATCTATCCAGTTCTGTTCTGATAAAATTACAGATTTTGAAAAAGAAATTACTAATACGAAAGTTGATATAAGATCCGTAGAGAAAACAGTAGCAGATACTGTACAGCTTAAATCACAACTATCTCAATTGAAAAAAATGTAGATAATTTAGAACAATACAGTAGATTAAGCAATCTAGAAATTAAAAATGTTCCTAAAAAACCTGGAGAAAATCTTGTATGAAAATCTTGTATGAAAATTTCATCGTGTGCCTAATTTTAACAGGGATTCTAGTAAATCTCGTAACATCGTCAAGTTCTTATTTAGACCATTTAGAGATGGTCTCTTGGATGCTTCCAAAAAGAAGATTATTTTGGCTTCTGATATTGGTTACGAGTCAACAAATGCGATTTACATTAATGAACACCTGTCGCCATACAATAAGAAACTTTATATGAAGGCTAGAATTTCGATAAAGGAAAAAACTATTGCTATACAGGGTGTCTCATAGCCCCTGCACCAGACTTTACCAGCGCATTTCTGATGTCATTTGGAACAAAAAATCTTAATAAAGTTTTTTGATTAGAGAAAGTTCAAATATTTAATAATTTTGACCTACGTTTTCAGAAAAGTACGTATAATTGATGTAGGTCAGGTGTTGTCGAATAGGATTAAATGCAAACTCTTTAGAAATTGACACCATCAGTAAAAACGTGACATCTGTTGAATTAGCACAAGGATGCAGACGGTGCAAATTCCATTTTGGATGGTGTTGAAAGAACTTAAAAGGTTCTATTAATCCGGGGGATTCCCCTGTATTCTAATAGGAAATGCAGACATAAATTACATCATTTTAATACTGACCCATTTAATGATATCATTAAATTTAATTTGTTATTCGTTAATAAACAAAGTAAAGACGATAATTTAATCTATCCATCAATAGGTATTGTTATTTCTTATTTATTATTTATTTTATTGGAAGTCTAAAATCTAAATACAGTAGTACACAGTTCTTTTAGTAAAACCTTTATTTTTTATTTTTTGACAGAATGACCTTGATGGATGGTAATTTATTTACATAGTATAAAAACAATGCCTAAAAAATAAGTAAATACTGCTATACTATTTTACTAAAAACTGCAGTGTAAGGGATTTTCAAATTGTTAGGGCCTACCTTGACCGAGTGTTTACAAACATAATATGTACTCAAAATAAAAGTAGTCGGGGGGGGGGGGGGGTTGTTTTCATTATTTTAGTACTAATGCAGCTGTGTCCAATTATTAGTCACAATTCTTAGGAATATTTACGGTATCTACAGTGACGACTTTATTGCTTTTCACTAGAAACGGTACCCTTTATTTATTACATAGTATGTACTTTCTGGGAATAAATATTATTTTAAATAACAAATAGTTGGAAATAATACAGTACAGCATGCCCAAAAAATAACACAACTGGCACGCGGTTATCAGAAACAAAAATCTAATAATCAAAACACATAATACTACTAATAGAATCTAAATTACCTTACAGCAAATTTTCGAAAATATCTTATTTAATTTACTGTAAACAAAATTAATACGGAAATATTTCTTTATTCACAGACATGCTTGTATTACACATAATAGGGGTTAACGTACCTATTAAAAGAATATGAAATTGTCTTACAAAGCAGTAATCACAAAACAAAAATACCGTTTTTGAAACATAATATCAAACACGAGTACGTTTCTTATTTATTTATCTATTCTTATTCCACGAAACACTTGGCCAAAATAAAGACGGGTTATTACTTTATTATGATAGCTTGCACATTCTCGAAAACAAGTAAGTAATATTGTTATCACCTTGAACTTTAAAATATGTGTCATGTGCATTCATACTATTAAATTTGAAAACATTAGGCTGAACTTCGATGCCGTTTTTCTCCAAAAGAATAGAAGTACGAGAAAAATGGTATATAGGAATTTTCTTTCTTTAATGGTTATCTAACCACAGGCAAAGTCTGACTACGTCTTAATGGTACACCCTGTATATGGTCTAAAATGGTAAGATTTTTGCAAGAAAATTTGATATATCTCGTATTGTTCTCATTAGCAGCGAAAATTTAAGCCAGCTGCTTAAAAGGAACGTAACATAGTTTTTAATTTAATGTTTTATCAAAATAGCTCTCTCTGTGTATTATCAAAACGTGAGAGGAATTAGAACCAAAACAAACGAAACTTATCTTAATTCTTCATCGGCTTACTACGATGTTATTTGTTTCAGTGAAACCTTCTTAAAAGATTATGTTTTAAGTTCGGAAGTTCTCAGTGGGGATTATCAAATTTATAGATGTGATCGTTCTAATCTCTGTTCAACAAAAAAGACGGTGGGGGAGTGTTAATTGCTATGAGAAAATCGTTCAGTTAAGTTAATAACAATTAATTAGTTCTTCTTTGTGGGGACTTTAATTTGCCTTATTTAAATTGGCTTCTCATTAATAATTGTTATAACTTATCTTCCGACATTAACCTATGATAACATCTCGAAAGATTTTGTAGATTTTATATCTGAGACAATTCTATTACAATTTAATTGTATAAAAAAATTCTATTCAAGAACTTTAGATCTAATATTGAGCAATTCTCAAGAAGTAAATGTGTCTCTTTGTAACTCTCCGAAAGTTAGTCTCTGAAGTTGTTGAAATTTTAATAAATCAAGATGTAAACAAGGGGCTAGTTCTGACAATATTCCTACTATATAAGTTAAAAATTGTGCTGAAGCCTTATCTTTCCCACTCACAATTGTATATAACAAATCTATCTCTAACTAAAGGACACTGCCCGAATATTTGGAAAAAAGCTCTTGTTACACCTGTCTATAGGTCGGGGAACAAAAATGATGTGAAAAGTTATAGACCAATTTCTAAATTATGTATATTCAGTAAAGTACTAGAAAAACTATTGCAGAAAGTAATTTTTAACACATTTCAGGGTAGTTTACTTAAACAGCAACATGAGTTTATCCCTAAAAGATCGGTTGTATCAAACCTCTTAATTTATACTGATTTCATAACCAAGTGTATGGATAGAGGATCAGGTTCACGCAGTGTATACCGATTTCAGTAAAGCTTTAGATAAAATTGAACAGCTTTTATTAATCCGGAAATTAAGCGAAATACGGCGTGCTCCTCAGGTAGATCGAATCATATCTTAATAACAGATCACAATGTGTTACAGTTAATAGGTACACATCTGCTAGTTCCAATATAACATCTGGAGTACCGCAAAGTTCCCACTTGGGCCCTTTATTATTCATTCTTTTTATTAATGATGTTTATCATTGTTTTAAATTTTCGAATTACCTTCTATATGCGGATGATCTAAAATTTTCTTTATGAAGTTACAAATATACATGATTGCTACAAATTACAAGCCGACATTAATAGCTTTGCTAGTTACTGTGAAGCTAATCGATTAATTCTAAATATAGATAAATGTAGCTTTATAAAATTTACAAGGAATAGAAGAACAACTGAATTTAATTACTCTATAAGTAACGTACCTTTAATTAGAGGTCTGGGAGTTATATTGGATAGCAAGCTACTGTTTGATGCCCATATTGACAATGTTACACGCAGAGCGTATAGTATGCTAGGATTTATCACCAAATCTTTTCAAAGATTTTCGCCACATAACGACATTCCAACTACTATACCTTTCTCTGATAAGGAGTATTTTTTAAAGTTTGCGTCACCAGTTTGGAATCCTCAGTATACCTGCTACAAATCAAGAATAGAACGAATACAAAATAGATTTGTTAGATTTGTAAGGAATAAATTTCCAATTACTACTATTCCATCTGGTACTCTCTCTCTCTCTTCAAGAAGAATTATGATCACATTATACAAAATATTTAATAATTTCATTGATTGCTCGGATTTATTATCATATGTTTCAATATTAGGATTCCACAACGAGTGACTAGGAATGCCCTTACTTTTTATACCCCTTTTGTAAGCACTAACTATGCGTCAAATTTTCCCGTATGTCGTCTATCCTACACTTATAATTTGTATTGTTTAAATAATGAAACATGTCCGGATTTATTTAATAGCTCAGTGCAGCGTTTTAAGAGTTCACTGTCAAAGATAATTCTTGACAGTTAACTACACTTAAACATTAGGTTTGTATATCGATTTTAAGTTCTTGAATTGTAACGAAGGATAAAATAGAAGAAAACACTCACAAATAAAATTAAATCAATTCATTATTCTAGAAATTTATTATTCCAAAAAGATGTTACAACAATTATTACAAAACTCATTTCTAAATTATTTGACCCAGTAATAAAGATAAAAAAATGGATTTCAAGTATGACCTGAAGCTACTCTGCAATTTGTAAAGTGTGTAATAATACTAGCACAGCATTATTGCCCACAAAAGTAAGTGATGCTGACTCTAGCATTATGACACTGCCCTGGTTAATAGGGACATGTTGAGCCATCCTTGATTGCAAGGAGAAATTGCGGTAGGATTAAGGTTTAAGACGGGAAATGACAATCAAAAGGAATAGTTAGTTATATTGTGAACTTGAAGAAGCAAAAAGTCTTTTCGATTATAACAACCAAAATAAGGGAGATGGCCCTACAAATTGTAATTAGTTGGTAAGTACAAACATGTAGAATTAGAGTCGTAGTTATAAGTTAAATTTAAGTAATGAATAAAGTAGATTAGACAAAGCGTAAGTGTCCTTGTAGGAATGTAAAGCTACATGACTTGGTAATATGAAGGTTAATACAAAGGAAGGTGAACTTCAAAATATGGTGGAGGCTATTAAACACGAAGAAAACCAAGCTTCGTAACAGTATTAATTTTAATTTTTGTAATTGTGAATGTGTATTGTGCAAATTCCTGTTAATTACCCAACATGTAAATAAATAGAATACTGTACTTGAGTTTATTCTAAAATTAAATAAACTAGGTAAATTTTCCACCTCTTGCATTGTTGATGCGACATGTCGCAGAAACTTCTTGTAAGTGCTATGGCGAATAAACAATACCAAAGGGAGGAAGCATCCAAATACTATTCTCGTTTGCTTTTCGATCCTTCCAATTATGTTGTAGGAAAGTTCTACCTTGAAAAATAGGATAGTGTTTCGTCTTCTATTTAATGCAAAAAAACAATCGGATTATAAATAATACTGCTATCACAATATCAACTTAGAATCAAATTATAATCAAGAAAAAATTAAAATAGTTTGTATTTTATTATAAATTGTGAAATTCAAGCATTTTACATCAAACAATTAAAACATCTCCTTGTTTAATTTCTAGCTAAACGTTGCTATATGTCGATATCTATCTAGCTATTACAACGAGCTCCATTTTGAGGACTTTTATTTTGCTTCGTTTTAAATTTCAAACCAGGCATACCTCCACAATATTCCCTTCTTCGTATCCGTTAAAATGAATTTATATTAAGTGTAAACATATTTACTTTTCTATCGTATCCTAAGATCGTAGTCATTTTTAGTCACATAAATACCTAAAACATTTCTGCTTATTGCATTGAAAAAAGACGAACGAAATAGAAGTTAACTCTTTTAAAGTATGCTGCTAAATTCGCTTTAACAAAATATATCTCATTTTTATGATCCCGTTCTAGGTAAACAGACTGTTAGTTTGACGCAAAATATCTTCAATATTTATTTATTTATTTAAATCCAAACAGGCAAATCTGCCTAATTACATGAATTCAGTACAATGTGTTAGGATACATATATACAGATCAATTCAATACATTATTATTATATAATATGTTATAGACACACCAAGGGCTCAACCAGATTAAGATGATTCATTCATTCATTTTATAATAGTCGATCACACTGCATCTAAATTTAACATATGTAATATGAAAAATGTCAATTCTTAAATGCAAATGTACATAATTAAGTAATTTTAACATTTTAATCAACGGTTTACTATGGGTTATTACTTTAAAAGGTATATGAAATAAGCTAGTTGTTCTGACACTTCTTCTGGGTACTTTCAAAGGACACATTGCTAAAAGTTCGTTACAGTCGATGGCATTATTGACAATCTTAAATCCAAAGGACAGCATAGAACACTCGCGTCTGTCATGTAGTGACGGTAAATTGAAATTATTCCGTAAGTCCACTGTTCTTATTGTTCTGTAGTCAGGGTAATAACCAAACTTTTTATAGTATAGGAAGCGTAGGAATCTATTTTGAATTTTTTCTATTATCAGATTTTGATTTATACTAGTTGGATTCCAGATTATAGACCCGTATTCTAATTTTGCACGTACAAATGAATTATAAAGTTTAATTATGGTAGCAGATTGTTTAAAGTAAACAGAGTTTCTAATAACAAATCCAAGAACTCTACGTGATTCTCTTACAATGTTGTCAATATGCTTTTTGAAACTAAGTGTTTGATCGAGTAAAATTCCCAGATCCGAGGTAGACGATACCCTTTCTAAACACAAACTTTGCATTTTATATTTGAATTTTAGAAACTCTGTTCTTCGTACAAAAGTTAGAACATGGCATTTTTTTAAATTAAATAATAGTTTATTATCCAGACTCCATTGAATTATTCTATCTATATCATTTTGAAGATCAAGTGCATCTTTGACAGTGTGAACTTCACGGAATAGTCTCATGTCGTCTGCAAACAACAGACATTTAGAATTTTGTACGACATCAGGTAAGTCATTAATAAACAAAAGAAAGAGCAAAGGCCCCAGATTTGATCCCTGCGGGACTCCTGAATTGATTTTGCAAGATTTAGAACTTGTGCCTTGAAATTTTACATAGTATGATCTGTTTTGAAGATATGAAGTTAATAATTTTAATGTTAAACCGCAAATACCATATTTTGACATTTTTGATAACAATATGTTATGATCTACTTTATCGAAGGCTTTTTGGAAATCAGTATAGATAACATCCAGTTGAGAACCTTCCTCAAACGCATTGTAAATATCATTTGTAAATATAAATAAATTGGTAACTGTAGATCTTTTAGGCATAAACCCATGTTGGTTATTACTGATGTATTTACTTAGAAAAGCAAATAGTTTTTTATAGATTATATGCTCAAAAAGTTTAGCAAATGCTGAGATAACTGAGATAGGTCGATAATTTTCCACTTTTCGTTTATCATCATTTTTAAAAATCGGGCATACACATGCTTCCTTCCATCTATCTGGAAATACGCCTGTAGATACAGAGAGATTATATATATGAAGTAAAGGTAGTTGTAATAGATGGGCACATGCTTTTAGAATATACGGAGGGACCCTATCTGGACCTGCTGATCTCTTTGATTTTAATTTCTTTATGGCATTATGGAAATCCTCAACTGATATGTCATCTATGATAAAGGTATCATTTGTCAGTATAGATTGATACAAAGTGTCATCAACTTCACCCATGTCATATGATGGAGGATCACTCGCATAAACAGATTGGAAGTAGTCTGCAAAAGCATCAGCAGCAGAATCATTGTTAAGTAATTCATTTTTGTATGTATAATTGTAATAGGTACTCGTGAAACACTTTTTTCTTTAATAAAATTCCAAAACCCTTTAGTATTTGTTTGTAAATTATCCTCGACTCCCTGTATATAATTATTGAAGGCTGTTCTTATCATTATTTTTAAATTCCTGCGTTCATTCGTAAATTGTTCATCCATATTGTTTTTCCTGTAGAAATTCTTACGCTTAATACTCTCAATTATTGTAGAATTAAACCATCTCGGATATTTTGCCACTCTTCTGGTATATCTACGTACGCAAATATCAAGAATATTATTAATTTCATTATAGAATATATCGACTGCAGTGTTGGTATCCTGTGTTTCGAGTAGTAAACTCCAATCTATATTTTGAACATTTGTATACAATGACAGGAAATCGCACCTTTTAAAATTATATTCAGAACCTAAATTAGTGGACATATTTATTTTAGAGCTATTTACACGAAAGTTAGTTACAATAGCAGGGTGATGAGGATCTTCATTTACTAAAGGTGTTGTTCGCTGAATATTATAAGTGAAATCACGAGTACACATTACAAAATCTAACTTCCTACCAAAAGCATTTGGAATGTTGTTAATGGACGTCAAGCTATAATAATCAAGTAATTCATTTAATATATTAATTTTGGTATCAACTGTTTCGGATATGTTGAAGTCTCCGTAAACAAAAAGCTTGTCAGTTAGATCAGTATTTGACATTACAAACTCAGTAAAACTACTGTATACAGAAGCAGGTGAACTCGGAGGAATATATGCTGCAACAATGGTGTATATTAATGAATTAAGTCTGAATTTAACTATTAATGCTTCATAAGAAGAACTATTTTGCGATGTATTAATAACTTTATAATTATTTCTCAACAGTATAAAAACACCACCCCCTCTAGATTTATGCGTGTGAACCTCACATCTATCGCACCTAAAGATCTGATACAATGCCAGGTTAATTACTTCACTATCATGTATGCCATTATGTAACCAAGATTCGCTGATAATAGCTATGTCAAATTCACATTCTGAAATATTTGTATAAAACTCTCTTAATTTGGTCCGAAGTCCCCTGGTGTTTTGATAGTATATATTTATTGTAGTTATTGTTATAAGACGTAATTACGAAAAAGAAAATAATAAAATAAGGATGTATATATGTATAATACAAGACAAAAAATGACCAAACAGGAACACTTGGTTGTCCCCGAAAATGTGAGTGCTTTAAATGCCCTAATTAATTATCAACGCGGTAGTATAAAATGTAACGGTCAATTATAAATAGGTTGAGACTTTATGTACAAACAATAATGCATAATTTCATAAACCAAAATCAAATTCACATATAAACAATATGAACATACTAATAAAAAAAAAAAAAGCCTAATAGGTAATACACCCATTACGAATAGATAATAATTTCCTATATATAATTTCCTAAACCAAAATCAAATTCACATATGAACATAATAATAAAAGTTTCATAATTTTCAAAATCAGAATCAAATTCATATACGAACATACTAATAAAATAACCTAATAGATAGTACACCCATTACGAACAAACTAATCATTAAGTAGAAGCAATCATTCATAATATTCAAAATCAAAAGCAAATACACATATACGTAAACATATTAATAAATTAACCTAATAGTTTATACACATCAACTTGAATTATATCCATCATTAACTGTATGTTTTTTACATACGAACAGATCGTGTCATTATGTAGAGACAATCATGCATAATTTTCAAAATCAAAGTCAAAATCACATATAAACACATATATAATAATAACCTAATAGTTACAACCAGTTTCAATTTTATAAATCATTAAGTGATGAAATGAATGTGTTAACATTTAGTTTAATAAAAAAGGATATTGATAAAAAAGGATACACATTACACATATACTCATATCAAGTCTTCAAGTTTGGTACCCATTTTACGTTCACCATTTTTTATCCAATAAATTTTACCATCATACGACCAAACACGTTTTCCATATTTTTTGCTCGCTTCATTATAAAGAGTGTATCTGTAAGTCGTAAGGTCTTCCATTATTCCAATACCAGTGTTCTTTAGTTTAGTTTTTTTAGTAAAAGCTTCGTTTTTCTTTCTATAGGCAGCAAATTTTACGATAATAGGACGGTTTTTATTTTCTTTGATTTTTCCGACACGGTGGGATCGGTCAATATCAGCCATATTGCACGTAATACCCAGTTTATCAGACAATAGCAAGCTGACTATTTGATCAGTAGATTCATTTTCCATTTCTGGTATCCCGTAAATTCTTAAGTTGCTACGCCTTGAATACTGTTCCAAATCATCGCATTTTCTTTCCAATTCTTTTATTTTATCTTCAGTTTTTATTAAGTCATTTTTAACATGCTTAATTTCATCTACTACTTCATCCAATTTGGTGATAAGCTTCTGAAAATTCTCGTTAAAATTGGCATTAACCGCTGTCGTAATTTTATTCACCAAATCATCACCCGAAGTTTGCGATATAGCATCATTTGGTTTTTTATCATCATCCGCACTTGCATTTTGCGATGTAGTCCCATGTGTTTTTTTATCATCATCCTCGCCTGATGTTTGTGATCTAGTCCCATATGGTTTTCTCTCATTTACCATTTTAGTATCAGGTAATTTTGATTTATAATTAAAAAAAAAATACAAATTCAATTTAACAATAATAGCTCAACTATTAATGCATACGTGGAGCACGTGCTCCCTATCAAGTTTACAATAAAGCGACGAACATTTAATTCGTATAGAATTCACTATTGACAAGTTATTAATATTAAAATGTATTATTGTCTATGCAATTATGTATTATTTGGTAAAAGAGAAAAATCATATCACCATAAATGATAATAACTAGTGTTTAATATAAACAATATATTTGTTGAATTTATTTTTGAATATAAAACACAATTTCGGAGCACCAGATTGATATGTTTATTCACTTTCCGCCATGACACATTATACTTTTGTATTAAATATTAAAATGTTTACAAAGAAACAAAACGTTTTTAGGTGTCTGCATTTTTTAAACACACAAGAGTGATTTTCGTCCAAATTTATTATTGGTACCCGGAATGTCTTGGTTAACGTGCGGTCCCTTGTAGATTCTAGAAGGATGTGTACATTTCTCGCTTGGAGAAGACATTATCAAGTGGGGTGTTAAAGTAAGCGTCCCCGGGCTGCTACCGTTTAATCACAATTCGAGCCGTATTACCTTGAAATCTTCGGTTTTGTTTAAAGAAAACTCTGGTTACGGTATAGCTTAGTTGGGTTTATTGTTTAAACCGGAGTGTGGAGAATAAAATTACCGGCATCCGTTGTGTGCCGTGTAACTAAACTTACGAGAATTAATGGTGTGACTTAGCCTTCTTGGAGAAACGAGAGAATTTGTGTCGGTGTGGTTATCGTCTTTGTTGATACGTACAAAAGTCTGAGTGTCCTTTGTGGGAATTCTCGAAAATAAAAAAAAAATTAAATTTTGAAAGTCTTGTGTTTGAGTAATGATGAGGTAACTTCTATGATTTCCGGAGAAGAGTCATTAATAAATGTGAATGCAAAGTTTCCTTTGATATCAGTTCCGATCATCATATATAGTAGTAGCTAAATTTACTAAATATAAGTTATAAGTTCCAGCATCTTTAATTTGCACATTTTTTGGGCTGTTGTGATAATTAGTTTTAACAGGTGTTAGTGCCAATTTGGGTTAAAGTTAAAACAAATGTACTAGGATAAAAGGATTATTGGCAAAACATTCTTTCAGGAAGTTATTTTGCAATTAAGCATTTTGAAATTCTTTCTCGATAGCAATAAAGTATATTGGTTCTCGATTGAGAAATTAGTAAAAGTGTATATAGAATGGGATCTCTAATAAGTTAAGGTGTAGAATCTCTTAATGTTTGTAGGTTTCATATAATAACTAAATATGTACTGTTTATGTTTTATGCCACGAATTGTGCATTGTATTGTTGCTAACCGATTCTTTATGATTTTAATTAATAAACGAAGTCTAATGTCAATTGCTATAGCTTGGCACAACAAATTGTTTGTAGTCCATGTAACAAAAATAAAATAATAATAATAAGTGGATTTGGGTTAAAGTTAAAACAAATGTACTAGGATAAAAGGATTATTGGCAACACATCCTTTCAGGAAGTTATTTTGCAATTAAGCATTTTGAAATTCTTTCTCGATAGCAATAAAGTATATTGGTTCTCGATTGAGAAATTAGTAAAAGTGTATATAGAATGGGATCTCTAATAAGTTAAGGTGTAGAATCTCTTAATGTTTGTAGGTTTCATATAATAACTAAATATGTACTGTTTATGTTTTATGCCACGAATTGTGCATTGTATTGTTGCTAACCGATTCTTTATGATTTTAATTAATAAACGAAGTCTAATGTCAATTGCTATAGCTTGGCACAACAAATTGTTTGTAGTCCATGTAACAAAAATAAAATAATAATAAGTGGAGCGATACCTATCTTTGCTTTTAAACAATAAAAACAAACAATATGGGCGGCGCGCTCCATATCTATTGTTTAATCGTTTCGGAGTTCTCTTTAAAATCAGTAAACCTTTGTAGTTAACACCTATGACCTCTGAATAATTTGAATAAGTAAAAAATATCTGCTGGGAGCTAGATTTTGTGTAAGTACAGGATGTTTATGCTTTATTTATTTTTTATTTGTTGATGAAGAGGTAGGTAGTTAGGTGTTGGGCTTCGCTGATTACAATTGGCTGGCCAAATCGTGGGCCTTTTGCGTTTTGAGATTAATTTTGTATGCTATAGCCGCTATAATTTATGTTGGTTTTTGCACACAATCTTGAGTGATTGTGGGTCCTTGAGAATAAATACATAATTTAAACGTAAATGTATATGTTACATCTGCCTTCAGATTCTAAAATATCTCTTATAATATTAAATTTTAGACAGAGCAGAGTGAATTTCGCTGAAACTTGTTACATAAATATTTCTAGTGAATAGATCTAAATTTTGTATTAAACAAGTGAGTGAGTTGCGTCGGGATCAAAAGTGTACTACATAACCCTTTATAAAAGTTAAAAGTCTGAAAAAGACTTGTAACCTTATAATATTTCAATATCCCAAAAATTAAAAAAAGAAACAAATTTATAGAGATATGTACCCCCACTAGTGATTTTACTTTTTCATTGCTAAAAGATTTTAATTCCGTTTGAGCATAAAATCATATTGTTGACATTTAGTATTCTCTGAAAAAATTATTCTAAAATGTAACTGTACCTCTACAGGGATAAGAGAATTCAATCCAGGCTTCAGGAAGAAGATGAGCAAAGTACCACCTACCACCCGTCGCTAATTCATTGGTGTTCATGTATTCAATTTTTTATACCAAGTCTGCAAAAACAACGAGCAAGCAAAAATTATTTTAGCCCGAAGTTATCAGAAACAAATCAGAGAGACTATACTGAAACAAACAAATAACATGAGAAAGTGAAAGAAATTCTCAGAAAAACATATATACGATATGTAGAAACAACGCCTTCAAGTACATTGTGAGTTATGTAAAGTCTTTCACACATGTGTAAATAAACAAAGGATAAAATATCTCCATCAGATAGAAATGACAAATTTGCATAAGCCAATATCCCCTGAACATTTTCTACAAATATTTTCTTACCATTTCTAGTTCATGGCGTCTGAGAAAGATTGTGACAAGGAGAAAATTATTTAATCAAAATCTTAGTTTTCGTGAGCATATTGTAGAGATAATCTTTCTTTGTTTGAATGAAACAGCTTTTCAAACTTGTGTTTACTAAGTGATTGTATTAAAAATATGTTTCTCGTTCGTTTTGTATGCAATTTAATAGAATATAAGGAGATGTTAAATTAATGAGTAAATTTACAGACATTGAAAAACGAAACATTATGTTATCGACGGTGGAAAACTTCTCATTCTACAAATCAAAATATAATCCTGTTTCAATCTATTCGCAGTAAGATTGTGTGTAGATAATGGTGGGTAGATAATATATTTTGTTTGTAAAAAAAGTTGAAGGAAATATATAGTTTGCTTCCATTCTCACATTTGCACAAAACAAAGACAGCTGGGTAATATTGAAGCAAAAAGTCAAGAGACATGTCAATGTCAACTTGATAAACACATTTTAAGGAGCACGCCCTATCATTTGATCATTTGATTTATTTCAACTTTCTTTAACTTGTAGCGAGCTCAAATTTGGGGTTAGTTAGTTCATGCCGTTGAAAAAAGAATGCATTATATCATTTGTCTGAAAATTAAGTTGGTATTTAAAACTAAAAGGTTTTACCATCGAATAGAGGCAGCTGTATTTAGGAATGCAAAAATAAAGCAGACAGTCGTTCCTAATATAAAAATAGCATACTTCTCACGGTAGAAACCTTGCTGTGGGCACGTATTCTTTAAAATTCCCATTGAAAAATGTATTTTATGATTTTATTTTGTATAAATAATCCCTTGTACTACATTAAGCTTTGTAGTATTACTTTGGTGCATCTTTTAAATTTATGTTAATTATGTTATTAAGAAATGTTTCTGTGCAATTTTGTGATTGGGTAAATCTGTCGTCATATTCAGTCATATAAGTCGTATGGTTAAATCTTTATAACCCCACTTAAAACC
Organism: Agrypnus murinus; assembly: GCA_929113105.1. Classification (NCBI taxonomy): domain Eukaryota; kingdom Metazoa; phylum Arthropoda; class Insecta; order Coleoptera; family Elateridae; genus Agrypnus; species Agrypnus murinus. Next base: position 138,581,630 of record OV816023.1, on the reverse strand, counting down.
TAGCAAAGCCAATGTAAAAGTTTACCCTTCTAGTTAGTTAGGCCTGAATTGTCAAGACGGGCGCTTTGCATTCTGTCATCCCCAGCCGCTGGTCTTTCTTGGGTCGGCAAAATCTTCCAGTGCTCCGTCCGTAAAGTTAAAATGCGATTGAAGAGTATTTATGTAGATTTCCGTGTTGTAATGTAGGTGTAATTAGGAACTGGCTTAGTGAAGGGAATTTCTGGTAATTCCGTATTGGGAGAGTTAGAGACCAGTATTTGTGAAGAGTATTTATTTGGAGTTTTCGCATGGTATATGTAGAGACCAGTATTTGATTGAATTGTGTGAGTTTGTGCATTTCGAAGATCTGAAGAATTTGTTTTGCAGGATCATACCGTTTAAATAAAGTGTTCTTCTAAAGAACTTGTTTAAAATATTAAACATTGTAAATACGCAGAAACTGACGCGTTTCACTACTAATAAATTAATAATAATAATAATTGCTACTACCCTTCATTAACGTCCCATCATCTTCCTTGATGGGTTGGTAGGGTTGGTTAATAAAAAATCCAAGCAACATTTCAAGTAAGTATTTAAGAGCTCATTAAGCTTGAAAATATTCAATAAAAATGAGAGCAACTGCTTTCGTTAAGATTGGAAATTATTGTACCGTTCGAAGATTCCGTTTACTGCAAAATTAGTTCAGCATGCGTCGTTCCCGTAGCGATTTCTTCAGATTGTAGTATTAGTGGAAGTTCGTGTTGTGTGATCAATAAGTTTTTGTTTTAGCGAGTTGAGCATTTATTTGTGAGGTTACTATGTGATAAAAGAATTGCTAAGGATACAGTGGCGTACGGTCCATGGAAGCAATGGAAGCAATGCCTTGCAAATTTATTAAAAATAAAAACCAATGCTAACAAAAATATTTTTATAAAATTATAGTTATCGTTTATTTAAATTTGTAATATTTAATCAACCTAAAGCTTAATATTAATTCCGTACAGCAAAGAGTATAACTATTTATAGTACTATTTAAATTACAAGTACAAGTTTAATGAGATTAAACTTGTACGGAAAGGTAATACCGCTTCAAATGTGTTACATACACTTTCTCTTAGCCTTGACGTGGATCAGGGGGCGTGGTGATATAGACGATGCTGTTAGCATTGTTTGGCCGTTATTTTTAGTGTGCTTCATGCCCAAATGTTTATTTATTATAATTTGGTTATTTGATCGACTTAGTGTTTGTTAAATTTAATGTTACTTAAGTGATGTAAATCTGCGAATGAGACTGTATTTTCTCACATTTTATTATTTCAATTTATATAAGGATTTTTTTAAGACAAATAATTCTATTTAGTTTGCTCTGTATGCAAATTTAAAATTACATATCGTCACGACTGCAAATTCAGCTGCTTCGGTGGAACGTTCGAGTATTCCCGATACATCCGAATCGGGACGATTTTTTTGTTCAGTTTGTAAATTATTAATAAAGAATTTTCTGCATACAGTTTTGGAGAGAAATTACAAATTATTAAGAAAGGCAGATCAAAACTAGAACTTTCAAATTTAACAACAAAGATTAAAACCTGCATCGGTATTTTGCTATGAAACACCGGAAAATCGAGTTGCAGTATATAAATACATAGTAGTAGTTTTTTTTTAAATAAAGAATAATAAAATCAACAAATTTCATAAGTATAAAGAGTTAAAGGCTCTTCTTTGAAAAATTTTAAAGCTTAATAATTATAACACTGTTTTTATTGTACCTAGCAGGGGCGGATCCAGAGAATTATTTTGAGGGGGAAATTTTTGGAAAAATAATTGTTTTAATAAATAATAATTAAACAAACATTATTTGTTTCTATTCCCCCCACCCCGTGAATCCGCGCCTGTACCTAGGTATATTAAAATTAAAATCGTTGTTGCTTCCGTAGCCTAGATCCTCACCGCACGCCACTGTAAGGATGTATTATATGTATTGTATTATAGCTGTTACTAATAAGGAAGGCCACACATGTTAATGTGTTTATAATTTACATTATATACAGTTGGTACACAGTAAAAAGTATGTGACCAAATGAACCCTAAACTGACAGCTAACCTGAAGCTGGAGGAGGTCCACTGGAAAGGAGTAAAGAATATATACTCTGGAAAGAGTGAATTGTAGCGAATATTTCCCTCTACTGTGTTTATTATTTAAAACTACATTTTTCCTCCAATCTTACCAGAAAGATTATCAGCATCAAAGTGGGTAATGCAAAGTCGAATTAGGAATCAGTTAATAAATTTGCGGTATTTGGATAAGAAAGTGTCCACGATTCGTTCTCTTTTATTAAAATAACACTAAGGAATCCTTTTCAAAACAACTAAGAATTATGAAGCAGAACGTAAAATGCCACTCTTACTAATGCTAAACTGTGGAAAACATAGGACATGCGCATAAACAACCTATGTTTCAGTTGGTTTTACACTTACCAATTTATTGACAAGAAATTGGAATAACACACAACACAATACACACTACAATAAATTGGCCAGTTTATTGTGTTGCTTTAAATCTGCCAACTTTTAAAACAAAAATGTGAAATGGTTGTGGCTGGGTTCGTTTGTTCACTTTCATTGGCATAGTATTTTATATTATATAGTAATTTATTTTTAAAAACACTCCAATGAACAAACAAGACACTATCTTGAAAAGTATTTTAAAATCTGCCAAAACTTGGATATATAACTATATGTTGGTACACCAGAGAAAATACCAAAAGTTACTAATAGAATTCCCCAAAACTGTACAATAAATTAAATCTAGTTTTAATTCTGCCAATTTATTAGAGGTCAGAAAATTGTCAACAATTTCTGTATTACAGATACATATAAAAGTTTGGCCAATTTTTTGGTCAAGTTATTGCCAATAAATTGGTAGATGTAAACCAGCCTTATTTAATCGAATCTATTCTAGGTAGAGTAGTCACTGTATAATTTGCAAAAGTATACTAATATAATTGATAAAATTTAAAAGATTTACGATGATTAACCCACAATAATAATGAAATGTGTGGAATTCACAAGTGATACTACAGGACAGACTGTTTTGAGGTTTTTTACTCTCATCAGCTGGAGATAACCACCTATGAAATCCACACACCTCATCCTGGCTTATACACAAGCCAAGAAATAACATCAATACCAAATGGTTGGTACAAAAATACCAAATATCTCTCTATTTTGTTTACTCTTGATTAAAGCATTTTATTTTTTACTGTTTTTTGATTTTTTGTCTGTGGCTGCATGGATTACTGATGAGGGTCAGTTTGATTTTTGCGAGTTAAAATGTGATTATAATGCTGATTAAATGTCTTCCAATTTTATGATAACTGACTGCTATATTCTTCAGGGCATCAAAAATTTACAGAAATTTCTTAGTTGAGATCAGAAAAATCTATATATTTAAAATACAAGGCTTATTTTTGTTCCAGTTCGTTTGAGAGTTCCACCAGGCCTATTTACGTCGTTCTTTTTTTATATTGAAGCTTTCGCTGTGTAGATTAGTCAACACTTTAATTTTTATATATTTTTAATGTTTGTATGTTTAATTTAAAGAAATATAAAATGTTTAATTTGAGACGCGTGAATCGGACATTCACTTGCGGCGCGCTCTCACTTTCTACAGTGGTAAGTTTTAGAACTTTTCACGATTACTAATCTAGGTATTAGTCAACACTACTTACTTTTTATTTTTATTTAACTTTTATATTTTTAAAACCGTCTTTTTTTCGGTATTTACTGTGGAAAATTTTCACAAAATGTGATATTTCTGCCTGTCTCTGTGCATTCGTTCAGTCATAAGAAAAAGCAGTAAGATCGGGATAACTAAAGGAGGAAGATAGGATGTCGTGATTGATGTCGGATGGGTAAGGGGGTGTTTGTTAAATAACGCGTTCAAAAGTTCGTTTTAGAATGGTAAGCTTACAACTGCTTTGCTTTGCTTTGCAACTGTTTTTGCTCGATTGTATTTATTTAATAAATGTTACTATTAAATAATCACTCTTGGGAACCCGAAGGATTGTAAATCACACAACGAACGTGGTTAAGGAAGCCCTTTAATAAATTAGCCTTTTGACGAGGTTTCCCTAGTATACTTTAAATTGTAACTATACAGCTGTTTTACTTTCTCTTTGTGTTTTTTTTAAGATCTAACAACGTAACAACGAGTATTTAAGTATACAGACTGAGTGGTGCTGTTCTTTTTCACGGAACATACTTTATAAGTCTTTGGCCTATATTAAATATACAGTGTTTCCCATAAAGTTGGATCCATATGAGAAATTTTTAATCACATTTGATCACATTAGATATCTGTCAAATTTGCTATTTACCTTAACTAACCTTAAAATATTAAAAATATGGAAAAATCTTATTAAAAAAAGTTTCTAATGACATTTCACGTTCACATACCGAGTTTGAACGAAATATTCCGACATAAGGAAAGCTTTGTTTTTTAAATTTTTTTTATGCACACCCGTAACTGACTACTTTTTGAGTAGTAGTTTCGTGTTAAATTGCTTAAATTATGGTTACAATAATTCTTGTATTATTCAAACGCGGCTTAATAAAAAAAGATTAACAAAATTATGAGTTATTTATTAAAGTTTCATTTTTTTGATAATCTTAATATTTATCAAAAATACCTATACCATTGAATATTAAAAGCAGAATATGCTATGCACTTGTAGCCTTTCCACTCGTTTAAAGCGTGTTTAATGATTTCAAAATAGTCAGTTACGGGGGGTGTATCAAAAAATGTTAAAAAACAAAATTTCTCTTATGTCGGAATATCTTGTTCAAACTCGGTATGTGTAATGGCATTATAAACATTTTTTCTTAACATAATTTTTCCGTATTTTAATAAATACCCGTTCTCCAGGATTTTTTAAAGCGCGAATTTGACTGATACCTAATGTCACCTGTTAACTTTGACATGGCGTATTTCAAGTATTTTCTGAAGCAGAGGTGATTGCCCTCACAGTCCCAAAAAATATTAAAAAAATTTCCCATATGGACCCAACTTTATGGCAGACACTGTCTTCCTGTACTATTAGGTATCTTGTATTCTGGCATACTTATCTCTGTAAAAAGAAATTTCAGTTATAGTGCATTATCGATACATCAAAAAGAAAAATTGAAATTTTCCAGGTCAAAATCTCCCACTTATAAATGCCACTAACATGGACAAAGGAGAATTTTAATTAAAAATTTTAAGATATTCAGAATAAAGATATACTTTATTTTAAACTCGTAATATAAATCATCTTCCATTACCCTATTACCCCATAATTAATATTTTTTTATATCTTCTTAAAAACGATGAAAGATAAAAAACATCAAGAGATGTTGTAAGTACCTACTTTACTTCAGTAAATCCTTTTAAAAGCCAGTACATATTTTTCTCGGAGGCTATAGAAGGTTTCATTTTTAATACTCCAGAAGATATAAATATAATTTTCATCAAAATCAGGCCATTGAAAAGTGTTTTTTGGAACTTAAATAAATTTCCCTAGATTATACCTATTGTTTATATTAACCATTGTATTATTAATTGATACTGTTAAAGCCTGTATGCGATAGCTTCGATCGCATATATTTATCACGAACTAGAATTTCCCCATGATTTAAAGCCCTTCGTATTGGCAACCTGCAATATTCAGCAAAAAGAGACAGTTATATCAATTGATGAGCTGGATATAGTATAAGCTTATATGGAAATGCGATAAAACGATAAAACATGGGCGTCGACAAAATATTTCATAAAGAGTTGAACAAAGGAAATTTAGTTCAATGTTAAATAAAGAATACACTATAAACTAATTACGGGCATATTTCAAAGGGATGAGGTCTTAAGATTAGTGTAATTTATTTCGTTTTAAAATAACGAACGGCAGAATTAAGTATGATAGAGTAAGTAAATGGGTCACTTTATAAGCAGTTTCTTAAGAGTTTAGTGGCAGAAAAAATGAAAATGAATCCTATTGCTAATTAAAGTTTCGTTTGTATTAATTATAAACTAATTGATTTAAACTTTAGTTATTTTGCTCGATATTAGCTTTAGATATAGCTTCAATTTCCGTAACTAGATTTTCATTAGTAGCCGTCGCATATGAATACAAATCGTGAACAATGATGTGCGATAATTGAATTTCACATAGCCATGGTATTTATTCCTGTGTATTCTGTTTTTTATATTCTTGTTTAGGGACACCAACATCGAGGTTACATAATCCAGCGAGTTTGATCTCAGAACAGAAAAACTGCTTTTCTGAATCCAAGCTCGAATTCACGCTAATTCTGAACGGTTTCCTTAATTCATGCTTTCTACTGCATAGGAGAGCAGTCTTTGTGCAAAGTTAGTAAATGGGAAGTTGTCTCACGTTGTTCTAATAGCAGTTGAAGCGTGACGTCACTGGTGATATGTATAACCAGTTATATGTACCTATACTAATTTGGTGATAACACAATATCTTTAATAAAGCATCTAACATTGTAAGTAAAACAAGTTGTGATATTATTTCATATTTATTTCTAACTAATCAAAAATGAATTGTAACTTAAGTATAATTGAATAATTTAGAAGATGAATTTTTCAATACAAAAGCAGTTTATTATAAATAACAAAATCTAACAAACTTCAAGTAAACAAAAGAACGAAACCATAAAATAATGTAATCTGATAATCGGAAAGTAATTCTTACACAGCGACCAAATAATATAAATAAGCTAGATTCAATTCATTTTTACTACTTTTTACTTAGTATTTTTTGTAATTTAAATGCTGTTCTTATGAAATAATCCCTTTCTCTAATAAGATTTTTATTTATTTATTATTCATTTCTTATGTATATTTTTATGTACATATTTTAAAACGATTACTAATGCGTAATTTGGCTATATTCTTATTTGGTACTTACCTGAAAGTCTTAAGGCAAAAAATGTATAATGCACTTAATTTGTTCGAGCTAAATAGTTTAAATAGAAAAATAATAATGCAGGATATATTTGGTAGTAAAGGACTACCATGTCGTCACGTAGCCGTCTCGCTGTTCCCCTTTAATTACTCTTTTCCCTGCCATCGTTTAACATGCGTTGTATATGACAGTGAGGCAACTTCCCATATACTAACTTTGGTCTTTGTGTGTATATTTAGGGCTAGTACATCCGGATCCGTTTATATTATTGGGATTGTCTATAATCTATATAATTATTTGTATATCTATTATGGTAGCCGTTATTTCGCAAAAGTTAAAATTTTTTAACTTTTAAAATCTCTTTAAAATGTCAAAAAATTGGCTGTGCAAAATTTCAGCCCATTTGGTCAATATTAACCCGTGCCACCGAGAGGTTACAGTTTAAATGGGATTAACCATGAGTTTGGTACTGGTACTGTACAGGATGGCCCACGCAAGATGATCTTGTATCTTATCTTGGAAACTGTAAGAGCTACGAAAAAAAGTTAAATATCAAAGTTTATTGGTGTAAAACAAATTTTAATTTTATAATAGTTTTGTATATACAGGGTGAGTCATATTGCTGTGGCTACCATTAATATTTTTATTTTCAATGGAACACTCTGTATATTTTTACTGTTTTCGATTCTAGCGAGGCAAATAGCATTTTACAGGATAGGTTAGAAGCAGTAGAAATTGTAAATGTAAATGAAGAATTAGGGCTAGACATAATGGCTAATTTTGATTTAAAAATAGCAACACACCAGTTGCCAGTAATGAATGATTTTTTTTTAATTTCAACTAAATTTACAATCTGTTTCTAAAAACATTAAGTAAATGTTATGACAAGACTTACATTCTAAATAAATATAAACTAAAGTTGATATGGTAAGGATAATCCACTGACCATCCTATTACTTGTAGAAAGTAGCCAGAAGATAGCTAATTCGTATAACTATGTTAAATTTGACTTTGGCACAAGCAGATGGTAAACAAGATTCAATTGAAATTCTAGCTGCAACAAACGAAAAACTTGCTGTAAACGTTTTTGAAAATGGTTTAAGGGATCATGATCTTAGAACAATAGTTAAAGCAAGGAACTATTCGCAATTAAAAGTTGCGATTAGTGGAACTATACACGAGGAGATTTCAAAAAAAGATTCTCAAAAGCAAGTTTTCTATAATAAAAAAACATAACTTTTTTAATTACAACCAAAGAAATTTTATGCATAACAAGGTGTTTAACAAGCACTCGAGTAGTAGTACTTCAACCAATCGTTGGGATAATCAAAATTCTAATAGACAAAATAGGAGTCACAATAACGTAACATCAGCTAAAAATAAATAATTCGTTTCGTCTAGGAACAGTCATCAAAAGGGTTTTAAAGCCAGCACAGACTGTGGTCCGCGTTCACGTCGCGAACGAGAACCTAGGTTCTCGTCCGGGACGTGAACCTGATACTGACCGGACGTGTAATTCATTACATTACAACAAGTTGGGGTTCGAGATTGTTTGTTTAATAAAATTATACGTATTGTATTTCTTTAAAACGTGTATATCGAAATAAAAGAAATAATTATTGAGTTCATAAAAAAAGGGATATAAATTTATTTGGACGCGTAACTGCTCTAAGTACGCAAGGCCCAAGCAGCATCCAAGTAGCGGTAACTGAGATCGGAACTTTGATTGAGTAGTTGTACTACAACTAAATTTATGACTTTATAGTTTAATTACTTCAGTTCGAATTATTTTAGTAATTATGTAGTTATTTCTACTATTTAGTGGAACTACATATGTAGTTCCATTACTTCTAAGTAACCTTTAAAGTATGTGGAACGGTATTGCCACTTACAGGGGTTGACGTGTCGCCGATTGACATATGAAAATGTAAATTTGAAGGTTTATGGTTTTTGATTCATTTTCAAGAATAATTTAAAAACAAATAAATACTAAATATTATGTCAATTATTCGAGTATATATAAACAAATCATTTTATTAAAATTATGGTAACTCTAACTATATATCATTCGTAAGTTCTTGTTACAATTTTTTGCATAATAATTAGAAAGAGTTACATTTACGATCTAAGATCTAGGCAGTATACGACTTATAATGGTAATAATTTTTATTGAATTATTTAATAGTATAACAAAAGCCCAACTGTAAACAGGGATGCATTTTTACTAAAAAACTAATTAAAAAAAGTAACGCAGCTAGTGGGAATCGAACCTTAGGCAACCCGTATATAAAGCCACTACGTCAGCCACGCGTCCACCCTATCTGTTGCGAGTAAAGTTTTTATTCCAAGTACATAAATACATTGCGCTTGTTTGTGTTAATTTGTTATTTTTTAAAATAAGTCGCATTAGATTAAATGCAGAAACACTTATTTCCTTATTTTTTTACTTTTGATTAACTATTGATTTACTTATGATTTACTTTTATTAAAAAAAATTTTTGAAATCAGCGACACGTCAACTGTAACATCCCATTGTTAGTATAATTATTTTAAAGGCGTACTGAAAGTCCCTGCCATCTGTCTGAAACCATTGCTTAGTCCTTTAAAGTAACGGAACCTAACAGTAGTATTGAAAGTAAAACTTACGTTTTTACTACCCAGGAGAATCACTTTAAAGTGATTTTCGTAAACTACTACAGCTCCATATTTACTTGTAAAATGTTGGAGGCCATTAATCAATTCGCAATTTGTTATGATTTGTTAATAGATGTTTTACTATCTAACCTTCAATAAAAATAACAAATTGGTGTCAAATTGTACCTTAGGAATAATATAAAAATGGTTTCTATCATGTGTATCAACTTATAAATATTTTTGTCATATGTTATTAAAGACAGTTTTTACTAAAAAATATGTTTAAAGGAGGCGCGTTGTTATTTTTCGATCTAGGATCATCACATTTAACAGAAAAGTTGCAATGGTTTATAATTTTGGTATACTGGAAAGACAAGATAATTAAACATTTCATCGCTCTTTTTATTATTAAATACATATTACAAATAAAGTAGTTATCCATTTTGTGACACGATCGCAGCATTAGTATAGAAAATGATAGAATATTTGTTAAGTTGCAAGCGTAAGAGAGAGTAACCACGCGACAGGATGTGGCACAGAGAAAAGAAGTTCCACGAAAGTAGCAATTACTATGCTACCACGTTCCCGCTACGTAGCTGGACAAGTTCCAGAATGGTTACTGCAACGTATCTGCTACCTAAAAATTGTTCCCCATTTTGGTTCCAGGCACGTAACCGTAGCTATTACGTGCTTGTGACTAGTGGCAAAAACTTAATAGTTCCACCGATAGTTGCTGGTACGTAGTATTGACTAAAAATGCTGCTTGGGGGATGAAAGGTCACCAGTCTATCTTATTAGGTCAGTGGGGGAAATTGAAAAATTGTAATCTCGTCTTTATTTTAACTTCTTAAGATAATATCATTGTTCTGTTTGGGCATCTTCAAGCTGGTTAACCTGTTATAGTTAGAATATAAGGCCGGTTCTTCGTTTGTTCAATTTGTCAACAAAGTTTGTTCCAGAAACAAGAACAGCAGCACAAAAAACGCTGATCCCACAGCTGCACTGTTGATTAAACGGAAATGCAGTTGAAGGAACAGTCTTCTGTTTAACTGGTACTGGAGTTGTGAGATCAGTAGGTGGGCTGGGTTGAGGGCTCTTGTTCCTAGCTTGGTGAATTTCCTTGTGCTTCTGGTTCTTGTTTGTGGTTTTGTGAATTTGCCTGGTCTTGTTCCTGAATTGGCGAATTTGCTTGATCAAGGTTCGAAAAACCGGCCTTATTCGCTAGCTTATTCTGAACTTACTGAAGGCTTTAAAATGGAATTGGTAATTTAGGTCCTCAGCAAGTTATTTAATCAGTGAGGAAATTCGGTTTAAACAGATGCCCGTCGTGAACGGTTCTCTCATTTGCGCGAGCCTGCGCTGGCGTTCGGTGACCCCGCAATCGACACCTTCAGGTGTTATGGAAGACCTCCTCAACCACTGCTTAAAACTAAAGTGGGATTTCTCAACCACTTCTTCAAAATAACACAAAGGGATAGGAATATTAGAAAGGACTAAGGCGAAACGGTCGAAAATCCGACTTTATGAAAAACCTGGATCCGTGCACGGTATCACTAAAGCAAAGCAAATAAAGTTACAAACCCAATTCGTTTACGCTCTTAACCACCGGTTTCTTTTGGTGACTTGCATTTCTTGATTTGCTTGTGCTCGCTGTAGTGTGGTTTAGCTTTTTTGAGTAAATTCCTTAAATTCAAAAATTTAGAAATGGGTTAATTAGGTGTATGTTACGAACCTTGGACTTAAGTACACTGTTTTTATAGCAAAACACAGCTTTATCTTATCTGCTTTTGTTTGCATTGATGCAACTTAACTAAGTTGCTTTTATGTCAGGTTTTTCCTTGCTAGAATGCTCTTTTTAACTTAGATTTTGCACTGCGCAGTGGTGACTGCTGTAAGGCCGTTATAAAGACCATTTAAATTTATATCTCGTAGTTGCGCCTTCTGTTGGTCAATTTCCAAAGTAGGAAAGATACCCCGAACAAGCTCGTTATATTATAGATGGATGAACTAGATATTACATATTTCGGAACCTAAACTATTCTTATGTTGACTTAAACTGCATGTTGTATTGTTGTATGCAGCTTTGCAAGAAAGTTACTATTATTGTAACATAGGTCAACTTAAAATTTCGAAAAAAAACCTAAAATAAATATCTAGTGTTTAATTATTCTCAAGTCCTAAGATCTTGAAAATTCTATTTTGTTTTATTATAAAAATTAAATTAGACTATGATTAAAACAGAGTGTGACAGTTGTTGATTTGGACATTGATTAATGTGTCTAGAGCGGTGACGAGAATGGGATTTTTTGGATAAAAGAGCAAATATGGCTACGGAGACGAATAGTGGAAGTTTATGGTGAAATCTGTAAACCGTTTTAGTTGTTTTTAAGTGTTTTTAAAATTCTTAGTTCTTAACTTAGAAGTTTTTTCAGATAGATTAGAGGAAGTTTTTTTTTGAAAATCATAGGGTTGAATCGAGAAAGAGTAGGTCGACGAAAAAAGCGGAAAAATCAGGTATTTCAATTATGATGTACGACTTTCATAGGCGCCCGGAAGGTGGGACAAAGAGGGGCATCCCCCTGGAAGTTGAACAATTTGAATTTTATTGAAAATTTTGTACAATATGCTGTTTTTTTCTAGGCTTGCCCGGGCTAGCATGTCGATTATTCTAGGCTTGCCCCCCCCCCCCCTTGGACAAATCTTTGCGGACGCCTATGACGACTTTGACGATGAGAACATATGTAGATGGGCATGTGAAGATAGTTGCTAAATGATTTTGAGTTTTGTAGTCGAAATCTTTCTCGGACATCTAAGAATGCTTTTTTAAATACCAGCTCAACACAAATAATTAGGGTAAAAATAACCATTTCGGAACTTGATTCTCCATATTATTTCTAAAGTAACGTTTCATGTTAAATGTCAGTATTTCTTATTGGATATAATAGAATACAACACATAGAAAAGCAAAAACGTATATTAAAGTATGTACCTACAATACAAAATTGCCAAATACAGTCATAAATACAGCGAAATAAATTATTCAATATACTTTAATGTACCACCTGTGTATTAAGTGCGCATTGGTCGGCCCTTGCATTTACAAAGGTACTCACTACATTTAAAGAACACGTAACAATATTTTGGTGTGTCCAGACTAATATTTTTGGGATCAACCTCATCGTACATGACGACCCACTTATCAGAATCGACTTCTACTACGGCGCGAAACTGAAAACAATATCTTTCTAAATATCTCTCAAACGTACTCTTTTGGAATTGATACTTACAGTTATAACCAAAATCAGCAAAACTGCTGTTGCGAGGCGCACTTTAATTTTTCATACAATAAGTACAAAACGTGGCAATCTATGAGGCAAGCAACTAATTAACTTGATTAGTTGAAGCGTTTCGAAACACTTTAAACAATAGATATGTTTTAGTAAAATAACTATAACTTTAACTGTTACTACAATTGGACAATAAAATAAAGTAGTTGTTGCACAATGCGAACCAAAAGCTAATTATTTCTCGAAATAAATACTTTTTTCAAGAATTATTCGAATAGGCAGATTTTAATATATTAAATCAATATATTTATTTATTTACTTCACGATTATGCAGTTTCCCCAAATAAGGCCTCTAAACAATAAGCAAAATTAGTATATTGGTTGTTATTTTTTTTGAATGGAAACTAATTATTTATTACAAAAATATTTCTTGTAATTCTCAAAGCAAATGCTCATTGTACTCGTATGTAAAATAATGACATTTTTAATATTATTGACAGAATTCATTGCAATAAAAAGCGAAAACGCAACGTCTAAATTCGAATCTAACACCCGAATAGAATGCCCTCTAAGTAATGGATTTTGTAATATATTCCGATACATTTCCCCTGCCGTCTTTACGTCTCTGAAAGCCCAAAACGCTGATTGCTGTCAAGCTAGCGAAAGCATTTGCTACTTTGCCCTCTTTTGCTACTAGCAAACATGAAAACATAGCACATTCTTTCATTGTAGCTATTTATACCATTCGGTATTTACTCTACAATTAACATACGCGATAATAAAATAAGTTATTAAGTTCAGTTTATTTAAAATTAAATAAATTATTTTATTCTATGAATAATGTAATCCTAAATAAAAATTAATTATGTTAAATTAATATTGTGCCTGCTAAATTGTGAGAGGGGACTGCCCCATTGCCCCCTTGCGAAAGCGCCAAAGCCGCTTAACTATATTTAAATAATAATAAATTAATTAATGGAATGGTAGAAAGTAAACGCGTCGTGTAGCAGTTCGACTTGGCACGGTTGTAAACGGAAGTAAAAAAGAAAAATAATACAAACTATTGGTCGTCTCACTTTGGAACTACAGCGGCGTGCGTTCTTATGGACAACGGGGTTGCCAAATATCTTGCAAGCAACGCTTAAAAACACTTTCTAAATATTGTAGTTGTAACTGCATAAACGTTTATAATCCCTATTGTTCGAGGAAGTTATATTTGCAGGTAGTCACTCCTTCTGACAGTGGTAGTAAAACAACATTTCAAAACTTGCTGTTTAGGAGTTAACGCCTGAAATATTACAAAACTAGTAATTTTAAGTAGTTTTTAATAAAGTAACAAATACATATTAAAAAAACTTTCTTTTAAACTTCTCCTTTCGTATGGTTACGATTACATTTTTTCTGTTAGTGTTTTCAAATGTTTAGAACTTCTGGAATCTTAATCTATATTTATATAGATTCGTATAGTAAAATAGCTGGCAACAACGAAACACAAATATATCCCATAAGAAATACAATTGGCTATCTTTCTATCGCTGTAGTCCCAAGGTGAGATAACCAATAGAGTCGGATTGTTCTAGGATGGCGACATCCGCGCCGCGCCATGTAACGTTTGAAGGTCGTTGTAGTTAAGGAACTAGCACCACTACAAAAGCAGTTTTTGCTCAACTTTTTTTGATAGAAAATCAGATGAATTACAAATTATTATAATGGTGTATAAGGAAGAAGAATGTATAATTGTGAACTGCTTTTACTGTTTTTTGGGTTAAGATTAAATATTTTGTAAAAATGATAAACATTAACCAAATGCGCGAACAATCTATCAACATTTACAAATAAAAGTTTATTCAAATATTGTTGTTTCATATAACCAGGGACTGCAATTATTTCAGTTTTACAGAAGTTTATATCAGAGATGGTTTAAATTTTTATATTGAAAAGTATAGTTTCAACAAAACTTATTTAGTGTTACTTTTAAAATTAAGGAATTTGCTTACCCTTTTGCTTATAGTAATGGTTAAAATTGAAAAAATGCCCCTCTATAGTTATCGTTTATAATTCTTATTACCACTTCAAAGTTTTAATTTCTATAATGAATTCTTTATTGTTTTTTGTTAATTTACATTCAAAAGAACGTTCGCAAAAATTGGTAATTCTTGCATACCACTCCCTACGTTCGTTTTCGTTCGCAACCTTAAACGCCCCTACCTCGAACGTTCGCGATTATGGAAATTCAGCAATTTAACACATTTTTTGTTTATATTTTTGTTTAAATTATTAAAACGTGTATTATCCTCAGTGACCTGTATTAAGAAATAAGATTAAGAGAATATTATTCCTATTAATAAGTATTTATGAAACATACTTACAAATACTTGTTTTAATTTTTAAAAGATAAGTAGATTAGTTCTAAATGATTCGAGAACGAAACGAACGTTCGCATGATTTTAACCCCCTTCATCGCTGCTGTTTTTTATCGTTCGTTTTGAATGGACCCCCACTGCCCTTTTTAGAAAACGTTCTTTTATGAACGGCCTTAACTCATTTTTAGATCCATGATTAGACCTTCTGATGTAAAGATACTTAATGTAGGAATCTTCGGTTTTGTTAAATATTTTGCACTTGTTATTAAAGATCTGTTACCTCACAGAAAATGAAAGAAAAGTCAAAAGAAAATCAGGTTCGACTGAACATTTAGAAAAATAATATAACAGCGTTCAAATGTGTGATATTTGGTTTAATTCCTGAAAATGGGCATACTCAACCTTTTCATATCATGAAATAAAAATGTTTAGTTATTTAACCTTGCAATGTTATAATCTAGCTACCATCATCTGATGGTACCTAGATTATAACATTGCCAGGTATCTGTTGTTATTAATGTATTTTTGTTAATAACAATCTAACACTGATTATAAACCATTTGTGTATAATAACCTGAATAATAGTAATTATTATTATACAGTCCTATTTATTTACCATGCAATAGGGAAGACGCATATGTCGTCAATTGAGGAGATTCTTGCATTTTCATAAACGTCATTACTAAATTAGTTAGAATATCAGTTATAAATGCATTAAACAATTACCAATTTTAAGTAATTAATTTTTGAAAACCCTGAAAATTTAAATAAATTTAAAATGCAATACTGGTGTCCTCTAATGGATGAAACTTTGTTACCTCTTACAGTTCCAAAGACGACCCACTGTTGGTGCTAATGAAACAGTTAAGAGTCCTGTTTTACCCGTCAGTTTGAAAATTTTTTTATTTTCAAGTTCAAATATCGTCTACTTATTAACGAGTAATTAATATAATAATGTACGTTATGCTGTTGTGTAATTAACTGCCATAATTAAAGTGATGTTAAATATTTCTGGTAATATTAATTCAAAATTCAGTTTATTGGTTTTCATCAGCGCCATCTAACGTTGAGTAGATCGTCAATATTGCTTCTTCACATTCATAGCGGTACCTACTTTTTTACATCAAATAGCTTTGAGGGAAGTTGCTCAAGGCCAAATTCGGTTTTAAATGAGGAGAATTTTTAAATTTAATTTTTTCAAATAAATTGAGCGTTTTTAGAAATTCCGCTTATCTGGAAATATTTTTCTAACCAAAATGAACGAATACAAAAATTAAAAAAAATACGTGCGTCTTCCCTATTATGTACAAATCATATAAAATAGCGTGCTGTATAATTGGTTGCCTATATGTGCATAATGCTTTTACTTACTTTGAAATACAATATAGAGATTATTGTACAGTCTTTAGTAGATTATATGACTCGAGTATACAACATATTTAACAAATCAGCTAAAGAAACGACATACGCTGCTGAGCTTAGTTTCTTTTTCTATTGATTACAAACAACACAACAGATATAACTAGTTTTAAAGGTAATGCTACCGTGGATTAATAAAAACTTTTCAAGTGAGTTTCCCATGAAATTCTTATTTTGTGAACGTACCACACTTACATGTACCGAAGCGTGCGTTAATGTCGAGGTGTCACTTATCATCTGTCATATCCTTAGAATATAAAACTGTAGGAAGGGGCATAACTACCCGGCACAATGAGTATTGAGCTTTAAAAGCGACGAATATGACGTCACACTGGCCGCCATTAAGCACCACCTAAATGGTTATAACCCAGTGGTTATTCTCAAACTCTGACAAATACGAAGAAGGGAATTACGTTTCATAAGTAAGTATTCGTTTGTTTAAAATATTAAATATAAAACTTATATTCTAAGATTAATTGTTACTTATTGTCATTCTTTTTAATTTTAAGATTTATTTTGTGAATAGAACAATAACAATTTGTCGTGTCGATGAATAAGATGGGTAAGAGTTTTAAACTATGTATATTAAATGAAATTCAAAAATATCATTTTACTAAAATACAATCCACTTTCTTCTAAAACATCGGGATCCCATTTTTAATACATAAAATACATCTACATTTATACAAAATGAAATACATTTTTAAGATGATTCTTTAAATAAAAACCACCATATATTTTTGTTATTGAAAATTAAATCTAATAAACGGTTAAACGGTAAAACGGTTACAAATAACAGACAAATGTGTGAGTCAATAATACTTTTATACTCGTAATCTAATGTTGGACATACACGGTCTTCCCCGACGACGTCGGCGAAAACGTCGTCGACTACGTCGGGGACAAGGTCGAAATAATGAGGTAATGTTTACATTTACTGTAATTTAATGCATAAACAACTTCTACTTCCAAGCTGGACTGCTATAATAAAATTATGAATATCGTATTTCTTTAATGCATCAAACTGAAAGAAAGCATTTTTGAGCATAATAAAATGCGTACTGAATCTCTTTCTTTAAAGTATTTCGAAATAGCTTATGCAATTAACAAAACTTTTCATAAGCGGAATAATATTGATATCCATCGGTAGAATTACAAATCAACTCTTTTGTTTTTTATTTATTTCATTCTTAATTTAGTTTAAAAATTAGCGCAGGATTTAGGATTCTGAGTTCTGGTGCGCAAACGATGTACAATAATTTCCTATAAAGGACTTTCCGTAAAAGAACACTGGTAAAAATCTGCTGATTTTGGTATAGGAGAGGTCAATGGACAAATTATTATATAGGTATCAAATATCATTTTTTTCGTTGTTCATCAAGAATGTGCTGATTCTAGTAAAATAAATATTTTGTTGCATTTGTAGAGACCGTTTAATAAATTCAACCGAATTTGATGTAAACTGATTCTTAATTTTACAAATCATGTTTACAATATGGGTCATAACCTGATAACCTTGGAAGATAATTACAATCTGTACTACTAATAATTGTCACCTGAACACTTGATGCCATCTATTTTCTTGTATATAGGAAATAAGTACATACTGAGAATTTTATACTTTTTGAAAGATTAATTTTATTTATGTACAATATTTTATAAATGTTGAAACTACAGTAGGTATTATTTAGCCAACTTATAAAATGTAGGAAATGCTTTTACTACTGTTAATAAAAGATGACAGATATGATAACATAGATCCAAGATTGTTTTACGTGGGGTACCCTTGTTAACATACCCCCACGTTCCTTCCATGAGGAAGTGATTGGGATACGCCCAATCAGCCCGCAAGTTGCACAACCGGCAATCGTGCAATTGCTCCCAGATTAACTCACTGGTAGGAGCGAGGTTGCCTATCCACCCTCTACTAGCTAAGCGTTCACTAGTGACCGAGCAGTTGACTTAACACGCTGCTCACCCGCCGGCACCGGAGTACCTCGTCCAGCATAGGACTATTCCCCAGCTATGCGCTCTTGCAAAGTGGGACCACTGCCCGATCGAATCCAACCTCAATTGTGGCAGGACTTGGTTTTTAAGCGGTTTTGCCACCCCGATCTACCAATTTTAGGTTTGGTGGGCCCTCGACAGAGCTTCTTTAAAGTCTACACGTTATAGACTCCCGGTGCGTACCCGATATTGGTGAAGTTGTCTTAATAGTGAGAGGCTATATATTCGCTTCAACTATCCTTAAGTGTAATGGCTTTTGGAGCTTCTCCCAATCACCGTACCCAGCTGCAGTCCGGATCAAAGGGTGGCCAGGACAGCTCCTAAGCACATTTACCTGGCGGCTTGCAGTTTCCCAGCACATGGGATGAACCTCACTTCTAGTCACCGCACTAGAGATTCCGTCAAACAGCGGGTTCCTTTGGTGACCATAAATGACCTCGGGCAACAGCGGGTTCCTTTGGTGACCTTACATGACCTAGGTCATGCAGCGGGTTCCTTGGTGACCATGATTGCCCTCGGCCAAGCAGCGGGTTCCTTGGTGACCATAAATGACCTCCTCTCTTAGGCGAGATTCGAATCCGCCCACACCGGTCTCATCTACCAGGGCTCCCCCTGATCGGTATGAGTAACCGTCGAGAATTCTCACGAATTTCTCTACCACACACTTTATCTGACAGCTTCGTCCATTGCCCTTGATAGGGATAGGGTGGAAGGCAGCCAGTTCTAGGGGTGAACGTCGTGTGGTCTCCCGTTCACCCAACCAGATATGATAACAATCAGCAGATTCTTACCATTGTCCTTTGGTAAGTGATAATCTTCCTTTTGGTTTCGGAAAATTGTACATCGTTTGCACACTGGAACTCGAAATCCTAAATCCTGCGTTAATTAATTATATCCATTTTTGAACTAAATTAACAATGAAATAAAAAAAACTAAAGTTTTCGTTTCATAATAAAAGATTGATTTGTAATTCCACCGAAAGGTGACGTCAAGGTTATTACGTTTATGAAGACTTTTGTTAATTGCATAAGCTATTTCGAAATACGTCTAAATAAAGAAAGAGATTCAGTACACATTTTATTATGAATGATTATTCTCAATAATGCTTTTTTTCATTTTGATGTTTTAAAGAAATACGATATTCATAATTTTATTATAACAGTCCAGCTGGAAGTTACAAGTTGTTTATGCATTAAATTACAGTAAATGTAAACATTACCTCATTATTTCGACCTTGTCCCCGACGTCGTCGGGGAAGACCGTGTATGTGCTATTTAATATTGCTTCAATCCACCTGACCACTCACAAGTAAATACTTAAACTCACTATAAACAAAAGCCTAATAATTACAGATAACACATATCCACAACAAAATTGCTGATATTTACAGTTAACTAGAAATCTAAAGTTTTTCTTTATGAAGATGAAAACCTCGAAGGCAGCAATGGTTGCCAGTTATAAATCCATTAATTGTGTGAAAATTTAGTTTTACTAAGACTGGTCATTCATTATTGGGCGATGATGCAACTCAATATCAAAACAATTAACTCCCAAGTTACTAACAACTCTTATTACGAAAAGTAGGGAAGTTAACTCGTTGTAAATAGGTCCAGAAAAACACACACTGGGTGATAATCCTATCAAGACAAATTCTAGAGTTTGTTTCACTAGAAAATTTATTGTCTTTCTTCAATTTAACTAACATTGTACTGTGATGAACTATTCAACGCGTCTGTAAAGTCGCGCTACGTGACTGTGCCCTTGTCTATCTTGTACTTAACTTTACTCTTAACTTTAACTTTTTACGTTGCCAATAAAAAATAACAGTTATTTGGGTATTTCATACTAAGTTTATTTTAATTTGTATTTGTTTGTGATTATGTAATTAAATATGAATTTCTAAATCTAGTGAATAAGTCTAATCTCTCTAATAATAGTAAGTAGATTCGTCGTTTAGTTATTTTTCTGGTTAAAGGTAAATAATAAAAAAATACCCTATTCAACTTTGGGTAACTAGTAGATGCTTCTACTTAAAAGGGCTATTTTATAAAGTAAATATGTCAAAAAAGTTTTGAATAAAATGAGTAGCAATAAATTTACAAACATGTTTTCAAAACAAAATTTTTAAGATTTTATCTTGTCCTGGTAGTTGGCCCCTCTATCTAATTCGGTCTCTTTTGTACACAGGATAAGGGGTATTTTGATTCTTAAAGCAGCAGTGCTTTTACTCGAGTCAAGACATTTGCCAAAAGGTACATGTTGCATTTTAATTTAATAGCATTGTATACAATAGTTCATCACTAAAATAAAAACATATGAAGTGCAAATTTTTTTATTGTTTTCCATGTAGATTTCTCTCTTTCTATAGATATAAATGTCATATAAAGTCATAATGCTGAACGACACAGCAACTGGAATTTAACTTTTATGTAATAATTATCGTTGTGTATTAAAAATTTGATTGAAACTAGATAGGAATAAATTTCTCCTGTTTGCATTTAAATAGATTCTAGGGAAACCTCGTCAAGACATGACGGTCAAAGTATTGAAGTGATCGAAGGATTTCCTTATATACATTTGTTGCGTAATTACAATCCTTCGGATTTTAATCGGCTGGATTGTTTGTGATATGATTTGTAAGCAAGCGATCGGTGACGTAGTAAGCAGGAGAGAGAAGATGTTTAGTTCCGAAACGTGACGAAGCGAGTGATGTAATTGGTCTCGAGCGTATAGAAATGCATCGATTACAAATAACGCTTTTCAGAATATAAATAAATAATTAAGAAATCGCAAAAATTTGTATTATTTGTATTATTAAGTACGTATTACAAATAAAATAGTAATCAATTTTGTGACACGATCGCAGCATTACTATAGAAAATGATAGAATATTTGTTAAGTTGCAAGAGTAAGAGAGAGTAACCACGCGACACGACATGTCAAAGAGAAAAGAGAAGAGAAAAGAAGTGCCACGAAAGTAGTAATTACTACGCCGCCGCGGGATTTCCTTATATACATTTGTTGTGTAATTACAATCCTTCGGATTTTAATCGGCTGAAAATTGTTTGTGATATGATTTGTAAGCAAGCGATCGGTGACGTAGTAAGCAGTAGAGAGAAGATGTTTAGTTCCGAAACGTGACGAAGCTAGTGATGTAATTGGTCTCGAGCGTAGAGAAATGCATCGATTACAAATAACGCTTTTAAAAATATAAATAAATAATTAAGAAATTAGAAAAAAATTAGGAGAGTTGGCAAGTCTGCAGCGTAAAACCTTTAACTTGGAATTGCGTAGATCGCCCCAGTAGAACTCTGAAACGAAGCGTAATAAATATAAGTCTTGTGTTTTAAATACGTATGTAGTATTTTAAATTTATGGTTTTAAAAATGTAAAGACTAAAGAAAATATATCGAAGCTTATAAAAAAGAATTTGCAAAACGGTCTTGTAGAACTCAGAAAGGAGAATTACGGCGGCATGGAAGGGTTTGTCTATACATCAGAACAATTCGAATACCTATTAAACACTCAATGATGGATGATGGAAGGCTAAACTGTAGGGGCTGCAGCCGCTGATGCCGCATGCGTTATTTCTAGTATTTGGAATTAACTTATCATAGTACTTTTAAATACTGCACTCGTATAAATTACGAAAAGATAAGAATAAAATCTAAAATCGATCTTGTTTAAAAATTCTTGAACACGTCTACTAGTACATATTTCAAAAACATGACATAAAAATAGTGTTGAGAAATTTATAGTTTGGAAACTTTCCATGGAAATATTTTCGGAAACTTATTGAAATAGCAAATGTAAAAAAAGTTAACGAAATTGAAACGCAGTTTAAGTGGTATCTAGGTCACTGTCAGCCATGCATCTCCATAGCGCAATGGCACAGATCAACCTAACAGATGCACAGCCAAATGGGGTAAAATGCGCTTGCTTTTTAGTTGCAGTATTTTTCGACAGAGTGCGCTACATATAGAATTCAAACGAAATTTAAAGAAAGAAATAGGTTTTGCACGAGTGAATATTTGAATTCCATCGTATTAACCACGCGGTGACGTAAGAGAAGAAAAAAGTTTGAGACAATTTCTTTAAATATGCAATATGGAATAAAGTGGAACCTATGTAATAAATAAATTCATTATAACCTTTCTAATTAATTTTTTTGTTAAATATTTTGAAAAATTGATATTAACACACAAAATTAAATTATTATAATTTTATATACGTAGTTATTACAGTTGATGACAAAGATTGATATCTTATTACCAGTTAACTCCAAACTTAATTAAGATGATTTTAAGTATATATAATTTTCAAAGTTGTTTTCATCAAGTTAACTATAAAGTATTTATTATGGTTAATAAATGCAAAAATATTGTTGCAATTAACATAAAACATAAAATTATTCGAATTTACCATTGTCATATTGTGATGATATTTTTCAGTGTGGAGGTGATTTTAAAACTGAATAAAAACTATAAAGTTATGCTCATAATTCTTGATACAACAAAATAAAACCAATAAGATATGTTTGAGTTGTGTTTTATTAAAAATATATAATTTTTGTGAAACCGTACGCGAAGTAAACACAATACAGGCTGCGTAATCCAACTTCCAAGTAACTTACAATTAGTACCATAGTTCAGGTAAATAACGTTTTGAAAAGAAAAAAAAATTGGGAAAAGCTGAAAATTGATATATATGCTTAAAATGTGGTGCTGAGAAACGTATCACAACTCCTCATGCGTGGGTGATCAAGGTCCTTTGATGCATGCATAATTCTATCTAAAGCACTAGGTATACATACACATGAATGGACCTTGGTGGGTGATGAGCCGGCTTCGCCATCTTGGAAAAATGGAGCACAAAATTGCTTTTTCGCTAATATTTCAGAAAGTATTAATTTTATGGCATCAATGATTTGAATGAAAATGTAGCTGACAAGATTCCCAACAATTTAATTTTTTATCGAACCTCGTACCTTCAATAGTTTCTGAGATAGAATTTTTCAGCAACTGTCATTTTTTGACATTCCGAAAAGTGCCGTTTTTTGCGCGTTTTTCGTAAATATTTCAAATTTGGCTACTCCTACGTACAAAATGGATTTTCTAAACGTTAATGAGAATTAAATTTCCTTCAAAAAAGTTGGTTATTGAATGTCGCGCAGCTATTTTTGATATATGATTTTGTAATAGTATATTAAGTATCAAGAACAGTAAGGATAGTTTACCGATCGACGACAATGTTTGGAGACTGAGCGAAGCGAAGTCGCCAATATTGGAGGAGATCGGTAAACTCCTTACTGTTTGAGATGCTTATACTATTTTTTGCACGACCATTATGAATATAAAGGTATTAATTAAGGAAATATCCCCGAAAAAAATAGATTTAAGATAATTTATTTTTACCCTGTATATCCACCAAACATTAAGTACGTTTTGTCGTTACCATGGATACGTTTGTAATTACTATTATTTTTGAATGTCACGATATTTGTCAAACTCGTTAGAATGAGTGAATCTGAAAACGAATATAATTGGGATATTGAAGAGGCCTGAGCAAATTTAAATAAACAACATACATTTTTTTAAATAGTCTAATTATTTAGAAAATAAATGATTTCTCGCGAAAGCGACATCTAAAGATCATGCATTTATTTTATAAATTACATATAATTTACTTACCGTTCTGTTTTTGACAGAACTGAACCGTAAGTAATTACTTACCGACGCGTTTTTGCTTTGCAACCAGTAAATATAACCTTCTGTTCTAAAACCAAGTATGGTAAACAATCCGAAATAGCATGGTCGTACAAAAAGAAAATGGTTATCACGAATGTTATGAGAATTACATATTTTGACCACTAGTAAATAAAAAACGGTTAGTCCCACATGGCTAATTCCATGCCAAATCACATAATTTAATAACATATCTCAGATTTTGTTCAATTTTTTTCCTTGCATTGATACATACGAAATTATATTAAATTAATTTTTTCAGATTTTTGGATGAAAATGGCCGAAGTAGAAATTTTTTGAAAAATTTCGATTTTGATGCAAATTCTGCTACCAGAACATCATCTTACCAAAATTGTCATAACTCTTGTTTTATTTCTTGAGTTATCTGGCTCATCCAGGTGTCAGATTCAAGCTAGTTTCTGGATCTTTCAGAGAGGCTGATACTTTTTTACTCTGCAAAGTCGTTGCATGTTTCTTGATATAATCTGAAAGATCCAAGAACTAGCTTTAATCTGACACCTGGATGCGCCAGATAACACAAAAAATAAGAGATATGACAAGGATATAACAAATTTAATTAGATGATGTAGAATGTCGGATAGCAGCGGAGACATTGAAGCACATGGCTCTACTTGAATTGGCATGAAATTAGCCGAATGAAAAAACATAGATTGAGAAAGTAGTTTATGCTTAGAATATGAAACTATAGGAAGGAACATAATCATCTACCACATACGACCAAGATGGGGTCTCAATGGCGAAGTAGGTGTTTCCGGTTTTGTAATGAGATATTTCAATTAGCGGTTCTCACTGTCTCGAAATGTGCACATAAACTACATAACCTCAATTTTAAAACCTAATATCTTATATACTAATTCATGAAGACAATATTCTGGGATTGTAACGGCATTTTACTGATTGATTTTAAAGAACGCAATACAACTGTTAACAGTACATATTATGCGTCTTTATTGCATAAATTGAGAAACAATATTCGTGAAAAATGTGGAGGAAAATTGACAAGAGGTGTTCGATTATTACACGACAATGCACCCGTTCATACTACCGCAATTTCACAAGCTGCCATTCTCGAATGCGGTTTTGAAGCATTGGATCATCCACTGTACAGTCCGGATATGGTTCCTAGTGACTATTATTTATTTTCCAATTTAAAGAAAGACGTTAGGGGACGTCGTTTTCAGGACGAGAACGAGTTGCAAGCAGTTGTAATTGAACATTTTGAAGGAAAAACTTCAGATTATTTTTACAAGGGCATTGAATTATTAATTCCACGTTGTAATAAGTGTATTGACATTAGGGGATATTTTATATTGAAAAATAAATTATATTTTACCAAGTTAATTTTTTCTATATCAGGCCGAGAATTTATTGCGCTTACCTCGTACTTTTCGGAAAACAGTCTCTACAATAATGGGTATTTTTTGAAAAAGGCCTTTAGCGGGACTCTTTTGCAATTTTCTCAGGTTTTATGAGGTATACAAATACCTCAAAACAAAGTTGAAGCCTACAAAATGTATTATATTATTCTTTGGTGTGCAATAAATGTCGCATGCAATACCGATAATGTATGTTCGAAGAAAAGTGCGTTTCTATGACACTTATGCACTCATTTTCATGGTTAATTATATTTTCCACAAAATATATACTTCCACAATTTTGCGGACGTTTCAGAGCTCATTCTACATGATTATTACCTTTCGAATAGGCCATTAACCATAATTTTAAGATGGATAGTATTCGAGTTACACGATGGCGAATATACCTGTGGTCCTTGACGACTCACTCCTTCAATTCACAATGACGGTTAGTCTCTCTGGAATGCGTTCTCAGAGATTTCGGCGGTGTACGGTGGTATAGTCGACGCTATATTCCTCAGCTACAGTAAACCTTCAGTGTGAAACTTCATGAAGAAAATTCTGATAGCGACGAAAATGATAACGCCGATTCTATTGAAATTCTAAATTTCAGCAAATTTTCTAGAGAAAATTATTTGTAATAATTTTTTTATAAATATTGTGTACAGTAATTTGTAAAAAATGTTTCATGTTCTATTGATTTCATAATGGTCTAGGACAGCAAGGTTAAGAACATGCATAGGATAAAATAATAAAAAATAGCATCATATTAGCTCTGCTGTCCTAGATTATTATGAAACCAATAGTCCATTTATATTAATAGTAATATTTGATTTATAGCTTTCATGTTTCTTATTGTTATTATTTATTATTACGTCACTAATTCAAAATTTTCACATAATTAACTGAGTAAACGAAAATATACATTTTTTACAAAATAATATCTCAGGAAATATTGCTTGCATGACATTCAATAACCAACTGTTTTATAGGAAACTTAATCTTTTTAGCTTTTATATAATGCATTTTGTACGTAGGAGCAGCCAAATTTGAAATATTTAAACAACGCGCAAAGAAACAGCACTTTTTCGGAATGTCGAAAAATGACAGTTGCTGAAGAAATTCTATTTCAGAAACTCTGGGACGTACGAGGATTAATAAAAAAGAAAATTATGGGGAATTTTGTGTAGTGCAACCGTTAAATCAAGAAATTATACATAAGTGAATCTGCAGAATATGTTTATTATAGAAATCCAACTTTTATGAAAAAGAAAACAATTTTGACTGATTTGATAAGTTTTGCCTGTTTCAAAACTATATGCATGGTTCTATCCATATTGACGACATTAAACACTAGGACTAGAAGATGGATATCGATAAATAATCTTTATATAAGACCCCACAGGATTTTCAGGGTTCAGTGATTATGACCATTGTGATTATGAACAGGCTCGCCCTGGGACGAAATTTTTACAACAAAGATATGGTTACAGAGAAGAACAGTGAACGTGTTTTGTGAAAGTTATGCCTCTAAATCGTGATAACATGAGCGAGCACTCAAGGAATGTGCGTGGCCGTTTAGTTGAGAAATAGAGAGATACTTGACTTTAAATTGATTACATCTTTTGGCGCCACCTATAATTCGTGAAATATTTAACTTAAGATTTATTTTTGGTTTTTGAAGTAAATATGCGTCACTGCACATGAAAAGGTACCAGATATGTGTTATTGAGTTAAGCACGGATTTGTAACTTCGGACTTACAGGGCACAAAAACCAATACACTCAATAAGCATTTTTTAGTAAGTAAAGTTACTAAATAAAAACTACCCATTTCTAGATGATTGGGTTTAAAGTGTTAACATATCATTACCAATCGCTTTTCATAAGACATTTTGATTTATTTTCATCAATGTTCTATTGGATTTTGTTAAATTGATGTTACCATTCTATCTAGCCAAAGACTCGTATACTAAGCTGCAATTATCTAAAAACTTACGAATTTACCGAATAGTTTCCAAGAATATGTTAGTATTTTTTATAATTTCCTAAAAAATTTAGCTGTATCTGCGAACTTCATTTAGAACATTGATCTATTTCTATTATGAAAGATTCTAAAAAATATGGCTGACGAATGTAGTTTCAGTTATAATAATAAACTATCAAATCAATTATCTTGGTCCAACTTCTCCTCATTATTTTTAGGTCATCCTGTATATACGCATACACATTATCACTGCAAAGTCGAGCACCGTCGACCTGCTATACAGGGTAGGTTCTGCTCTGTAGCCTCCCATTATTTAATCTATTATATTATATAAATGGTTATTACATTCCATATATAAAAGATATTAAGGACACATATATAAAAGATATCAGTTGTTGTTTTGCGTTGGTATATCCACAGGTAACCTTACATTACTGGTTTTGCTTAACTTTTCCAAGGCTTTTGACACTATGAATCATGAAATATTATATACTGTTGTTCATCATTATGGATTCGAGGAGAGTGCTTTAAATCTAATTAAAAGTTATCTGACTGATAGACGACAATGTGTCGTACTAGAACGCAATCGTTCAGAATTTTGTGTTGCCAGACGTGGTGTTTCTCAAGGTTCTATATTAGGACCCCTACTGTTTACATTATACACTTTTAATCTATGTAGTACTTCACTAAAACATCGCCAACATTTGCCTAAAACATTTGGAGATTATACTAGATAAGGCTTCAGATTTCGAGGACATATAAATCTTTGCTTACACAAATCGTACTGCAGCTTAGAGCTACTTTACATGGACTAAACAAGGAGAAACGAAGTCTTCTGCATGCTGAACTGAGTGTTTTCATAAGATTATTCTATTCAAGTCACCTCCATATCTCTATAATAAAATTAGCTTCCAGACAGACATACACAATTTGGATCTTTGTCACAGAGGACTACTGAATATTTCTCTACACCGTACTAAACTATTTAAACGGTCTTTCACTTACCAAATGTCCAAAGTATACAATGCACTGCCTACTGCTACAAAGGAGTTGTCGGCGAGTTCCTTCAGAAATAACTTGTCAATACGGCTTAAGTAGTAAAAATCAGAATCACCAGTTTATTAGCAAAATTATTTTTATGTAATTATTAATCTTACCGTTCTGTAAATACATTATTATATGTAGTTTCACATACTATATGTGAAAGTGTGCTTGATATGCAACTGAGAAGTTATTTAAATAAATTTCATATAATTCCTGCTACGCAATCTGGATTTCGTTCTGGATACAGCTGCACAACTGTCCTTACTAATGTAGTCAATGATGTATTGTTTGCTATTGATCGTGAAAAGATTACTGTATTAATTTTTATTGATTTTAGTAAAGCAGTTGATATTATTAGTCACGATAATCTCTTAACTATACTTAATAACATTGGTTTATCCGCTTCTGCAGTTATTAGATTTTTTCGAGAGTCTTGACTAATAGGAGCCAAAGTGTTCGTATACCCGCAGGTCAAAGTAACTGGAGAGCTATTTCAAGAGGAGTTCCCCAGGGACCTGTACTGGGTTCATTATTATTTTCAATTTATACCTATCTTCTTCCTAAAACAGCGACTACCTGTAAGATTTTCGTGTATGCCGATGACACACAACTGTATCACTCTTTCTATATACAA
The DNA here is from genome assembly GCA_929113105.1 of Agrypnus murinus. NCBI lineage: Eukaryota > Metazoa > Arthropoda > Insecta > Coleoptera > Elateridae > Agrypnus > Agrypnus murinus. Next base: position 138,552,195 of record OV816023.1, on the reverse strand, counting down.
AATGCTAAGACTGTCATGCCATGCATACAGAAAGATTTAGATAACATAAGCAATATATACAACAAAAACTCTTTGATCGTAAATCCAAAAAATATGTAGTTCTTTTGTTTGGAAACCAGCGTTTAATCGAATCTATAATAGGAAGCTTTTGCTTAACTATTAATAGGCAGGTGTTGCTTATACAGGAAGAAGCTAGAAATCTTGTCTAGTAATAGACAATGGGTTTCGGTTTGGAACTCAAATTAGGAACTGCATTGGACGGATTCTCCATTGACATTAGATGGTACTAATCGGATTCAGAGAGTACAAAATTCATGTTTACGGTTAATATACGGAATACGAGAATATGATCATATCACTCATAAATTATCAGATATTAACTGGCTTAACATGAAAAATAGAAGACTCTTGCAAACCGCTTGCTTCTATCATAAAATAATTACCACACAAAAACCTCCTTATCTATATAATAAAATCTCTTTTAGTACCTAATGATGTCCATCATTTAAATTTACGTTTTCGGGGTAAGATAACGATACCACCACAACTGTTTAACACATTTAATCGTTTATCGTCCATTCTTTAAATTTATTTTTTATTATTATTTTTACATAGGACTAAGCATTTCTTTAAATTAAAGTTTTTCTTTGTCAGTCAAGGTTGTGATGGAAGATTAAATATTGCAACGTGTTGCAAACTGAATCTCAACCTTGTGATTTCCATGGCTTGTTACTTGTAATAAGGTACTCTATGCTTTATTGTTGTTACATATAATATTTATTTGTGTTCTATTTATTACATCAGTGTTCAAGAAGTAATTTTTCATTTGTAACAAATGTAGAAATAGATCGCTTTATTATTATTATTATCATTATTATATGTTAAAGACCCATTTCATTTAATCTTATTTTATAATTAAACATTTTCAAATTAATTCAATTCATTTTCGTTCAAACATCACTCAACTTAATATTTTTGTAGATTGTTAAAACAGGTTCTTTGAACCTTGACCACTTCATTCCCTTAACTAATATAATGATTTATAATGTGGGTACAAACCTTGAAATTAAGAAATTAAAGAAAGCTGATTTTATGTCAAGCTTTTTTTCTTCGGTTAAACTTAAAATTTGCACCACGCCAACTGTAAGTACCACTTAAATCTGTAGGATACGCCCGGACCCACCGCGCAGTGGCGCATCTGTTGGTCAATTTTCAAAATACGAGGGTGGTTTGATATAGTGAGTTTTTGAATAAAAGATATTTATTTCGGCAAATAAGCGTTTTATTTCTCAACATAGTCTCCTTTTAGCTCGTTACATTTAGTCCAGCGTTTTTCCAATTTTTTTAATTCCTTCCAAATAATAGGTTTTCTCAAGGCCCTCAAAATAGGCGTTTGTTTCAGTGATGACCTCTTCATTCGACCCAAATCTCTTACCGCCCAGCCATTTCTTCAGGTTTGGAAACAGGAAATAGTAACAGGGGGCTAAATCTGGAGAATATGCTGGATGGGGTAGCAGTTGGTAGCCCAATTTATGGATTTTTGCCATGGTGACTACACACTTGTGCATCCGTGCATTGTCTTGATGTAACAGCACTGTTTTCTTCGCCAAATGCGGTCGTTTCTGCTTCAAATCAATATCGAATCTGTCCAAAAGCTCTGAATAATATTCGCCGGTGATCGTTTTACCCTTTTCAAGGTAATCGATGTGAATGACACCGCATGCATCCCAAAAAACTGTGGCCATGACGTTGTTGGCCGACAGACCCATCTTGGCCTTCTTTGGAGCACATTCACCCGGAGAAACCCACTGTCTTGATTGTTCCTTGGTCTCTGGTGTAGTGTGATGGATCCATGTTTCGTCTACGATAACGAAGCGCCGCAAAGACTCGTTCGGATTGCGACTGAACATCGCCAAACACTCCTTTGAAGTGGTCAAACGGTTGCGCTTATGGTCGAGTGTGAGCAATCGCGGCACCCATCGCGCGGATAGCATGTCCAGGACCAAATATTCATGTAATATTCATAAATATTCAATTTCAATTGATGTACCCGCTCAGTTGAGATGCCTACAGCCTCAGCCACCTCACGCACTTTCATTCTCCGATCGTCCAATATCATTCCATGGATTTTATCGACGATTTCTGGCGTGACGACCACTTTTGGGCAACCTGAAGTTCGGCGTCACTTGTGCTGGTACGACCACAACGGAACTCAGTAAACCACTTCTTAAGCGTTGAAATTGATGCTGCAGAGTATCTCTCTTTCATATTCACTATTGACATATTTAAATGATGTAGAATTTCACAATTTCAGATAATTACTTACTAATCTCGTTTATTAATAATTTATTTCAAACATAAAATAAAATCTACTGATTGAAACCCTTTCAGACAAAGCATTTATTTCGAAAGACAATTAGTTTTAGGCTTTTAGTTTAGATATTTTATTTAATCTCCAATTTCTAGTAACATAAAAATTATACTTCTAATTATTTTACTAAATCATACACATTGTTTAAAGAGTTTCGAAACTTTCCAATTAATCAATAGTTGCTTAATTACGTATCGCCTAGATCGCCAAGTATACGTGTCTTATTAAAACGAAGAATATCGAAATGCGTCTTGCAACAGCAGTGATAATAATTTTCGCTATAACTGTAAGTATCCATTCCAAAAGAGTACGTTTCAGACAAATATCTAAAAAGATATTGTTTTCAGTTTGGTCGTATCTTAGAAGTATATTCTGACTGGAGCATCGTGCACGTTGGGGTAGATAGCAAAAATATGAATTTGATCCCCCTAAGTACTGTTATATATTTTTCAAATGTAGTGAGTACCTTTGCAAATGCAAGGTCCGGCCAATGCGCACTTAAAACAGTCTGGTAAATTAAACTATGTTAAATGATATATTTGTATGTTTTTTACTACTGCAATTATTATTACTACAATGCAATTTTCTGTTTTATGTAGTTATATTATTTAATATACTTGTTTGCCTTTTCTATGTGTTATATCTTATTATAACTACTAAAGGTAGCGACATCTAATATTAAAACGTCAGTTTTAAGATACTGTGGATAATTAAGTTCCGAAACACATCATTATTTAGAAATAGTTAGTTCCGCTGGTATTTTTCAGATAAATCGCATGTTTAGATGTTCAAGAAAGATTTCGATAACAATAACTCAAAATAATCACCAATTATCTTGAAATGACGTATGTTTTCACCGTCAAAGTCGTACGTCACAATAAAAACGTCGTATGTCAAATACCTGATTATTCCGCTTTTTCGTCTCCTTACTATTTCTAGATTCAACCTTATAATTCACTAAAACACTTTTGTCTAATATTAAGAAACTTTCAAGCTAAGTGAGTGCTCGCTCATGTTATCACGATTTAGAGGCATAACTTTCACAAAACACGTTCACTGTTCTTCTCTGTAACCATATCTTTGTTGTAAAAATCTCGTCCCAGGGCGAGCCTGTTCATAATCACAATGGTCATAATCACTGAACCCTGAAAATCCTGTGGGGTCTTATATAAAGATTATTTATCGATATCCATCTTCTAGTGCAGTGGTTTCGAACCTATGACCCGCGGGTCAGACACTGACCCACGAAGGCTTTTTAAATGACCCACGCATTGATTTTTATAAACTTATTTTTTATGTTATAAAGGAGAACAGCGAACATGCTGATCGAAAATTATCAGGTACAAAGTCCAAAAGTTGCTATTTTTCGAGTTACAGAGCAAAAACTGGCCAAACAATGAATTTCGTATTTATCTGGGAGAATTTCAATATCTCTACAGTTGTGTGTACTTACGCGAACTTTTGCATACGGAAATATCGTATGATCAAAAAGTCTTTGGATCGCAATAGCCATGGAATGTAAAAACCATCTATAGAATTATTTACTTCTACTGCCTGTAGTTTTTGTGAACTGTATAGAGTAGCGCCAATGTATCTTGAGTAGCGCTAATGGAGACAGAGCCACCTGTGTCAAGAAAATACGACGCGTTGACACCGCTAAACAAAGCCCCATAGTACACAGAAAATGTTAGGTTAGCGTACGCTATTATTATTTCTTGTGCTTGAAGTTATTTTAAGTATTACTTAATAACATTTATAAAAAGAACACAGAATGGGATTTACTTGAACTATTATCTATTGACATGACAGTTGTGAAGTAAATGTCAAAAATAATAGAAATAAATAATTTCATAGATAACTTTTTAATTTCATGGCAACCATGATCCAAAGAATTTTTGATCATACTATATATGTTTTTGGGCATAAACAATGTTACAGAGCAAAAACGCGAAAAAACTAATTTCATGTTTACTTGGGAGAATTTCATAAATCTCCATTTGTGTTTTTATACGCACACTTGCATACGGAAATATATTTCTTGGGCACAAATCCAAAAGTTTATATTTTTCGAGTTACAGGGCAAAAACCTGACGAAAAAATGAATTTCGTGTTTACCTGGGAGAACTTCAATATCTCTATATTTGTGTGTTCGTACTTTTGCATACGGAAATACATCTTTTTGGGCACAATCTCGAAAAGTTGTTATAGAGCAAAAACTGACAAAAAAAGAATTTCGTGTTTACCTGGGAGAATTTCAATATCTCTACATTTGTTTGTCCTTACGCGCACTTTTGGATACGGAAATATATTTTTTTGGGCATAAAACCCAAAAATTGATATTTTTCGAGTTACATAGCAAAAATTGACGAAAAATATATTTCCGTATGCAAAAGTTCCGTTTGCGTAAGAACACACAAATGGAGAGATATTGAAATTCTCCCAGGTGAACAGGAAGTTCATCTTTTTGTCAGTTTTTGCCCTGTAACTCGAAGAATGTCAACTTTTGGATTTTGTGCCCAAAGAAATATATTCACGTATGCAAAAGTGTGCGTAAGAACACACAAATGAAGAGATATTGAAATTTTCCCAGGTAAACACGAAATTCATTTTTGCGTCATTTTTTTGTCCTGTAACTCAAAAATATCAACTTTTGGACTTTATGCCCATGAGAATTAGCATGATATCAGCTATAAAATATCTAAATTTGAAACAATTTGATCGGGAGGCATTTTCCATAAGGAATGTGCGGAGACCTTTGGAATGTATAATTCAGTCTAGCGTTTTTGACAGTAATCATTGTGACACTGTAGACTGGTGATTGGATTTGTGATCTAAGTAAAAAGTGAAGTTTACTTGTGACGTAAAAAGACTAGCCCCTAAAAAATAAACATTAACTTTGATTACTTAAAAACGTCAGGTGTTGAATAAATTGGTTGGTTATCCTATAACCAACTAAATGTATTTTAGTTGAAGATTTTAGCAAAATTATGATTTATCTAAAAAATATAATTATAGTTTGAATAAATCCCTAAATCAATCACATAAAGATTCCCTTGTTACCGGTCAATAAAAATGAAACTAATAAACTAATATTGTCATTAAGTAAGAGGCAAAGACATGTTATTTGAAGATTCTCATTTAATTGATTTTAAAAATCAATTATTCTTGAAGCAACTGTTATAATTTTACACACAGCAAAATATAGTAAAAAGTCAGTTTCAGTGGGTTACTGGTTAGCCTGTTTGCGTGTTTAATAATACAAGAGTCGCAGGTTCAATCCCCGGCCGTGCTAGTAAAACCATAGGTCCCCTATCAATACCATGCTTGGCACGAAAAATTCTCTACTGGGGGTGGAATTTGTCCAGATTCAACAAAATTCTAGTAGGGCCGGTCAAACAATATGTAGTAATCGGTGCCTATACTAAAATGAGGTATAAGCAATAAGCCTCGTCCATGCGCGTGTTATCTTGGTGTTCCTTATGATAAAAGTTAGTAAAATGTAGACGTAAAAGTGCGTCTATAAGGAACTCTTCATTTAATGACTTTAAACGAGCGCCCTCTGAGGGGCGACTGAGATGCAAATTTCTTATAGCCATATTCTTGTTTTTCGTGTTCAATATGATAAGATTAATAATTTCTAGCGTGATAAAAAATACAGCATTGATTTCCTATTGCGGCTCTTTAACTAAAAGAAATAATGTGATACAATAAGCAAAAAGCTAAAAATTGTAACGAGTACGAAAAAAAAGTAAATATGGTTGGTTGGTATAAAACAAATTTATAAAAGCCGGAAGAAACCTAATCAAACAGGCCCAAATAGGTTCAGACTTTCATGATGGGCAATTTGTTAAATAGCAATTAAACAAAAATTGCTATAATTTTGCAATCGAAGAGTAAAAAAATCATACCCACTCTGATAATTTTATATTTTGAAGTATAAGATATATAAGTTAAAGGCAAAAAAGCCACTTGTGATATATTATTGTAAAGAGAAATTTATTTAGAACTTTATCCCGTAAAAATATACAGGGCATTCGATTTAAAAAATTAAAGTTGGATATTTTCTGGAAAATGAAAAAAAAAGAAAAGATTTTTTGCGCTGTTTTATAGATCCGGTTATGCTAAACAAGCCTCTCATTTAACTTTTTTCTCTACCTTCCACATTTCAGCAGATATAACCTGGACAATAAAAAAAATCAGTATACCGTGTATATCGTCACCTTGTATATCGGGATTCCCCATAGTTGCGTGCGCAAATTCATTTTTTCTTTGGAAATGGAACGTTTACAAAAATTACGTTTAATTGATTATATTAATACACGACACTTATGGATGTCTAAATCAATATTTTTCATAAACTTGTTGCTGAATGGTATACAGGGTGTTTAATTCACTAGACCAAAAATATAAATTTTTGAACATGAAAATCTCATTTTTTCCAAATAAGACACCCTATTTAATGCGTCTCATTTGAAACATATCTATAAATAAACAATAATATCCCGCTTGATTACTAGATTAGATTAAAGTATTCGTAACTAAACAGATATCAATTGTTTTTCGGAATGTAGCTAGTAACAGTAAAATATTAAATTGAAATAAATTATTACTTAAAGAAATTTCCATTTTCAATTTCAATACCCTAGCTGAGCTTAGCTTCTGTCAGGAAGAGACTCTTCCTGAAGAGTTTCCTATCTATAAAGGCATTACGATAAGAAGGTAAAATGCAAAAATAAGAGAATTAAACTACTACAAGGAATATGAAAGCAGTTTATTCGGGAAGAGACTAAAGTTTCCTTTTTATAATACAAGAGTACTAACCATTTTCTAATTGGTTAGAATACTGCAAGAGCTATTCAAACAAATTTTGAACAACTGCTTAATTTAGCTAAGTTTAATTTACTGTAATCAATATTTCCCTTTTAACGTTCTTAGGAAAAGTTGCGCTATGGAAGAAACCGCTAATTATGTTGTAGAATTAATTTGCTTTGAACACTTCAGATAAAATCTAACAGTAAACTAAATTAGATCAGATCACGGATTGGATAGCGTTAGCTATTAAAATCCTTTTTGAATATATTTGGTTGGTTAGTCTGAAAAGACATATTTAGAAACAAGTTAAGAGAAAACTGATTGCATATTCTCATTTACTGATTGAACCGCTATATTTTTCAATAAAATAATTCTGTTGTATAAATTCAGATTTATTTTTTATTTTACGTCTACACTACGGGGGAACCAACACCTAAGGTCATCCCCATCTAACATGCAACACGAATACACACACCCATAGTTGAGGTGGCATAATTTACCAATTGGAAAAATCCCGTCGCCCCAAGTGGGACTCGAACCAACGCTCCTTGGAACACGAGTGATGCACTCAGATTTATTAACATTATTCCTAATACAATTATCATTTATTTTCTCCTAACAAAGTAAGAATAAAAAGAACATTGTTCAATCAAATCACAGGTAAATACTGGGCTATATAATAAGCAAACTTGCCGACTCCAAAAATCTGATTTTCTCACTAACGGTATAAAACCAGAAAGGCTTATGGGTTGTCGCACCACTAACAATGTACAGAAAACCGTTACTCTTAGTTACTTCTCAGACGAGTCTAATTTATTTATATTGTACAATTTAGCAATAAACAAAATTACTTACGCATTTATTTCAGATGCAATCAAATCATGCTCACCTATTTTGGAATAAAATATCAGATTGTTTAGTGCTAACATTACTTAATTTTGTTTTCCATGTTCTTGATCATATCTAGGACATCTTTTGATTTTGATATATATATATATATATATATATATATATATATATATATATATATATATATATATAGAGTTTAAAAAAGCGTTTAATTTTTTTATTAAAATCGGGATTAAAGGTCTGTTTTTTGTAACCAGGTTGTTAAAAAAGGATACTCATTATTTGCTATTTTCTATATTTCGCAGTTGATTAACTGCTTCATCAGGAAACACTAAAAGTTAATACAATGGTTGGCAATTTGATCAATTAATAAAATTAATGACTTACACTTAAGAGTAATAAAACATGTGACTAGCATAAAATTATTATTTCTACAATTTGCTTTATGTTCTTCTAGATTATTAAAATTGAAGATAAAGTTTTAAAATTTTGTTTTATAACATGTCATATTCAAAATATGACATGTGACATATGAAAATATACATGGTGGAACACCATCATTTGTATAGGGTGAATATACAAAATAGCAAATATAGAATATAGAAAATAGCAAATAATGAGTATCCTTTTTTAACAACCTGGTTACAAAAAACAGACCTTTAATTCCGATTTTAATAAAAAAATTAAACGCTTTTTTAAACTATTTATCTAAGGTCGATAAATACCCGTTGGGTTTTTAAATATATATATATATATATATAAATTTTAGTTGAAATTAATTTTTATTAAGTTGAATAATGATTTTACATTAAATAATATTTAGAATGCAAATTCATATAGAAAAATTTATCATCGACTCTGCTGGGACTCGAACCCAGGACCCTCCACTGTCTAGGTGGTATCTCTACCAACTGAGCTACAGAGCACGACTACCAGCATAGCGAGAAATTTTCCTTATGAATTAGATATTTAAGCAGACATACAAAGTAACTAGATATTTTTTTGAATATTATTAATGAAGATCAGCAAGTCGCATGACAACAACATCAATATTCAAAGTATCTAGATTATTTTTAATCATTCCGAAAGGAAATTAATTATATATAAATTTTAGTTGAAATTAATTTTTATTAAGTTGAATAATGATTTTACATTAAATAATATTTAGAATGCAAATTCATATAGAAAAATTTATCATCGACTCTGCTGGGACTCGAACCCAGGACCCTCCACTGTCTAGGTGGTATGTCTGCTTAAATATCTAATTCATAAGGAAAATTTCTCGCTATGCTGGTAGTCGTGCTCTGTAGCTCAGTTGGTAGAGATACCACCTAGACAGTGGAGGGTCCTGGGTTCGAGTCCCAGCAGAGTCGATGATAAATTTTTCTATATGAATTTGCATTCTAAATATTATTTAATGTAAAATCATTATTCAACTTAATAAAAATTAATTTCAACTAAAATTTATATATAATTAATTTCCTTTCGGAATGATTAAAAATAATCTAGATACTTTGAATATTGATGTTGTTGTCATGCGACTTGCTGATCTTCATTAATAATATTCAAAAAAATATCTAGTTACTTTGTATGTCTGCTTAAATATCTAATTCATAAGGAAAATTTCTCGCTATGCTGGTAGTCGTGCTCTGTAGCTCAGTTGGTAGAGATACCACCTAGACAGTGGAGGGTCCTGGGTTCGAGTCCCAGCAGAGTCGATGATAAATTTTTCTATATGAATTTGCATTCTAAATATTATTTAATATATATATATATATATATATATATATATATATATATATATATATATATATATATATATATATATATATATATATATATATATATATATATATATATATATATATATATGCCCGGATAGCAGAAAGCCCGGGTTCGAATCCTGGTCAGAGATAATAATTTTTCATAATTCAAATTATGTCTTCATTAATATACATTAATCTTGGTGCTAAAACACGATATTTCTAAATCATTAAACTATTAATATTATATGCCTTATGGTAATAATTCAAAAAATCTAATTTAGCTGTGATTGTGGGTTAAATTGTCGCTAATCAGCGATAGCCTACTTTAACATAGCAAAATATAATTAGTACTCTCTTATGTGTTTACACATTATTATAACTTATATGAAGAATTATTACTTCACCAGTAATCGATCTCCGATAGCTCAGTGGTAGAGCATCTGCCCGGATAGCAGAAAGCCCGGGTTCGAATCCTGGTCAGAGATAATAATTTTTCATAATTCAAATTATGTCTTCATTAATATATATATATATATATATATATATATATATATATATATATATATATATATATATATATTGCTGTGGATGGTAGTTTCAAGATTTTGGAAAATTTTGAAAATTTTGTGAAAATCTAAAATTTTTGTTAAATACTAACACTTTTGGAATATTTTTAACAACTTTTCCAGTTAAAAATAAATTTGAGCTATTTTATGGTGTCATTGATTATACAATCAATGTGTATACTTTTTAATAAGGTTAAATAATACATGTTTCTTTATTTATTATCAAATAGCTTACTCACCGATTACTTAAGTATACGTAACATCCAGTTGTTCGCAAGTTTGTTATTATGTAATTCATTTATGTATAATTTCAAATGAATTTATCGACGGGTTATGTGATTCTTTAAGGTTTTTGTTTGTAAATAGATCGTTATTATTGCGTAAAAGTATTGTGTAATTAATCTGTAATAGATGTGTCATTTTTATAAAGAATATTAATCTGCTATTATGTATTATATGAGTGTACAGTTTGTATCAGTTCGTAAGGTGACGTCAAATAGTGTAATATAATTATGTAAATAGTCAATGGTATAGAAGCATAGAAAATCATAATTTTAAGAGCACTTACTGATAGAAAGCGACAGAGTAAAGTCGTGATAAAGACAATAGTAAAATGTAAATAGACACTTATCAATATAAAGCGACAGAGTAAAGTCGTGGTTGATAATATTATAAAATTGTAAATAGTCTAGAATTAAATAGACAAGTTAGTTGGTGATTTGAATACGGAGAAGGTGTAAAAAGTATAAATTGTAAAAGTGTATATGATTATAAAGAACCACCTTTAAGATAAATTACTTGCTAAAGTTAAGCAAGATAATAAATCTACGTTAAAACCATAAACGGGTGTTTTATTAAATTAAACACAAAAAAAACAACTATAAGTATTCTACGAAAAAGGGAAATTGTACCCGCAGTTAATAAACAAAAGTGAGTTCCAAAATCAAGTGTCTGGATGACATATGGAAAATCCATCCAAAAGGAAGACAGTCAACCCTGAATTGGAAACCAGCCCTGGGTCAACATAAAGTGATCTACTCTGCCAATGGTTTGGGAAAGAAGACATCTATAGTTAAAGGAAAGAAGAAATATTATAAAAAAGGTAGGAAGTTATTTCCGTCTATATTGGCATTTGCTGAAGAAAAGACTATCGTTTGTGAAGTGTAGTAAAGTGATTTGAACAATTTAGTAGTAGTTAAAAATTAATTAAGATTTCAATTATAAAAGTAATTTTAAAAATTTCAATTTGTATATTTTTTTATACCACAAGAATCCACATTCACCCTGAGATGAGTCTTTATTAAATTTAATTCTAATATGTTAAGTTATTTAACTGGCGCCCAACTCTCTTACGTAAACTTGAGTTAGTCAAGAACTAACGTAACATTAATTTTATATAATCATTGCATTATTAAATCTATTAAAAGGTATTTTCAAATCATATTAGAATTTATAAAGAGGGAAGTTGAAAAGCATTTCCAAAGTTCACAGTCATTTTAAAAAATCAATTTAATTATAAAGTAATTATCTACGATCGAACGGCAATTATTCACAGTTTCAAAATATATAAAAAAAATTTTTAAAAATAATTTATTATTTTTAATTAACCAATATCACTGCATTTATTTATGTCGCTGTCAACGCGGGGCATTTGTTAATGTCGGGCAAAATACTATATTTTCTTTAAATGAGATATTACAGCATTTATATATGGCGACCGGCAACGTGGGACCATTTGTGGTACATATAACCTTTTGTGGTTTATATAATCTTTTGAAAAATGGTAGGCTTATAGTAGCTTTTAATAGATTATTTGACTTTTGAGATTATTTAGTTTTTGTAGGTTATTTTGCTTATAGTAATAGTTAGCTTGTTAGGATTATATTAGCTTGTTTAGATTATAATAGCATAATTAAAAGAAATAGAAAAGATTTTTAGTGGTTAATGTATGACGTCAGTTAAAAATATATATTCTGCCGCGGAAAGTAATTTAGTATTAAAAAAGAAGTATACAGATAAAGAATTAGTTGTGTCTGAGAAGCAGAAAGCTTTAACCAGTTCAGTAATGGAGGGGAACGGCGAAGAAGGCAAGCCAGCGCAATCTGAACTTTCGCAAATGTTGGCACAAATGCAGGAAATGATGAACAAACAATCTGAAGAAAGAAAAAAAAGAAAGGGAACAAGAGAAACAAGATCAAAAGAAACGTGATAAAGAAATGAAACAAGATCAAGAGAAACGTGATAAAGAAATGAAACAAGATCAAGAGAAACAATTTAAAGAAATGAAAGAAGAAATGAGAATTCAATCAGAAACCATGAGACAAGAAATTAAAAATGATATAAAGGAAATAAAACAAGAATTAAAAGATGATATTGAGGCGATTAGAAAAGAAGTATCGTAAAGTAGAAGCATTGAAGATAGATAATGAAAAGAAATTTACAGAATTAGAACAAAAACATGAATCCTTTTCACAAGAAATAACAAAAGTAAAAGGAATTCAAGATACTCATTTAATATATTTTAAAAATAAGATAGGCGAAGTTCAAGGAAATTGTATTCAAAGATCCGAATGTATAGAAGAGGATTTAAAACAAATTACTGTTCAGGTTAATGAATTAAAAAGTATCCATACTGAATCAAGTTTAGGACAACCTTCATTCGCACCTATTTTGTTACCATCTTTGAGTGAACAAAATATTACCAAATTTTATGGGGATAAGAGAATGCATCCCAAGACCTTTATAAAGAATATAAAATCTTATTTGGGTAATGTGAAGATAAGTCTTAAACAATCATATAATTTTGATTACGAATTATCAATTATTCGTAGATTGATGAAAGGAGAAGCAGAAAAATGGTTTTCAATAAATGAAAACAAAATCCTTAATTTTGAAGATTTCGAAAGATTATTTTTGACACAGTATTGGGGTCTCTCGGAACAAGAAAAAGTCGTAGAAAACTTAACATTTGGAAGGTTTAACCCTCTTCAAGGGACTACAAGGGAAAACTATGCCTTGAATAAAATTTTTATGATTAATCAATTAGACAATCAGATAGAAGAGGCTGTTGTAATCAAACAATTAGCTAAACATTTTGAGAGACCTATACTCGAGAAGGTCTATACGGACGATATAAAAGAGTTTGAACGATTTTTGCAAATATTAAAAAACTTTGACGTACTAGATAGTCTTAAAAGAGATTCAACAAGACCTGGTCCAAGAAATGTGAATTCTATGCAATCTAATTCTAGTTTTTCATATAGAAATAGGGATAATTATCGGGGAAATTTTAGAAATCCAGTGAGTGATAATAGATTTGATGAACGGGATGAATATAGAAAATATGAGAAACATGATAAAATAGAGCAGGAGCACGGAAGGGATGATAGATACGGAAGGAATAGTAAGAAGGGTAACTGTAGTAAATATAATACGGAGCGAGAGGTATCACGTAACATGCCTAGTCATTTATATAGTCCTACAAAGGAAAAATTTGTAAGTTTTAAGGAAAAGCAATCGCAACACGATGAAGAAAATTTTTAATTGCTTGTACCACTACTCACCACAATCAGATACAACCACAAGTATATTTTCATTTTCCTAAGGGTGGTGGTACAGAACCAAAAGACAAAACACTAATAATAAATTCAATAATATTAGGAATGATGAATGCAGTAAATAATACCGATAAGGAAATTTTAAAGAAGGAAATAGTAATTGACGAATTAGGAATAAAAGAAGTGAAATTAACAAACAAAAAGAAAGTGAGAAATTTAAGGGAATTAGGAAAGGTAGATTATAACAGAAAAGGTAAGAAAAAGGTTGTTATAGGTGAACAAATTAGGAATAGAAAGGTACAACTAAAATACAAAGATACAAAATCAAGATATAAAGCTATGTTAGGTAATTTTAAGGCAAAAGAGAAAAATAGGAAGTTTGAGACAGGTAGTAGGAAAAAGATTAAAATTAGAGATAAATTTTGGAAAAGACAAATTTTACCAATTAGTAATTTTCATCTAACGAACTATAAAAGCAGAAGAAAGAAATAAAGATCTTTGTAGAATATTATTTTAATTAGAATTTACATAACCATTTGTGACAAGAAACCCAGACATGACGTAATTTAAAATGATTCAGACTTAAGATAACTGATTTGACTTTATGTAACCGATATGACTAACAGGCTTATGGAATTTTATACTCAATTAGGATTTATGTATTATGTTATTAAAAATGAAAAGGAAGGTGTATGAATAAATTGAAAATTAAAGTTTAGATGAAAAATGTTTTTGAAAATAGGGGAAAATGGGGATTAGAAAATGATATTAAAATGAAATTATGAATGAAAGAAGAAAATAATGATAGAATATAAAGGTGTATTGAATAATGATTTTAGAAAAATTAAAAATTATGGAAAGATGAGAAGATAAGAGATCATGAAAGTAAATAAAGAGTAATTTAATTATGATTAGTATAAATCTTCTATTGAAAATAAAAATAAAAGTAGGATTGTGGTTAGATAAAATGGAAATTATGATTGAAATTTGATATTGATGAGGAAAAGATTAGTAAATGTGTTAAGAGTACATTTATTCAAAAAATGAATTAGGAAAGTTCATGATTATGTCGATATAAAGCAAAAGAATTATGAAATAATTAGATTTAGAGGATTGAGATGACGATTAAAAGATGTAATTATTGTAAATATTGTAGATAGTTTAGTTAGCAGATTTAGAATAGGGCAAGTTTAATAGGATAAAAGATTAAAATACAAAAAATATTGGTGTTTAAAAATAAAACTAGTTTAACATTTGTTATTTAACATTTATTGTGTTTAAAAGTAAAATTGCATTTTTCAATTTTATTTGAAACAGGAGGGGATAAATGCTGTGGATGGTAGTTTCAAGATTTTGGAAAATTTTGAAAATTTTGTGAAAATCTAAAATTTTTGTTAAATACTAACACTTTTGGAATATTTTTATCAACTTTTCCAGTTAAAAATAAATTTGAGCTATTTTATGGTGTGTCATTGATTATACAATCAATGTGTATACTTTTTAATAAGGTTAAATAATACATGTTTCTTTATTTATTATCAAATAGCTTACTCACCGATTACTTAAGTATACGTAACATCCAGTTGTTCGCAAGTTTGTTATTATGTAATTCATTTATGTATAATTTCAAATGAATTTATCGACGGGTTATGTGATTCTTTAAGGTTTTTGTTTGTAAATAGATCGTTATTATTGCGTAAAAGTATTGTGTAATTAATCTGTAATAGATGTGTCATTTTTATAAAGAATATTAATCTGCTATTATGTATTATATGAGTGTACAGTTTGTATCAGTTCGTAAGGTGACGTCAAATAGTGTAATATAATTATGTAAATAGTCAATGGTATATAAGCATAGAAAATCATAATTTTAAGAGCACTTACTGATAGAAAGCGACAGAGTAAAGTCGTGATAAAGACAATAGTAAAATGTAAATAGACACTTACCAATATAAAGCGACAGAGTAAAATCGTGGTTGATAATATTATAAAATTGTAAATAGTCTAGAATTAAATAGACAAGTTAGTTGGTGATTTGGATACGGCGAAGGTGTAAAAAGTATAAATTGTAAAAGTGTATATGATTATAAAGAACCACCTTTAAGATAAATTACTTGCTAAAGTTAAGCAAGATAATAAATCTACGTTAAAACCATAAACGGGTGTTTTATTTAATTAAACACAAAAAAAAAACAACTATAAGTATTCTACGAAAAAGGGAAATTGTACCCGCAGTTAATAAACAAAAGTGAGTTCCAAAATCAAGTGTCTGGATGATATATGGAAAATCCATCCAAAAGGAAGACAGTCAACCCTGAATTGGAAACCAGCCCTGGGTCAACATAAAGTGATCTACTCTGCCAATGGTTTGGGAAAGAAGACATCTATAGTTAAAGGAAAGAAGAAATATTATAAAAAAGGTAGGAAGTTATTTCCGTCTATATTGGCATTTGCTGAAGAAAAGACTATTGTTTGTGAAGTGTAGTAAAGTGATTTGAACAATTTAGTAGTAGTTAAAAATTAATTAAGATTTCAATTATAAAAGTAATTTTAAAAATTTCAATTTGTATATTTTTTTATACCACAAGAATCCACATTCACCCTGAGATGAGTCTTTATTAAATTTAATTCTAATATGTTAAGTTATTTAACTGGCGCCCAACTCTCTTACGTAAACTTGAGTTAGTCAAGAACTAACGTAACATTAATTTTATATAATCATTGCATTATTAAATCTATTAAAAGGTATTTTCAAATCATATTAGAATTTATAAAGAGGGAAGTTGAAAAGCATTTCCAAAGTTCACAGTCATTTTAAAAAATCAATTTAATTATAAAGTAATTATCTACGATCGAACGGCAATTATTCACAGTTTCAAAATATATAATAAAATTTTTAAAAATAATTTATTATTTTTAATTAACCAATATCACTGCATTTATTTATGTCGCTGTCAACGCGGGGCATTTGTTAATGTCGGGCAAAATACTACATTTTTTTTAAATGCGATATTACAGCAATATATATATATATATATATATATATATATATATATATATATATATATATATATATATATATATATATATATATATATATATATATAGTAGACTTTTAATTAATGGCTTTTATAATTATATTAATCTATTAACATCAATGGAATAAGCCTATATAGTTATTTTTATATCTGGTTTATTTTATTTGCCAATATTTCGAAGAATGTTATTTTCTCTTCATTTTCAAAAACAAAAAAATTTTCCCACAAAAAAAATTTGAATTTTAGACATATTGTAATTTAAAATTTTATTTGTATAATTATTAGGACTATTTTAGGTTAATATCTTGTTAATTTTTCGCCTTGAAAATGAAGAGAAAATAACATTCTTCGAAATATTGGCAAATAAAATAAACCAGATATAAAAATAACTATATAGGCTTATTCCATTGATGTTAATAGATTAATATATATATATATATATATATATATATATATATATATATATATATATATATATATATATATATATATATATATGTATATATATATATATATTGGTTTAATCGACGTTGTCGGACCCGCTATATGGTAGGGTCGTTAGTAGACCCGCATTTTTTGATTTTTAAAATGTGTATATTTTACATAATATTGATCTATTTCTGATAAGCAATATTTAAGATCCTCGAGGGGTAAAAATATATGAAAAAAAATATTGGTGATATTTGACAGTCGTTCTTGGACCCGATACATATTACAGTGTTTACAGACCCATTTGTATAATTTTAAGCAAGCCTACCTACCCTGCCGAACCCAGCAATGTTGCCGAATGTATCAGAGATAAAATTACGATTGACGTAATGATTTCGGGATGCTAAGCACATAAGTGATCTTTATTTTTGTTGATTTGTTCGTAAATTCCATAAATAACCTTAAACGCAGAAAAATTAACGTTTTCCGTAAAACGATGTAACTCTGAAAATTATTATTAACATGAGAAAATATCATTGAGCCTCTTTTGTTCTAAAAACATAAGGTTTATGCAAATAATTGTTTTTTAATAATTTGCTTTTAAATCATTTATTTTAACATGATTATTTTTGTTTACAAGAATACAATTAAAAGTTTCGAAGACACGTCATGTATATGTATTTTGAAAAAATAAATGTTATAGCCAAATCTTTTGACCTCCTGAACATTTTACTGTTATGTTTTTAGCACAAATGAACAGTTTCTAATATATGTATATTTTAATGCCACGGTAACAGTTCAGTCAAATTTGTAAAAATAGAGGGGAATTGAGGTATATCCTTGGATTTTTGATAGGCCTTCTTTGTGATATGTTAAATAACCCATTAAAAGTTACTACTCAAAAGTGGTGAACCAGAGAAGCTGATGAGGGTAAGCCATGTCCCCAGAGGGTTTTTACTGTTTTTTCAGAAACTATTAGGTTTATCAAAATGGAGACAGTTTGGTAAAATAGGATTTTATTTAACTTTCATACCAAAAAGCTAAGAAAACTTTGTGCATGTTGTCTTGTTTCTCTGTTATCGAAAAAACGATCATATGTCACACAGACAAATAATTTGTATCGGTACATATTATACGAGAAGCTTCGAGCATAACTTTGTGTGATTTGATGTTCATCATGAAATAACTATGGAAATCTCGTTGAGCATCGAACGTGATCCTGGTTCAGTCTTATTCTATCTCAGCATCTCCAGCAAAATCTACGAGGCGATATTATCATTATTATTTGGGGCTAGTCATATGGTAATTCTCGTATTGGCAAGATACATTTTAGGAGTATACCCTGTACTAATCAATCTTTTTAGTGAACCTAAAACGTACAGGGTACTTCAGGGTTTTTGGATATCTCTTACTTCGTTCTTTATATTGATATTCGTATCGAGTAATTTTTTTCTTGAATGGTTTTTGTTTTTGAATTCTAAGTTCACGACTTAATTCCACGCCTGCTTTAAAATGTAGCTATATATTTAACATTAAATGGGACTTCACCCATTTTACATGTAGGATATCTCGAGCAGACGATGCCAATTCCTGAGGGTCAATGCATTTGATCAAAATAGGCCATTAAGCACAACATATCTATGTTCAAAAATGAAATGTTACAAAGCTATAGACCTTCAAAATAAAAAAAAGTCAAAAATGCAATTTGGATAAAATTTTGTGTTCAAGGACAGTTGTTATTAGAACATACATTAGTGTTATTTTGTGCTTGTGGTAGCTGTAGCGTACCCGCTACCGCTAGATACGGAATTCTGTGCCAGTGATATGTTTAATGAATACACCATTGAATGCAAAATTTAATTCTTCACAAAACATGTATACTTGACCCAGGTCGAATAGTGACAAGTCAAATAATGCTCTATAAAATGCAGAAAGAAAATAAACGTAAAACGTCATGCAGTATGACGTACAAACGAAGTAAGAAAGATTTCAAAACAAGGTGAAATGCCCTATACATTTTGGTTTCTATAAAATAATTTTCCAGTACAGGGTATTCTCCTAAAGATATTCTTTTTACTGCAAAATTATCATAATACTACAACCAACAATAACAACAACATCGCTTCATGAATTTGCAGAAGTGATGCTAAGGTTGCACTGCGAACTTAACATTTTTTTTTCTTAGCTAAGTACTTGATGACGAATACAAGATCGCAATAAGTTATGTTCTGAAGTTGCTCCGTCAAATGTATTGGTAGAAATTGTTGGTCTACATACAGGATGTTTTACTCAACTTTCGTATGAATTGCATGTGTGATAGTATTCATCAATAGGAACAAAAAATTTTTTGTTTTTACGCAAATCAACAAAAATTTGCTAAAAATATCAACTTTTGGAAACTGCTGGAAATTATAGTCAAAACAAACTGCGACATCACCTAGCAGCTGCTGCGTCAATGTATCAGATAGGCACATCCAGCTCCAAGTGTGATTCTTAGACCAGTGACCTGCTACCCACTTTTCAAAAACCATTCTTTTTTCGGTTATTATGAAAGATAGACACTAATGATTTTCAGCTTTTTTGTTGCATTTTATGTGTACTACCACCTATTCAGATGATACGAATCTTAAGTGAAACAACCTGTATGATATATATTCATGCGCCAATTAAATAAGCTTTATTTTATCTAACCCACTTAACAACCAGTCCATAAACCTAACAGTTTTTGAAAATAAAACGACAAAATCCATCTGAAGGCGTGGTTTAATATTGATATTTTACAAAATTCAGGATATTATATACTCGTAAACATGAACAAATCAAGCATAAAGTCATTTTCAAGTTTAGTTGACCAAAATAGACTACATTTGATTAGTTTAACCTAGATTAAAAAATAGCAGTTTCTATTTTTACTGTGCGTTTGTACAGTTACAAAAAAATTATGGAATGTTCGATCCCTACTTTCTGTTTAATGAATTTGAAGGTACAAAACAGTATACACTATATGGTGGTTAAGTGCCTTTAACAGAAACGTCGAAAGGTAACGAAGAAAAGAAGAAGTTTTTTCAAACCTTGCCTAATTCCGTTATATTGCACTTGTACTAAGTTAAAGATCAATTTTTACTGTATTCTGAAATAGCTATTTGTGAATTGGAATATGTATTATATTCTTAGTGACGAATTGTACACCAGAGATTTTCTGATTACATTTGAAATATATATATAGTTCTAAATATACCAGGCGCAAATCATATTAGTCCACCCAGTTTCATTTTTGTTAAAGAACGTCCCACAGAATTTATTCCGTTTATCTGTTGTTCTATGAGGTGGCCGTTTCTTGTTGCTATAGTGAAGTGCTGCTACTGCATCTACCCCATACCAATGTTCATGACATTCAATTAGGGGTTGCAACATACACTGCCCCTCCGAACCTTTTGAGTGCCCTGTTTCCATTAAAAGTTCCATTAAGTAATCTTACAAATTACAGACGAGAAAGTTTTCCTTCAGCGTTTTAGCAAAAAAGTCACAAATGATGCTCAAATTAGTTCGCCCATTTTAATTTTTGATAAAGAACACCTCACGATTTATACCCTGAATGGTCTACGACGTTGTTATTTATTGGTGGTATATAGTACATATCGTCGCCGTTAATGCATATGAACTTAATTCTTTGAAATGTTGTAACTAGCAATGTTGCTAGTTGCGATTTCAAAGAATTCATCATGCCATCTGTAACAAAGTTTTTATAAGCATTTAAACTGCGCTCCTGGAAAATTGCTAGAAAATAGTTCCGCTAGTATGCATTAACGTCGACGATATGTATGAGTGAGTACTGTGATCCAGTGATATGTATGTGTGGGTGTAGTATCCAATGCAACGAATATAAACAAGGAGTCAGGAAATAATTCAGAAACCAAATAGTTCAAGCATTCATTCTCAGATCTTAACAGTAAAAGAATAAAGCATTCATTAACCACAAACAGTCTTTCAAACAAACAAACACAGAGGATATTACATATGGTGACCGCCGACTTTAATTGAACACGCAACAATCTGTCAAGAAACTTACTCTTGCTAGCATACCATTCAAGATACCAGGATCCTATTTATGAAGCAGATGTCGAGAAATCAATTAGCATAATTCCAGTAGAGGATCAATACTCTCTCAGCACCAGCACTACCAGTACATGGAGAAGTTCCATCGCTGATGTCATAATCTATCTGAAGTCACGGTTGTATAAAGTTTTTTCTGTTCTAAATTTTTCTGCCATCAAAGCAGACTATCTACAGCATTTAAAGAAAGTATTTCAACGCCTATATCATTACGGTTAACTATCAAATTAAAAAAGAAACAATCTTTGAAGCCAAAGAACTAACTTGTCTCGACCACACAGTGAACAGTGATGGAGTTACGCCGCAAGTTTCAAAAAAAGAAGCTATTCATAACTTTCCAATCCTTAGAATGCAACAAGAATTATCCCATTTCGTTGGCATAGATTGTCGACTTAAACCTGAGCTAAACCTATTTATTTCAGAAAAAGTTTCAGAACCCTACAAGAAACCCACACAACAGTGTGTCGCAGAACGTATAATTACAAATCGGTTGTTGTGAACTTCAATAAACGGTCGTACCAAAAATTCGTTACTTCGTATGATCGGGCACACAGGGAATACATAGGAGATAAACTCGGATGCAGCCCATTACAAATCCTTCTTATCTTTTTTTGTACCGTTTATGTATAGAACGTTCGCAATTACTTTTTGTTACCTGTTAGACATATTTGTGTACATAGATTTACTATTTTCCTTTTATGTTGCATATACGATTATTATCCAACTAACAACCTACAAGTCCAACAGTATCCTCATACGTTCCTCTTAGGTTAAGTTTTGTAGTTTTTAGTTATTTACATTTTGCAACGAGCCCTAAAATTAAGAATCTGCTGTCTTAATTTTAACCGTTTTCAATTATTTCATTCGATTATTAGCTCATTTCTATAGGTTAAGTTCTTATCATTGTAACGAACATTAACATTAAGAGCCTTGTACTAACTTTAATCAATTGTAAAACCAGCCAAAGAAGAAAACGCGGTATTTTACGTATCTATCAAGTTACTTTACAATCACAACCGCATCTTATGCGTACATTCACTAGTTCTTTCCAATCCTGTCCTCAAGCAAACTGATGGAGACTTTTTCTGCTGGAAAAATTCTAAAAAACAAGGGAGCAATAAATGTGATGATCACCGTTGCCTTGGATACTTTTTAGTATCCAAGGAAACGAATGTAAACGAGGGATCAGAAAATAATTCAGAAACCAAATAGTTCAAGCATTCATTCTCTCATCTTAACAGTAAAAGAATAAAGCATTCATTAACCACAAACAATCCTTCAAACAAACATACAAAGAATATATTACAGTACTTTCATACTAAAAAATTTAATCAAGTTCTTGAAATTTATCGTTACTACGGAAAATGACATATGTACTTTTCCACCTTATTTGGAAACCATCCACTTTCCCCAGAAATTAACTTTTCCGTATTATGTTGCGTTGTCTCACTTGTTCGAAAATCCTGTTAACGTTACTCTAATCATTTATATAAAAAATGAATTCAGTTATAAAGTCCTACTTAAAGATACCATTGATATGAACACATGGATTGTAGGTAGTAATATATGCTTTCAATCATACAAATATAACTTTATAAATTTATATCACTCTCCAAACTCTAGTGATGCTCAATTTCTAATGAAACTTGAAAATTTGTTTGATGTATATGCTAGTAGATCAGAGACCTTACTAATTATCGGAGACTTTAATATTGACCTATTAAAGGATTCATATTATGAAAATAGGCTGAGAACTTTAATTAAAAATAATGGACTACATCATATTAACGATCAACCTACAAGAATCACTAAGGACAGTGCTATACTCATAGATCTTCTTGTATCTAATGAAAAATCTATTGATGCCCAGGTACACCATGTTCCAAAAATAACCGATCACTCAATAATAACTGTAAATGCAAAAGTGAAAGAAAAATATGAAGAATATACAATACAACACAGAGACATGAGCAACTTCAATGAAATGCAATTTCAATTAGATCTAATGGATCAACCATGGAATCCGGACTGTACAAACACCAATCAACTAGCAGAAACATTAGTTAAAACCATAATGAACACACTAAACAGGCATGCTCCAACTGTTAAAAAACCATTAAATGTCAATGGAGTTGTAAGCGTTGGTGGACCCCAGAAATAGTCTTGGAAATTGAAGAAAGGGACAGATTATATAAAAGAGCAATCTTTACACAAGAAGAAAGTGATATGAATAGGTATAGACAACAAAGAAATGGAATTGTTAGTTTGATCAGGAACCACAAAACAAATTATTATCAAGAAAACTAGATGATATGAAAAATAACTCAACAAAAATGTGTAAAACAGTTAAATAATTTTGTTTATTGTTTCCAGCCTTATTTTGTGGAACTCCATAATCATGAAATAAATAAAGATTATTAAAAGTTTCACAGTTTTATTAAAATATACCTGACAATATTGTTTCGACAGCTATGCTGTCATTAAATAAAGTTAAATAATTAATTAAAGGAGGCCATAACAGACAAAAAAAGGAAGGTATTATTTTTGACAATGAGTTAGAAAAAAAGGAAAATCAAATTGCAGAAAAATTCAATATTTACTTTATTAACAGCATACAACAAATTATTACATTAACAAATTTAACCCAAATTAAAACTGATTTAAGCCACATTAATGTACATCAATGCAAGTTCGAAAAAGTTTTACCAATAGAGTTTTTGGAGTTAAAAAAATTTATAAACAATTTACCTAATAAGAATAGTAGTGTCGATGGTATTACAGTAAAGAATCTTAAATTAGCTTTCAATGTAATAGGACAGAGATTTTTGCATCTAATTCAAATGAGTCTAGAAAGTGGATCCTTCCCAGAAACCTTGAAGACATCCCATATTATCCCCATTGAGAAGATAACCAACACTAACAAATGTGAAGAATACAGACAGATCAACATGGTGTCAACTTATGAAAAATTATTAGAGCCGTCGTAAATATCCAGTTTCGTGACTACATTGAAGTGAACAAACTGTTAACACCTTTTCAATCAGGGTTTCGGAAAAATAATTCATGTGAAAGTTCAATACAATAAGTTCTTTTGAAATGGAAAAATGCTATTTACAAGAACAAGGTGATAGGTGTAGTTTTTCTAGACTTTAGACGTGCTTTTGAGACTATTAATAGAGATCTACTATTATTGAAATTAAAAAGATATGGGTTCGGCCCAATAGTTACACAATGGTTTAGTGAATATCTCAAAAACAGATTTCAAAAAACTAGATGCTTTAATAGTACATCTTCAGCTAAAAAAAACTACCTTTGGCGTTCCACAAGGAACTGTATTAGGCCCTGATTTATTTGTACTATGCATAAATGATATTGTTAATGTGATTAAAAAATGTAACATTATTATTTGCAGATGACACTTTAATATATTTTATAGGAGATGATGTTGAAAAAGTAATAAATATCATCAATGATGAATTAGTAAATGTATATAACTGGTTAGGTAAAAATAGTCTTTCTTTAAATGTAAATAAAACAAAATTCATGATAATAAAAAATAAGTTTAACGAAATTGATACATCTAGTCATGTGGGAATACAAATTAATAGTCAAAAAATAGAACAAGTTTATGAGTGGAAGTACTTAGGCGTAATAATAGATTGTCACTTAACATTTTCTAGTCATTCAAACTATGTTATCAGTAAAGTTGCAAAAAAAGTAAATTTCATGGGTAGAATAAGCCAAAATCTTAGCAAGTGATCTAAATTATTACTATATAAAACAATAATACTTCCCCATTTTAATTATTGTGCTAGTATACTTTACCTCCTAAATAATACTGAAATTAACAATCTTCGAAAAAAACAAAATTGAGCATTAAGAATAATATTAAAATGTAGTAGGTATACTAGCATAAGAAGAATGTTGCAACTTACATCTTCGTTAAGTGTTAAGCAAAATATATTGTATAATACGATGACATTAATATTTAAAATAAAAAACAGAATATATCCAGAGCACATTTTAAATGAATTACTATTCGTAGAAGATGTTCATGATCATAATACTAGAAGTAGAAATAATTTTTATGTTCATACAGTAACAACAAATATAGGACAAAATAATCTGTTTCATAAAGGTTTAGTTGAATATAATTCACTTCCAGCTAATGTAAAAAACTGTACATCTTTAACATTATTTAAGAAACAGTGTAAAAAATATGTAATAAATTACATTAATATTTAAGAAATTATAATGTATTATATGGAATTTATCTAGTTATATGCTATAAATAAAGTATATTATTATTATTAACAAATATTAAAGCCTTCAATTTTTCAAAGCCAGAGAGTTATTTACAAATTTGAAAAGAACTCGCATACGAGCTGATGTAATTCTTACGTCACTTTTCTCCATCAAATATTAAATGCGAGCTATTATAACCAAACGTTTATAAAACAAAGCTTAACATATGCGTCATGGCAATGTTGCCAGATTCAGGGCTTAGGAAGACTGTAGAACATAGCGGGTTTGATAGCGTCTTGTATAAAAATATACGATATACACTTGAGAAAGGCGCGACGCCCCCTATAGTTCATTGTGATGAACTACGATTGTATAAAACTTTTTACAGACCCTACTTTTCCAAACCCAAATTGTATATTTTTTTATTGCAGTTTTAAGTAAACATTATCCTGTAGACCTCGAAAATATAGGAGAACGTTGCCAGACCCAAGCCCGGGTCTGAGAGCGTCGAAAATGGTCCGACAAGTCGGTAGAATATAGCGAAACGGGTGTGTATAAGCGGTTTGACAAATATATATATATATATATATATATATATGTATATATATATATATATATATATATATATATATATATATATATATATATATATATATATATATATATATATATATATGTATATATATATATATGTATATATATATATATATATATATATATATATATATATATGTATATGTATATATATATATATGTATATATGTATATATATATATATATATATATATATATATATATATATATATATATATATATATATGTATATGTATATATATATATATATATATATATATATATATATATATATATATATATATATATATATATATATATATATATATGTCGGGTTAGTCACCAAGACATATATATTTTCTTAAAATTAATTTATAGATAAAATTGGCCGCTTTCTCTGTTGTTTTCTTTTATCAGTCGGGCGTAGAAGCCAATACTTTTTCGGTCTTTATTGATTCAGGACTCTTCTTATTATATGGACAGTCCCGAGTATTGCGGTTTCTGTGCTGGTTGAACTAAATTTGGTGGTAGGTTTAGTTTTATTAAGTTTACAGTAAAATGTTTACTGACTATTCCGTTAGCCGAAATAATAAATGGAATTACCTCCAGTTTATGTAGTTCATACATTGCTCTCATTTCATAGATTAGATCTTGGTATTTGTCTATTTTCTCTCTGTATGACCTGCTAATATTATGGTCTAGTGGGACTATGACATCTATTATAAATGCAGTTTGTTGTGTTTTATTAATTATATCCTAATTATTAATTATTATACATTATCCGTGATAATGTCGGTGTTCCATAGAATCTTGCAGTCCGCATCTTCCTCTACAGATTTAGGTACGTATTTATAGTACGGTAGTTCTTCTTGTAACAAATTTTTATTTTTACAGAGCGCTTGATGTATAATCTTAGCGATGTTATCATGCCTAGTTAGGTACTCTCTCGAAGCGAGGTAAGTACAAGCTGAGCTTATATGTTGTATTGATTCTGTGCTGCTATTACATAAACGGCATGTTTCACTTGCTATATTTTTCTTCATAATGTGTTTCAGGTATGATCTTGTTGGTACTACCTGATCCTGAATAGCAGTTATCATCGCTCACGAATCACAGACTAAAAAATGCAATAATGTGATTTACATTCTTAAGCCAAAACCCAGAAATGATGTGCCCAAAACGCTAAATTTTAGGTTCCAACTTTTTATTCTTCTCACTTCATCATCATGTAAACGGTGCTAGTCTGTTGCAAGAGTATGGTCCTATTGAGCTAGAAGTGGTTTACCTGAATTGGGTTAATGGAACCAGCAGGGGCGATCAAACCGCGTAAGAGTTAGTAGAAAGTAGGGACGTTAGTCAGAGGTGGTGGTGACGCCACGAACCGTACGTAGTACAACATCCAGAAATGCCATGGCACACGAATCCCGTGATCTGTCAATCTGATTGCATGTCCCAAAAACCGTTGCTTCCAGAATGCACCTTCTGCGGCATGCTTCAATTACAAGATTTCATTATATTTTTTGTATTACTGTACAAATTCCTCATTAGTCGTTTTGTGGGACGAGACGTACCCAGCATAAAGAAAATGCCTCAAAGCTTTCTTTAGCGATCTTGCATTTAGAAGTCTCGACATTTTGAAAGCACCGAAAGCGTTTAGCGCTCAGTATTAAAAAAAGGTGGGATAGTGAGTATGCGGTTTTTATAACTTAAATAGGACATACACGGTCTTCCCCGACGACGTCGGCGAAAACGTCGTCGACGACGTCGGGGACAAGGTCGAAATAATGAGGTAATGTTTACATTTACTGTAATTTAATGCATAAACAACTTGCAACTTCCAGCTGGACTGTTATAATAAAATTATGAATATCGTATTTCTTTAAAACATCAAAATGAAAAAAAGCATTATTGATAATAATCATTCATAATAAAATGTGTACTGAATCTCTTTCTTTATTTAGACGTATTTCGAAATAGCTTATGCAATTAACAAAAGTCTTCATAAACGTAATAACCTTGACGTCACCTTTCGGTGGAATTACAAATCAATCTTTTATTATGAAACGAAAACTTTAGTTTTTTTTTATTTCATTGTTAATTTAGTTCAAAAATGGATATAATTAATTAACGCAGGATTTAGGATTCCGAGTTCCAGTGTGCAAACGATGTAAAATTTTCCGAAACCAAAAGGAAGATTATCACTTACCAAAGGACAATGGTAAAAATCTGCTGATTGTTATCATATCTGTCATCTTTTATTAATAGTAGTAAAAGCATTTCCTACATTTTATAAGTTGGCTAAATAATACCTACTGTAGTTTCAACATTTATAAAATATTGTACATAAATAAAATTAATCTTTCAAAAAGTATAAAATTCTCAGTATGTACTTATTTCCTATTATACAAGAAAATAGATGGCATCAAGTGTTCAGGTGACAATTATTACTAGTACAGATTGTAATTCTTTTCCTAGGTTATCAGGTTATGACCCATATTGTAAACATGATTTGTAAAATTAAGAATCAGTTTACATCAAATTCGGTTGAATTTATTAAACGGTCTCTACAAATGCAACAAAATATTTATTTTACTAGAATCAGCACATTCTTGATGAACATCGAAAAAAATGATATTTGATACCTATATAATAATTTGTCCATTGACCTCTCGTCGTCTTGTCGTCGACGACGTTTTCGCCGACGTCGTCGTGGAAGACCGTGTATGTCCAACATTAAAGATGTTAATTCATTATTAGTTTCCTATCAAGATGTAAGATCATGTTTGCTATTCAGTGAAATACAGAGATACCTTCGGAATCTTGTGTATCAGTGTCTTCTTTAGGATCAATCTAACACCGCTAATACTTAAACAAATGTACTCCACAGGAATGCATTTTGATTCACAGAACTAGAAGGATGGCACGCTATTCAATCGGCACTCGTAAGCGTATGCTGAAGGTGTCGTTGTAAACGCCTGACCTTACACCGCTATACTCCTACATAGCTGGTTAAATCGATCTTTTGTCCGTATAATCGTCTCTCAAGTGTACATCCCACATTTCTAAAACAACCAGTGTAACAAATACACGAAAGATATAGACAGGGAAGAGTTACACACAATATTAAAGTAAAAGGATTTCGTTATTTCTTTAATAAAAAACGTTTTGTCAAATGTTAGCCACTTTTGGAAAGTTTACTCTTAACGCCTCAAAGTACTTTGAATTGTCTGAAAAATACATTAAATTTAATAAACGAAAATTACAGGGAAAGATCAGGAATGTAACTCATACGATGCAATAGTAATAAACAAGTTTAAAATTATTTTCTGAAGATTACTGATTTCGTGCTAGAGTTTTATTTCAATAAATTTTAATATACCATTCAGCTAAAAGATGAAAATACCATTTCAACATCTGAGAATCTGGGTCACAATTCCTTTTCCTCCCTGCTCTTTAAATGTAACATTTGAAACCTGTAAGGCCGTAAATCTAGTAACTTATTGATCAATAATACTTTATAAGAATCCTAGAACACTGAGATTTTATTTTAATCTTTTAATTACGTATTTTGAAACTACGAGGGGTGTTTTTTAAATTCGCGGAATGGAGTATAAAGAGAAGCATATTTCTTAATTTAAATTTTTTATTTTTCGATATAATCTCCTCGAACAGTGATACATTTATTACATCTCTGAATTAATTTTTATAAACCTTCAGAAAAATAAATTTCCGATTTGCTCTCAAAATGTTCATTTACGGCAGCTTCCAATGATGTTTCGTCCTCAAAACGTCTTCCACGTAGGTCCTTTTTCAGATTGGGAAATAACAAATCGTCACTGGGTGCCAGGTCAGGACTATATGGAGGATGGTTAATTTCTTCAAAGCCGCACGACGCCACAGCAGATACGGAAACGCGAGCCTTGTGAACAGGTACATTATCGTGGAGTAAAAGAACACCTTTTGCCAACTTTCCTCGCCTTTTTTGTTTTATGGCCTCCCTCAAACGAGTTAGAATGTTTGCATAGTATGCTGCTGTAATGGTCTCTCCCTTAGGTTTGTAGTCTAAAAGTAAAATTCCTTGAAAGTCCCAAAAAATTGTCGCCATTACTTTTCCAGCCGATTGCTGGACTTTGAATTTTTTTGGGGCTGGTCCCCCTTCACATGCCACTGTTTCGACTCTTCTTTTGATTCAGGATCGTAAAAATGAACCCACGTTTCATCTCCAGCCACAATTCTGCTGATAATATCTGCCTCATTGTCCCCACAAAGTTCCAAAAATTGCTTACAACAATCAACGCGGTATTGTTTTTCATGAGGTGTAAGGTTTCGGGGGACCCATCGCGCACCAACCTTTCACATTCCAAGATGTTCATGAAGAATTTTAAACGCAGTTGTTTGAGAGATATTGAACATTTTCGCGATCTCCTTTAGTTTTAGTCGGCCATTTTCCATAATTGCGAGTTCAACTTTCATCACCATTTCGTGTGTAGTCACGTCACTTGGTCTTCCAGTGCGTTCATCGTCTTCTAGGGATTCCCTACCTTGTTTAAATAGGCGTGACCACTTATAAATCATTGTTTTACCAGGGCAGGTATCTCCGTGACGGATTTACTTAATCTTTTAACTACAGCGAAACCACTATCGTAAATACCGGTATGAAATTTGACGTTTCTACACAGAAATGAATAACAATTAATAGTAAAAAGTGAGATGTTTGTTTTTGCACCGCCAACTTACAAATTCCGCAAATTTAAAAAACTGCCCTCGTATTTTGATTATGCAGGGGCGTTCTGTAAAATTTAAACAAATAAATAAATAACTTGTTTGGATTTAACACCCTGTATATTTTTTTACGTTCGATTTTTGTACAAATATACAGGTCACAACAATACTCATCATGTAGAGACTAAACCCCTCACTCATGTGTAATTCAAGTGTTGGCTGTATGTTGTAATTACGGTAATGAAGAGATAGTATTGAGTATTGAACACACAAACTATATAAAACTTATTTTCAGCACGTCTTCTTTAAGTTTATTTACTTTTCAATAAATCAGCCTTTCAAGAAAGGCCGAGCAAGCCTTTCAAGAAAACTGAAAAAGATAAGTTTCCGCATACTCTGATGCTGTATAAATAGGAAGTTATCTCTTGACGATAACTGTAACGCAAACTTTAAAGTTAATTTGTTGTTAAAACACACGTGGAGAAAATAACGTTACGCTAAGTATTTATCGGGTCCCGTTAATTTTCGTACGCCAACTTCAAGTACATAGTGTACGCTAACTGCAAGATATTTCATTAGCTCCTACAACACAGCCAAACCTTCCATTATATGAAAGTAAGCTTTGCTTACTTTCTAAATGATTTTAAGGTTATGGTTTACTTTAATTTAACGTAGTGAATATATGTGATAACTTAAAATATTACCGTTTCGTTATCTGAAATTGCGTATTGTCTCACATGATTTTAGCATTGATACTGCGATAAATTCCTCATATTGAATATAGACTATTGAAACGTAATTAAGAAACGTATAGAGAATCTGTTAAAATTAAGTTAAGATTTCCTACTTGAGAAATTCAATTTTGAGCCCCCCCCCCCATCTAAATATCTTTGGTACCACTACAGTATACATTCTACGCGCACGTTTTTACTATAGCACTCGCTCTAGATTTGGTGTTGCGGTTTTAATCATTTAGGTTGCGCAATTCTTTCATACATATTTTAACTAATGCTTACATGAAACAATCACACAACTACCATCCCTCCCAAATCTAACATTAATACTCGAAAACAACAAATCTCCAACTCAAAGCGATAAAATAGTTAAATCGTACACCACGCTGCGCCGATATGATATGAATTCTGTGCCGGGGTTTGGGAGGTGCAAGGTTGGGCAACTGATTTATTTTACGAAAATCATTTTTTCGAGTGCCTACCTCTAAGCTATCCAAAACCTGACACCAAAATGTAGGGTCATGTTTTTGATGAAAATATTCCATCTTCAAATCTTCGCCAAATCGGTTAATTCCAACATAAATGTTTCTACCTTGGTTCATTTTCTTTGCCTTTTCATTCCTTATCTTTCCAAATTTATTTGTTGCCAAAATGAACCGAAGTTACTCGTGTTTGAAGAAGGACTTTTCTCTGAAAAATTTCCTGCTGTAGCTTTAGTTCTCTGTAAGGTCAATGAGCTTGATTTGTTTTCTTGATTAACCCGTTAGGGGTAACTACATTTTTTAAATTTTGAGTATCTACAGATATGAGAATAAAATAGAATAAAGCATAATACTATAATTAAGTACTACATCTATACCTACTGTTGGGCAGAATATAACGTAATAGTTTGCAAAAAATATTTTAAAAACCTGATTTGGCACAATGGTTCAAAGTTTAAATTTCATTTTCTGGGAAATAACCATTTTGATAAATAACAAGACCATTGATATAATTCCTCCAACATATAATAAAAATCTTTCAAGGCTCATTGAGCATATATAGAGAACTACTTTTCCCCAAATTTCGGTGCAAATTCATTCTCAGAGAAAAAGTTACAGCAGGTTTAAAACTGTATTTTTTAGAGAAATCTCCTCATTCAAATACGCGTAACTTCGGCCCATTTTGGCGAAATCACTCGCAACAGCAAAGTTTTGAAGATGAAATTTTTCGACAAAAACATGATCCTACATTTTGATGTCGGGTTTTGGGTAGCTAAGAGGTGGGCACTCGAAAAAATCACTTTCGTAAAATACAATAAAAAAGAAGACACATTACCTGGTTCAAGCCATTTGGTGTGAATGGAATGTGACCTTTTTTAAATTTTAGAATGCTGTATCTAGACACAAGAGAAGTGTTGGGAACTGAAAATTTGGGAATCTTCTTTTCTTGTGAAGTACTATAACGTAGACTTTTCGGAACCAGACATTTAGGTGCGACCGTTTAGGGGCGGTCATTTGAGCGCGGCCGTTTCGGCGCGGCCATTTCGTCGCGGCCATTTCGTCGCGGCCGTCTCGGCACGACCGTTTCGGCACGGCCGTTTTGGCGCGGGACACTTCGGCGCGAGGACACTTCGGCGCGGACCACTTAGGCGCAGGGGCACTTCGGCGCGAGAAATTGTCTAGTATTATTGTAATCCACAAAATCTGTAGGTACTTACAGGTAATAAGTACAGTATGATCGATGAAATACAGTATTCGATAAATACGGTATGATGAGAAAAAAAGAAAAAATATTTGCCAATCTCAAAAACTCGTATGTACTGCCAGATTTAAGAAAAAAAAAAACATTTTTTCTAAGCTGCTAAAGCATTAAAATCAACATTCTTCTGCAAATTTCTCCATAAGAGAATAATTTGTAATAAGAACTTAATTTGCTTATTATAAATCCGGTATTGTTTATAAGAATATCATGTTTGATAATCATGTTAATATAAATTTAAAAAAATCAAAAATTTTATAAAATCAATTAAATGAAATAGGAAAATTGACATTAACATTGAATATCGTACCACTGATTTTTTTCTCAATAGGTAACACTTATAAATGGATACTGCTTAGTGCTTATAGTCCAGTGCTTAAAGACAAAGAGCACTGGAATAACGCAATTTAACCAATCCAAGCGAAATTCGGGAATTAAGAAGGTGTATGTGTGTACATAAAAATAAAAAGTTTACTAGGGTAGCTTGTCTCAAAAAATTAGACTAATGGTCCAACAAGGTTTTATTTAAAGGTGTCCGAAAGTTTTACCCTAATCTGCCGCGGAGAAATGTAAATGCCCCAAACTGCTTTTAGTTGAAGTGTGCTTGCGTCTAAGTATCCCGGCGCCAAAGTGTGCCTGCGCCGAAGTGTCCTTGCCCGAACTGTCCAGCGCCAGACTTTCCTCGCGCCGAAACGGCTGCGCCTAAATGGCCGCGCTTAAACGTCCGCGTCCAAATGTCCTAGACCGCTGCTAAAAGAGTTTTTCCCCCACACACTCTATTGCATTGCGTCTAAAAGTCTAAACAGGTGGATATTCACGTATTACATGAGTGCAGTTAACATCTGAAAAGAAGCCAAGCAGGGTCGAAATGTCCAAGACGCTTTTAAAAACCTCCTGTACAAACAGAAATAATTGCAAGATAACCACAAAAACAAAATCCAACTGTCCAAGAATGTTTATCAAAAAATGATCTATCAAATTATGGAATTTATTCCAGTTCAGGTATAAAAAATACGGTTGTAATCAACGACTACAAAAAATCATCATATAGAAATGAAACTATACAGGATATACTTTACCTGTCACGCTCTTGCAAAACGTCCTGTATAATCGAAAATAGAAAAATAAGCGCAATTTTAAAACAAAACCAAGGTGTCGAAGCATTTTTATGAGAAATATGAAAAACCGCTATAGCAAAGTAGCGAAAGTAATCCGGCAGCAAGCAATTATTTTCAATTATCTAGAGTGGCTTTAGTTGGACTGCATCTATTTTCAATAGGGATTGTTTTTGATCCCCAAGAGAAGCAGGCGGTATGTACGTCACTGCGATTAGATCGGTCTTAGAGCTCTTTGAGGATGGTTTTAGAATAAGGTGACTTCAAACACGCGAGAGTAACTAGTAAGATTTATCCTGACAGTGACCCCTAAACACTATGCTTGAGGAAATACTTTAAGGGATGTTAATGCGAATACATGCCATAGAACACTTAGCCTCTCACATCCATGACAACATCACCTCCACCTGGTATATGTCAGGTCTCTATTTTTTAGGTAGAGTCAGACGGGCCCTGCCGAATGCTCACTAAGCCTTTTTTTAGAGGTCAGGGTGGCCAAATTCTAGGAAATCCGAGATAGATCTAGGACCAAACCCAGTCACACTTGAGGTTGGATTCGGCCTCATGCACGGGCAGTGCAAGTCTGTATGAGGGACTACGGGTTGTGGATAGTAGCCTCGCTCCTATCAGTCAGAGAGAACTGCTATTACTCACATGAGAGAATGACGCGCTAATTGAGCGTACCCCAATTCCTTGTCCAAGAGGGTCGTGATAGTAAGCCTTCACGTCAGGTATGTCACGTAATGACACATGATTCCCAAGAGACCTTCATGCCAAATTTGGTAAAACTCCAGCAAGTTTGCAGAGAGTCATCATGTTCACGCACGCACACAAACACGAGAAAAATGAATACCATAGAGTAGTTCCTGCTCCTTTTTATATAATGTACTAATTAAAATATTAAATTAGATGGTGCTTCATTTCGGCGTTCAGCAGCTATCCTGATATAATAATGTAAAACATGGATTTTTACAATTCTTATTTTTATACCTTAAATATAAAACTAGAATCTAAAATTTCTGCAATCAAATTAAGTTAAGGAAAAAAAATACTCCTAAATACTACTAAGTAGCATCCAGTTCCATTTTGTTGAATAAGCGCCAAATTTAAAATGTAGAAGTTTATTTAATTTAATTAAGCTGAATATTTGAACATTGTTCTCTCTTGGTTTCAAGCTGAGAGTTATTATATTTTATTATTATATTTTAAAAATTATATTTTTAAAACTTTATAATTCATTCTCATAATAATTGCATTTTTAGCTTTTGCGAAGGAAAAATTCGATTAGGAGTAAATTAGGCCTTAATTTGATATACCCCGTAAAAAAAACATAACAATCGTTATTCGTAACAGTTAGAATTTCCGAGCAGCAGGATAAAAAAATATGTTTGCATACATAATTAAACTAGTTTGATCGATAACGCAGAATAAAGTTACAAATCAAGTTTTGCACTTACCTAGAAAGTTCAACGGTTACTATGCCTTTAGGTTGAATCTCAACACTTTTCCCCCAGAATTTTAGCTTGGGATGAATGGATCCATGAAAAACCCATTCTTTATTGCTAGCTTCAGCATGAAATGCTGAAATAGGAGGATGATGACTAACTTGTTCACAGATGATTCGAAATTCTTCCCTCTCGAGTTCGTATGTTTCCCCTAAAAGTGGGTTAAAAGGTTTTCCTAGACGTTCCCAGTTTGACGCTAACGCACTTACGGCGAATCCTAACGAAATTAGGCATATAAATGGCAACTCTTGGTTTATTTTATAACAAGACAAGTTGACACCTACCTATCACATATTGCATTCGTAGAATTGGATCTGTCTGTTCAGCAGCGATTCGAAGTAAATGTGCGTATTCCATATATTCGCTCATTCTTTGAAGGAAACTTAAGGGTTCGTTGAATACTACTGGCATTGTGATTTTACTTAATTCTTTTCCAATACAATTCTTCAATACTGACCAGATGTTGAAATCATTATGGTACATTGGTACTGGTAAAATGAGCCTAAAACAGAAAAAAAAATTTAATTGTTACTACTATTGTTACACAAAATGAATACATTTTTATAATCCTTCACAGAGAGAAATACTTCATAAGAGCTTTGCACAATATTGTTCAAAACGGTGTTTGAGAAATTTATATTATAATTGTAGAATCGTATTGTCCAGCGTTGTGTAGGTTTTCGTTACTGAATTGTCTAACAGCAACGTACGACAATTATTTAACACAGTCAGATTTAGTTCTGCATTCTTTGGAACAATGTTGTAGAGGATAAGCTAGCATATTATGTTGAAGTATAATTGTAAAAGATGTTTAGAAAAATACAATATTTTGTTTGAATGAAATCATAATCCAGTGTTCAAACTGCTTGCTATTAATTATTGTGTTTCGCAAAGTTTATGAATGACATCTTGTAGATGTCACCACTTGTAATTGTCGCTATTAATGTAAATTCGAGATTTATATATAAACAGGCGACAGCAAAAGGAAATTTTAGTGTTGTACCTGTATATACTATACATTGTATAGTTATATACATATTAGTTACATATATTTTAATATATGTAAAAATATATATTTTATTTGTGATACCTAACCTGCTGTATAGAATATTTGTGCCAGAGTATTGCACAATTTGTATAAATGTGAACAAGTAATTGTGTTAAATACTATTAAGCAATTGTGGCACAACTAGCGCAACAATTGTACAATTTTGTATAAAATCGTATGCAAGATTACACATTCTGTTTTAATAAGTAACACAATTTGTTATGGAAATTTATAGACAACTATTCATTTGATTCTACAAAATTATTATTGACTTCCACAAAATGTTATATTTGAGTTTATACACATCCTTACAAAAAATTGAAAACACTATTTAAAAAATCTTGACAAACTAAATGACACAATCTTGTTTTATAATTCTACACAAATTGTCCCTGTCACTTTTTTAAGACCAATTTGTTTTACAATACCACACAATTATTGATGAAATTTAAATACATTTTTCTCTGTGTTCAAAGAAATTTAAAAAAAAATTGTTTCTCTGCCAAGTTTTCATGGGCGTCTACAATTTTAATCATTGAAAACTATTTTTAGATAAGAATTTTCAAAAGCAAGAAGCAATAGTATTTAAACACCTACAGTGCTATTAAATTAAAATGCAATATACTATATTACTCTATATTGTATTTGAAAATAATCAAGTAAAAGTATTAGGTTAAATAGGTTGGTTGTTGCTAGTACATTGGCGTATTACCACGTACAGACGTATTTTACGTATTTTCATTTACGTTTGTATTAAAAAACTCAATTAGTCTTAAATTATATTCAACTGAAATGAAAGAGGTTAAACGGCTAACCCATATTGAGCTGGTATGTATCGTGGGTTGCATAAACATACATACAATTTTTTGAGATGATTATTTTAAAACGCAATATAGAGTATATTGCATTTTAATTTAATAACACTGTATGCAATGCCAATTAAATATGTGTAAATAGAATTTTATTTAAAAATGTATAATCTAGAAGAATCACATAACTAAATTGCTTTATTTATTTTATTTATAAACAAGATGGTTTCCAACTTCTTAGTTTTCTTTAATTTTCTAATCCGACCTAAATATGTTCTAATTACTTTTTATACTGAATCATGCAGATTAAGGTTTATGTTTCTTCAATTTGTTTCTTATCATTATTCTTAACATTTATAACTTTCTGTAATGTTAACCGTGTAGCTTACACAGGTTAAAATTGTATTTATTAGGTAATGGAAACTACTTTATTGTTTTCATTTGTCACTTGTACGTATTCGGGTGTGCTTACGCGAGCGAACATGTATGTGTGCGTGCGTGCGTGCGTACTTGCGTATGTAGCTAGATCCACGCTAAAAATGAACAAAAAATACCTGCTTTTGGAATGTTTCCGCTACTTTACTATATAGCGATTTCAAACTTTATTATATACTCATAAACCCTATTTGATGGATTGTTAGAAATAATACTTGTTATATATGTTATGTAATTACTTGCCCTTTAAGTTCGAGTGTTTCATAACTAAACTATATTCACATTCGAAATGCATCCCAAGTAAACAAGAATCAGCGCGTGACACGTACGTGACCAGAAGATAACAGCACTGTTACCGGTCGAACAGCAATAAAATCAGAGAAATCTTAACAGGGTTGTAATCAGTATGCACGTGCATTTCTGTTCCTTGCATTGCATAAAACGTTATATTGTTAACTTCATTTCAGTATTTTTTGTGCTTACTGTTGAAAGACATTGTACCATCTTTTTTGAACATTTTTTTTTGTTTTCTGTAGTTTTGTATTATTTTACTTATCCTGCAGATTACATTTTTTTTAGTTTTTTAAATTAAACAATTTCTCAAAAGAACCTTAAATCCAGCATTTTAATGTTTAAATCTAAATTATTGATTCTTATTTATGCGGTAGGTTTAATTATATATAAAACTATTAAACTAAATTATAGTTCTGAATGCGGCCCTGGTTGTGTGTTTACGTGCTTCTTGCGTGCATTTGTTTACATGTTCTACATCTTAGAGAATGAATATAGTTTCGTCTTGTCATATATACAAAACCAAATGGTATTATGGAATAATAATAATAATAAGTTTGAAACAAATGTCTAGTGTGATTTTTAAACTTACCTATAGTCCTTTTGTTCTTGCTCACTAGCCATTTCTCAATTCCCTCACTTTTCAGTTCAGACAAATTACCAATCCTTTCAGTAAAGTTAGGATGATTAGCCACCATTCGTAAAATTGTAGAAGTTGTAACGATTTAAAAAGTCTCACACGTCCTTCTTTACTCGAGGGAAGCTTTATTTCGCGTTATACCTGAAATTCATCATTTTATATTCAACAAAAGTAATGCCTTTTTATAATATCATTTTAATTTACAATTCATCATGTTTAATTACGTTTTAACCTGTTCGTTTGAAAAATGAATAAATTTTCAAATTTCTGTTTAATTAAATTTACAAAAAGATTTTCCACAAAATGATTTTGAAATTAATATATTCTGTTTTGTTTAAGATTAGTTTTTATTTAATTAATTAAAAATCACACATCAAAAAGTATTCATTAGACTCGTTTCAAGTTGATTATTTTTGTGTACATATCAAAGAAAAACAAAATAACAAAAGCAGAATCGATTTTCCAAAAAAGGAAAACTGTACCAAGTAGAAAATTTCTGCAGAACAATACAGAGGTTTTAATTGTTGCGGTCACTAATCATGGTTTCAATTAGTGGTTTATTTCCTTTCTAATAATGCCAAAATTCATAAAAACAAGAAAAAACCCAACGAAACAGTTTGGTGGGTAAACATAAAATTAGGGCCGGCGGTGGACGAGTGGTGTCAGTGCATCACTCGTGTTCCAAGGGTCGTGGGTTCGAGTCCCACTTGGGGCGACGGGATTTTTCTAATTGGAAAATTCCACCACCTCAACTATTAATGTGTGTATTCGTGTTGCATGTTAGATGGGGGACATATGACCTTAGCTGTTGGTTACCCCGTAGTGTAGGCGTGAAATAAAAAAAAACACAAAATCATTTACACTTTTTCACAACAAATCTGTTTAAGACATGTTCAGTGCTTTGAATATTATTTCTCTCAGCAGCTTCTCATTAAACGGGTTACTGAGATTATCTTTAATGAGTAAATGATTTGCTAGTTGTGATGTGCACTTTATAGCTGTTAAATAAGGTAATCTTCTATTTTAAATAATAAGTTGTCAAGTTTGCTTCATAATTCAGTTACTATAGTTGTAAGGGAAAACAAATCTAGCTCGAGGATTGGATGCAATGAGGAAAAATACATATACACGTGTAGTGTTTACACGAAATTTCTCATTTCACGTGTCTGGAAATTACGTATAACTATTCCGTATGCGCACATCCTCTTTCCGGTCTTCATAATTCAGTTTCTATAGCTGTAAAGGAAAACAAATATAGGTCTAGGATTAGCTGTAGTGAGGAAAAATACATATACACGTGTAGGGTTGACTCGAGGTTTCTTATTTCACGTGTCAGGAAATTTAACTATTCCGTATGTACACATGTACCTTTTTCCGTTATTTAGCGTATAATAATAGCCAGTTCCGATGTCCGATGCCCACCGAAAAATATCTCGAAAACTAGAAGACTTAGGAAGGTGAGATTTTACAAGCAGGTGGGCCTTACTCCAAAGGGTAGTAAGTTATGATCATATTGGTTTTATTATTAAGGAAACTAGAAACTCCACTGGAGTAGCACATCTTGAGCTACGAGGCGACACTTCTTTCGCTAGGAGCACTGTTCATATATAAGAAGCAACGCAACATAGGGCGAGTTTATTTGAACTCTTACCCTCAAGGAGTTCTCATCTGCAAGATCACACACACCACTGTTTTATTTTACTCGAAGATTGCGGTGCTGCCTAATAACTGTGGACTTTGATACGAAGTGTAGTACTCCCGTTATCGGATGTGGTTTTTACTTTATCTAGACTGCGTGGGTTTCAACTTGGTTTTTGATTTGATTTTGATTTGAATCGACCGATTTAACTTGAACTTTTTTTTTACTTCGGACTTGCATTTAGGAAACTTACTTACGAAATTGGCTTGAACTTGGTTTTCGATTTTGGATTGTTCGTCTTCACCTGAACTTTGTTTTTTACTTAGAATTTGGATTTAGCAAACTTTGTTACGTAGTTGGCTAAAAGTTGGTTTTCGACTTCAGATTAATATATTTAAGAAACTGCGTTACCTTCATTTTTCATACTTAATATTTTATTTTTACAATGGAGAAACTGACGATGGAAAAGGTGTATTCACCCATCGGATTGTGTCAATGCGTTGCGATAGGAACTGTCTATTTAGAGCTATCGCACACTGTGTGTTTATCCGTCAAACAGAGCACAAGATGATAAGGAGCCTCATTGGCGACCACGTGTGCAACAACCGGGAAAAGTTTGAAGTCCTTAGTTCGACTCCAGGCGGTGATAATTACCCAACTCCTATCAAATACCGGGCAGAGATGGGCTTCGGTGGGATTTATGGCTCACTGAGTGAAGTTATTGCAGCTGTCCAAATCTTTCTATTTGTATTTGAAGTGTGAAGGAATGGCAGTTTCTTCTATTAAACTACACCCCAGATTCAAGTTAGCCTCTCTACAAAAAGGCTTCTTTTCTCAGGGAGACTCTCAGGGCCCATATTCTTGAGTTTCGCATACAAGTTTCGCATACGAGATGGCGTAATTCTCTATTACCTTCTAACATTTGATTGGCTAAGTTGCATCTCATGACGTGAAAATTACGTCATCTCGTATGAGTCACTTGTTATGCGAAACTTAAGAATACGGGCCCGTATTCTCAGCGAGTGGCTTGTATGTTTGCTTCATAATCTAAGGGTGGCATTTCGATTCCTGTCCGAGCTGGAAATTTCTCGACGCAGAGAAAGATTAAAATATGCCTTCTAGGATAGAAAATAAAACAGTAGTCCCCGCGTCAATTCGATGTTTAGCACGATAAAAATCCCTACTGATAGTGGAATTCCCCCCGACTCGGCTAAATTTCTACTAGGATTTAGACTCCAAATGATCATAGTATTTCGAGATGGTTCCTTTAGCGCATTTTAGTGATAGACTTGAACTTGTTCTTTTATAGAATCCAGAAAGACCTACAAACTCAGATTAGCTCCACACTTAGTCAATCTCAACAATGAAGAGATTGACCAAGCTTTTACAAAAAAAAATCATTATGAGTAACGATCATTTTCATCAGTCTGGATACGCGAATAAACAAAATTATTGCTTCTGGGGAACTGAAAACCCACACGAGACGAATTTACATTATTTTAAAGTTACTGTTTGGTGCGGTGTTTATACTGAAAAGGTGATTGGGCCCTACTTTTTCAACGACGCTGCAGGGAACACGGTGACTGTCAGTGGCAAGCATTACAGAGCCATGCTACTTGACTTTTTGATACCCCAATTAGACCAGTTGGAGTTGGACACAACACATGTGATTGTGTGCCACCGTACACACACCCTGAGACCATAAATTTATTGAGGTACGTCTGTCGATTTGACGTAGCCAGCAGGATTGCCTGATATGACCGTTCCAGACTTCTTTGTCTGGGGCTATCTGAATCGTTAGTGGTAAGCACGCATTGTTATGTGTATAAAGGAAATAATAATTAATAAACCTTTTGATTGCGACAATCACGCCTGAATTCAAACAATTAAAAGGCAGCTTGCTGGCCACGAGACCCACGCTTGTTCGTTGAAAACAACATCTGCTTTT
The DNA here is from genome assembly GCA_929113105.1 of Agrypnus murinus. NCBI lineage: Eukaryota > Metazoa > Arthropoda > Insecta > Coleoptera > Elateridae > Agrypnus > Agrypnus murinus. The sequence goes on along the minus strand of OV816023.1, from coordinate 138,509,250 downwards.
TCCCTCCCTTCTTATACGAGCCTCAAAGTTACATTTTAAATTAACAATTTTTGATATGAGAATAAGTAAATTTATATGAGATTCTGAATTTAATTTTTCAAGTAAAATTGATAAACGTCACACCTAACAACGATCATAGTATGAATTTTTAAAGTGTTTTTTAATTTAGTTGTAATATTATTATAATCCATTTTACGATGTTATAATAATTATCTGAAGGCTGTTTATTTATCTAAGATTTTTTTATGTGAAATAAATAAATAAATAAATGGTATTATTTGTGTTATTTCTTGTTTACTTTTTATTATGTGCTATTTTTGTGTAATAACAGTGTGCTGGAATTCGGTCCTTGCATAATTGAGACTGATTCATTTTAAAATCTAGAGCTATTTAATGTGGAGCATTAACGTTACTTTTTTATGAATTTATGCTGGCCTTCCTATATTCATAGTTCTATGAATTTGATGATGCTCCAATCCACCTATGACCTGCCTTAATCTCAAAAGAAGGAGCTGAGCCGAGGTACAGATAAGTTGTATAACGTAAGTGCTTTTGTTTTTGGTAAATAATTCTTGTTTCGACGTGACATGTGCCTATTTCTTTCTTTCTTTTTGTTAATTTCATCACTTTTCACATTTAATAATTAGAACATTTGCATCCAAACATCCCACGGTGATCCAATCCCTAAGTTAAACTTTAAGAAACTTTAAAATATGATATTTAGCAGTTGGTCGAAACCTGTTAACTATCTCTAACTATCTGTTTTTTTAAATCTGAACATACGGATTTTGAACGAAAATATTTTTTTTACTGCAATGAACGTCGAAAACATAGAATTTCCTTAATGTTAAGAGATAAAAATGTCTTTTCTGTAAAACAAGAAGAATCATAAATATTATTTTTACTAAAAGAACAAAAAATTGTTTTTGCTAAAGTATTCTTTTTAATCGATGCGCAATATTATTCAAAATACGTATTCGTTGCCGTTCTTCGTTGAAGTCTTTTTAGATGATTCACGATGGTGTATATTTATGATTAACAAATTCCAGCCGTTTCCGTGGTATATCTGGTTTGATAATTAATAATTAATAAATAGCTACTCATTTGATACGTGTATTTCTTTTCTTATCACATTTGCTGTTGTGATATAAGAATTTCAATTCAAACTTATCAACTTCAGGAATTTGACGGATAAACCGTTTTATAAATAATAATTAATTCAAATAATGGTGAAATTACTACCTTACTTGGTGATCCTTATGAAGTGGTACATTTCTTTCTGAATTTGAAACCGTTCTTAAATAACCAAGTAAAATCGTAGATTTCCTCTCAATGTAATCACAGAAATAATCTTTTCATTCTGAATTTCAATTTTTTATATTTGTGGATTAGTCAGTAGTAATGATGGTGCTGTGACGTGAATATCGGAATAATACAAAGCGCTGATTGCATCGATACCACGATTTGTGTTATAATAATGACGAGTATAGTTTTCTAGATTGCTATTTACTATGCTGAATATCATATTTAAAAAAGTTAAAGTAAAAGATAAAATAAGTTACCTACTATACTCTTTGTATAGAATTGTTAAAGTATATTTACTTGTGCTCTTCAACAGATATAACTACTTAACTATATCTGACAGACTTTCAAACTGATTGAAATTGGAGCCCCGTGAAGTTGCCCTCTCCGAAAAATAAAACTTTTCGAAATTCCTTGTGCCATTTGTTTGCCTACATAACGTAAGTACAAACAAAAAATTTCATTTGCTCACTAATAAGAAAAAAGTTATTTGAAAAATAAATAGCGAAGGGCCATCTGTACAATAGCGCTACAAGTTTAGAAATTTCGAATTTTTATACTATCAATTGTTTGCCCACATTTGTCCACCAATTAAATTCGTTTTCCCACCTTTAGCTTAAAATTTATGACAAAAATAAATGCACGCAAGAAAACGATTTACATTGTATAAGCCAGATAACTGCATGTATGTATTTTCGACACAACAGAATCTAATTGAAAACGTGCAAACGTGGTATGCTTATGGTGGGAAAACAAATGGTAAAGGAAATAAAGGAAAATTCGAAAATTGTAGAGCATTCAAATATGCCGATCCCCTACAAGTATCGTGTGGTTTAATATCTCTTTAATCTTATCTCTCAAACCACATTACCACATTATCGGTTGAACTGAGCATGAGCCCAAGGTGTACCATGGGTGGGTTATGTAAGCTTCATGTTATTAGGCGTGATAAATAAATTTTATTTATTTTCTATATTTTCTATAATAGGCATAAAAGAATAGCAAATTCGTTTAACCTGTCATATGGTTTCTTATCTTATCCTCATATTAGTAAATTTGTTTTTGAAACAAATCATTAGCCCCTGGAAAGATAACTCCAGGTACCAGACAATGTATTCAATTAAAAGTCTTGGTAGTGTAGGGACTAAAGTGCTCTTATCTTATCAAAGCGGCTCTGGTTCGACCCACGGTACAGGCAGATCTGGTTAAGGTTTTCTGCAGTTTTATTTAGCTGTAACACAAATGTGGAATTTGTGCTATAAGCCCAACTTTTGAATTCTCTTTTCATGTCGTTTGCCCATGAGCTATCCCATCGTTAGATTCGAAGTTATGACAAAAGTCGTACTAATCTGGCTTACAAATAGTTTTCTGTATCATTTTTTTCCCATAACTATTAAACTAAGGGAGGCCAAACGAATTTAGTCGGTGGGCAAAGATGGGCAAATAATTGACAGTATAAAAATTCGAAATTTCTAGATTTGACGGGGGGCCTGCGTGAAGTTGTTCTCATCTCTTTTTCGTAACTTTTGAGCTAAGAGTGGTCAAACGACCTTAATTGGTGGTCTAACGATGGGCAAACGGTTGATAGTACAAAAACACAACAATTGTGTGATCCATGATGAGTCCAGCTAGGAGTTTCCTAGGACTAGGATTGGTGGCGTTTGGAAAATTGTCGAAATATTTAAGAACAAATGGATTCTCCAACATATTAAATCAAAGATCTTTGACAAATGTGTACTTCCAGCGTTGACCTTTGCAGCTCAGACATGGACACTTACTAAGGAAACCATACACAAGTTGCAAAGTTACCCATAGGGCGAATAAAGGAAAGGACTTAGATAAAGAAATAAGTGGATCAGATAAAAAACAAAAATCACTGACATAATGAATAAGAGTTACCCTGCTAAAATGGCACTTCGCAGGACGTGTAACAAGGATAAAGTATTTTAAATGGAACGCAAGAGTCATCCACTGGAGGCTATGGGATGAAAAAAGAGGCAGAGGAAGACCAATTACTAGATGGCATGACGACAGAAAGAAAGTTGCCAGGTGGAAGTGGATAGGTATAGCTCAGAACAGAGCCAACTCGGGAAAGACGAGGGAGGCTTATGCTCAATTCTGGGAGCAATAAAGGGCAAAAGAAGAAGAGAAAAGTACGTTTCTCTGTTGTGGATGACTTCCTAGAATTAATAACATTAACTTGCTCTTTTGTGTTTGGTGAAGATTTATATGCTGTCACGTTTCAAAGAAGTATCATTATTAAAGGGTAAATTTCTGAAGTTGTAAGTTCATTGCTTAACTTCTTTTAACCTTTTGCACATTCTACCAATTCTTCTAAAGTTGAAATAAGGGTTAATGCTAATTAATTTCTATAGTAATGTTGTAGATTTCGCCTAATAAGTTGTTGTAAGCTCGGTTTAATATACATAGATAATCTTCCAAATAAGTTGGTGATAACAGAAATGAATAAACTGGGTTTTCCATCAATACCTTGACGTCTGGCTCTAATTTCATTCATTGTTCATCATCATAGTCTTTTGGTAAAAATGCACTCCGCAACTGTAAGCAAGGTCATTCCGACTGATATCTTCAATGATATATAACCAGAAACATTGCCGAGTCAAAAATGATTTTGAGCAAAAAATAATATAGGGTTACAACAATAACTTCGGGCCTCATATTTCGAGCGTCAAAATACATGTCTGACGTAAGGTAAGTCTGTGATGGTAAGATAGCAGCTTCACTATGTATAATATAAAGGTTGTCCATTTAGTGAGAAATTATTTGATAACTCCTAAACTACTAAATATCGAGCAAACATATTTACAACTATACAATGTGTTCAACGAAAGCGGAACAAATTCAACTACGCTATTTTTAAATGGGACACCATATATATTTTACCCGCAATTGATTTTCCTATCAGTTGTTTATTTAACAATAGATTCGTTTTTGAATCCGCTGCGACTTTGCCAGTTTATAAATTATTTTCTTTAATCGTTCAGTTTTTAAGGTCGTGATATAATCTTCATATAGCAGCAGGTAAGCAATATACCAAATATTTTGCGTATCTCTATAAAGGAAGTCAACATACTGGTCAAATTGGGAGATCTGGCAGGCCAATCAGTTGCCCCTCCTTGACCTGTAAATTTACCTACGAAAGCTTGATTAAAATGAGCCTGTGTTTGTTAATTGAATTAGTTTTATTTATCATCTACCGTCAAAATGTAAGTTTACTTTTAGACTGTTAAATGGGATAGAACCCGCTGATTGGGTCTAGATCCGTTATCATGCATTTTAGACTGGTAGTACGTTATTAATTTGCTATTTAGAATCATGGTTGCTATCGACTTTCATATTTAAAACAAAATGGTTTCATTTAAAAAATATTTTAATTCTATTGCTATGGCCAAAAGTTTGTCCGAATGATTCAGTGTAGACTGTTAAATGCGAGTGCCCGTTAATTGGTTCTTGTTCAGTTATTATGCATTTTAGATCTATAGTACCTAAATACTTTTGCTGTTCAAAATCATGGTTGCTATCTATTTAGATACTTAAAACCGAATAGTTTCATTTAAGAGTGCCATCTATGCTAGACCATGTAAACATTAGAATCGAATTTATAGAAATAAGTGTAAACTACAATGCTATATTTTTTATAACAACACATGACAACATTTTCTCAAGTATTTTCAAGATGTTAGTGTCTTTAGCTTTGCAAAAGAAATTAAAGAAAAACTTTTTATCGAAATATGTCAAGTGTTTTCTGGTAACGTGGTGATACTGAAAATCCAAGTTAAAAATTTCTTTTGAATTATTTATGTTTCGAAATTTAAGTTTATCCAATTTCATATGATACAGATCTGGTAGGCGTGGTTTTTAACTTACAAGAATTCGTTTTACTAGTTCGATCTTTTACCGCACTGCTGAAAGAATAATTGTGCGATGTAAGTATGACATCATCGATACGTGAGGACGGCTTTGAAAACCCCCTCTTTCTTATCCTTTCAGTATGGGAGTTTGAAACTATTATTTCTTATTATTATAAAAACTAAGGTCTGATATGTTGGAAAATGTTTAAAAAAATCTAATGACGCTAGTCTATAGAAGAAAAATTTGTTTTTATCCTATAGGTACATTTCTGACCTGCAGGAATATAATCTAAAATATTCTTCTAATAACTGAAGAAAGGAGGAGCTACGTTACGTGGGAAAATACAGAAAATATATTAAAAATAATTTATTGTGTCATCCTGTATCATATTTCTACCTCTATCAAACGTAAAGAATTGTTTTTGTTTATTTTAGGACAACACAAAAAATAAACAGCACGATCAGTTCGCCGAGGCTTGTCGATCGTCATCGTCTTCGTATGCTGGTAGTAACGAGCTGGTAATAATGTAACTGTTGTTCCGTAGCCCACCAACAGCCCGATCAGACAAGGTCACTGAAAATATTTGCGATAGTGCACCTGCTGTTTATTCCTATGAGCGCTCTGGAGATGCGTGAATCATCAGCCGAAATACGTGTATTTTTATTATTAAACGCCTGCACATAAAGTCGACTTATGCAATTATACTTAATTTATTTTAAGTACAGGTACTTTTATTTTCTATGTATAACTTTTTATTAACTTAGCTGGAAAGTAATTTTTATTAGTAAAGCATTTTAATTTCAATAATTAAAAAGATTCGTTTTCTTCTTCGTATTGATATACCTGCCATTTTGTTATTTTTATAGAAAGATAAAGTTTTCATTACAAAAAATAGTTGAGTTAAGCGATAAATGTATTTTCGTATACTTCTTGGTCTTACCTGTTATTATTATTTCCAAGCGGTACGATAACGATAAGGAATAAAGGTATCGAATTTCAAAAATATTGGATTAGGAGAAATATTGCAAAATAAAGAGAACAACAATTAGCTACCCTTTCATTTCTATCTATAAAAATAATCTTATATGATATTTAATTTATTAGTCTTTTTGACTTTCAAACTATAAGACGGAAGTTTTTCGCCTTTCTCATTGTTTAAGTTACTTTCATTGTTTTATCGGGAAACGATTTTTTGTACACATTTATGAAAAGAACATTATAGAATAACTACAAATAATATTTGCTATTATCACAGGCACTCGTATGAGATATAGCATATTTGCAGGATTTTATTTCCTAGTTGCTAGTTTCACATTGGTAAAATAAAAGAAATGGTTGACTTGGTGATTGTTATTCTAACGTAATATCACCAAACTCTGATAAGTGTAAGGTGTTAACATTCTCGATTTGGTTTTAATGCAATTTTAAATGCATTAATGGTAAAAGAAACCTTAGTACGTCCCTCAGAACTTCAGATATAAAATTCAGTTAATAACTTTACCATCATTAGCTGTGTTTATAATTCTTCATTTAGATAAGAACTGTTATGGAGCTGATGTCTACTGTTTATAGTGATTTTATGTGAAAATAAGGGTAATACAGTGAAGTGGAGTCGTATATGAGTCAATAGATAATAACCTCTATCTAGGATTATCGGATGAACATTAGTGATTAAGTAAGTTGTCGTAACTGTTAAGATTGTTTATCTTTGTTCAGGATATTCAAATTGTTATTAATTAGTACTATTTCTTGACTTGTGAATAAACCAATTTAAATTAAATACAACTGTGATATTGGATATTTATTTGCATAAGTTATTGAAATACGTTGACCTGCCTAATATTAATTTGACTAATTACGATTAGCTATTGAATTGACTTTGAGTATTATGTATTATAATGACTTGCGAGCAAATGGCGCCCACAATCCTTTTTTATGTTTACAAACCTATTTTCTTTAGAATCTATAAGCTAGCGAGACCAGTACCTACGCCCTGGATTATAAATTTGTCAACAAAAGAGATCTTAAGTCGGAGCATTAAAGTACAGTATTCAGTATTTTGAATTTTATTGGTGTTACAGTTGCACAATCCGAGTAATTGAGTATAGATTGTTAAACAGGACATCCCGTATAGATAAAAGTACTTAAGGGGACTCCCAGTCAAAAACGCTAAAATCTATGATTTTCAACCGATTTTAATATTTTTTTTTATTTAAAGCTGTTTAAATGAAAAAGTAGTATTCAGATTTACACAATAACAAAAAATTTTGTTTATTAATAAATGATTCAAACAGAGTTATTTTCAAAATATTTCTGAAAACTTTATTTTTATCCGATTTCCATTTCTTAATCACTTCCAAATTTAATAAAAAAAAGTTGTGTTGATTGATTTTTGATAAAAAGTTTAAAGAAAATACTTACTGCGGATTACCTGCGATGTAACCGCAAAAATGAGCTGCTTTAATGATAAAATGAGTGATGTGATAACATGCATCAACAATTCAGTACACAAATTGTACTTTTTTATCGGATAAAAATAATCCGTGAACAAAGGATGCTTGTTTTAGCTGAAGGAAAAATAATTGTTATATGTGTTTATATACCGGACGTCCGTGCTTTGACTTGACATTTCACCTGAGACAAACTGTTGACCATTTTTCATTTCGAATCTGTTGGACAGAAATTATGTCCGAAAATCAATTTTTGGTACTGTTTTTATGAGATACAACGTTAAAACTGAATTGAATAGACACAGACAAAATTGATTTTAGAGCATGGCCAGAGTATAAGGACAGATAGGTGTCTGTCCCTCTCTAACAAAAATTTTGGCTACGCTCATGCTTAGACATTTGAGTATTTGCATATCTAGTGACGCTGGGCTTTTCAGATATTGAGTCTGAAAAACATAAAATCTCATATTTTTTACTCATATTTAATGGCTTGTTAAAGCATTCCCCAACTGAAAAATGAATTAAAAAGTGTAAAAAGAAAGATAGCCAGATCCATAAATTGCAAGAACGTAAAAAGAAATCCCCCTAGACTTTGAGCAGCCATTAGAAACTAATAGTTAAAGTAAATATACTGCACAATTTCACATTTTCATCACAACAAAATAGAAGTCTTGATGTTAAATCGACAAGAAAGTAAGCGGTAGTTTAAATTATGTTTCGTGCGATACACTTTAGCAAATATCCCTTAAGTGATGTGTTTTCAAGTGAAACGGAAAACTGAAACAAGCTATGGAAGTTATAGGGCGGATTTCCAATTAAGGTTATGTTTTAATGGTACGCTAAGTTGAATCCCGATTGGGGAGTAATCAATAAGAAAACGGTAGGGAGTAACCGCAAGCGAATTTAATGTAGGTACACAACGAGGAAAACAAAAGGGAATTATGAATGATTTATGGAAATCATTAATAAAAATAGTACACAGTTATTTTTATATTTGTCTATTTAATTCTCCGATAGTATTCATAACACTCAAGAGCATTTTGAGGGTTGTTGAAAGGGTATGGTGAGATTCCACTTTTATTCGATTATTTGGATCATAAATAGAAAAGTAATTTTCTGATTTTGCTAGGTTAGCGATTTTAAGGGAGATTTCTGATTTTGAAGTTTGTATTGCCACGTATGGTGAGAGAAGCGCTGTAAAAAAATTAAATTTTGTTTAAATTCAAATATTTTTACTGGGAAAAGGTCTACCTGGGGGTTTTGGGTACGAGAAATCCGAATCTGATGTTTATTTTTGCCTAATATAAACACTAGGGGCGCTGTCGAACAAATGTTCCTAATTTTCGTGTATTTTCACTAATATCTTTCTGATTATTTTTAAAAACGTTTTTAATGCTGATAATTTAATCTTTATAATTTATTCAGGTGTAAATCATAATTTTGAAGAACATAATTTTTCATTTATACGCACTTCCATACCATTAAGTCAAAAAAGACTCAATTTTTTTCCATTAAGTTCTCATCTCATCTTCGTCGTATTCATCCAAATCTTCTTTTGCAACCTTCGACCACCAGCAAATCTCAGCTATCATAGCATTTAATTTTTTAGTATTAAACTTAATTTTTAACATTGTATTGTATACGTACAGCTCTTAAAGAAATGTCAAAACATTCTCTATGCATAGATGTATATGCGTAGCAGATGTACGTTTTAATAAAGGTTTATGACATCATCTATTAGAGATCATGTATATATATTTATATAAGAGCTGACCAGACACAAATGTCATCCGCGACATTGGATCCAAAACAAATGAATTCTCATGGCAGAGTCAGTAATTAATTACCGACTCTGCCATGAGAATTCATTTGTTTTAGATCTAATGTCCCGGATGACATTTGTGTCTGGGCCCATATTCTTGAGTTTCGCATACAAGTTTCGCATACGAGATGGCGTAATTCTCTATTACCTTCTAACATTTGATTGGCTAAGTTGCATCTCATGACGTGAAAATTACGTCATCTCGTATGAGTCACTTGTTATGCGAAACTTAAGAATACGGGCCCGTATTCTTGAACTCATACGAACAAGTTTCGCATACGAGATGACGTAATTTTTACGTCATAAGATGCAACTTAGCCAATCAAATGTTAGAAGGTAATAGAGAATTACGTCATCTCGTATGGCAAACTTGTATGGGTACCTCAAGAATACGGGCCCTGGTCAACTCTTATATAAATATATATACAAGGTCTCTATCATGTATGTTTTAGGTGCGTCATCTGTTGTAGTGTGGCGGTAATACATTTCCAAATGTTTTATGCGTTACACATTCAAAATGTAACATGACTACATACATGAATGTAAAAAAGCAACTAATGGAAAAAAATTGTGTCTTTTTTTGACTTAGTGGTATGGAAGTGCGTAAAAATGAAAAATTAAGTTCTTCAAAATTATGATTTACACCAAAATAAATTATAAAGATTAATTTATCAGCATTAAAAACGGTTTTAAAAATAATCAGAAGTAGATATTAGTGAAAATACACGAAACTTAGGAACATTTGTTCGACAGCGCCCCTAGTGTTCATATTACGCAAAAATAAACCTCAGATTCGGATTCCTCGAACCCAAAAACCCCCAGGGAGACCTTTTCCCATTAAAAATATTTGAATTTAAACGAAATTTAATTTTTTTTAGCGCTTCTCTTACCATACGTGGCAATACAAACTTCAAAATCAAAAATCTCCCTTAAAATCGCTAACCTACAGAAACTAAGAAATTACTTTTCTATTAACGACCCAAATATTCGAAAAGACTTGAAATCTCCTCATACCCAGACGGCTGCTGTTGAGTCTAATTTCTAAAGTTACTTAAAAAAGGTATTATCTGTTGAATGACTCGAATGTATTGTTTTCCGGCGTTTGATTGATTATTATTATACAATATACATACAATATGACTGACTATGTCAAGATTACCTCCATAACAATAATACTCTTTACATTATACTGACATTTATAAATAAATCTATAAAACCAAAATATTTGATTTTCCGTTATGTAAATGGTTCTATTTAATTGAGATTGCTGATGAATATATCAGGGTTTCTGATCTATGTTCTTTTTTTCTGTATTTTAGATTTAACACCCTTTTATCCAAAGTCATGTTTTCACTAAATCAAATACGCTCGTAAGATAATCTTATTCTGTTTAAATTATTATTAAGTTGTTAGTAACTCTGATGCATCGAGGCTTAGGCTTAGACTACTAATGGCGACTTTAATCATGTCTGAAACAAATTTAACTACAATTTATGATCTATTCATTCCAGTATTCAGGTTACTACGTTCTTTTTTGGCTACCGTTTAAGTAAAGCTTGGATATCATAAGAAGAAAAAGTCAAGCTGCCAAAGTCTCAGTAACACCCAATATCCTAAGCAAAATTTGCAATTACACACGGTGAACTTGAGCCATCCCTGTACAGAAATGTAGACTGTATTGATTGTAAAAAGCATTATGGCGAAATCTCCTACATAGACCAAAAAGTGAAAGTAAAAATTTTTGTGTCGCATTCTAAATGTGCATTTGTCATGTGGTTAAAGTTTACAATCGTCCATATAAAATTAAAATAATAACGTCGCTCATTTCATATAATAACATCAGTTGGGCAACTGATTATGTTTTTCGTATCTACCTCGTGGCCTTCTAAAGGTCTTGAAAAATTCAATAATTTGCGTTAGGTGACTATTTTAATAAAGTAATTTATGATGAAGTGCTTTAAACTGACATTTTAAATGCAAGCAAGTCTGGTTGCATAGTAAAGTAATTTTGAAATGGATCTGCAATTTATTTTAGAATAATAAGAGGTTTTTGAAATAGTAGAGGAAAATATGAAACAAAAGTCGCTTATTTGCGATTTTCGTATGAACTGAAAGGTAAAAATGCATGCATACATTTTTATGATAGTATATATCTTGGGGATGAACTTCCAACAATTCGTCAAAAAATCGTCCTGTACTAGGGGTGCTTTTATGATAAAACTATCAATTTCTGATTTTTTGGTTTTCTAATGGCACTAACGGTAATTAGATGCAAATATTAGAAATAAAAAGTATTTAAGAAGATTTAAATAATTTAACACGGATGTATACGGGCGAGAAATATTTCAAGAGCGAGTATCTCAAAAGCGGCATTTTCTGTAAATTGCAATTTTTGTTTACCCTCAATTTTCTCGAAAACCGTTGACTCTATCAAAAAATTACTTTGTATAAACCTGGTTACTCAATAGCTTAGCTCCTCTATGGTTTTTAATTTTATTAATTATCTCTTTTAATAAGGGAGATATTTCATGAAATGTAAAGGTCTGCATATTTCCCCCTTTAAAACGTCGTATACCCGGGTACTCCGCAGCTTTCCACAAATTACCGATACACGCATCAAACAGTGCTGCCTGCTATTTCTTACTATTGTTATTTTTTACTTTTTGTTACTAAATATTTTTATCGTTTACTGTTATAAATTGGAAAATTCTTTTCGTATAAGCAGTTAGAGAAGATGTTAATTTATTTAGATCCATTTAAATTTGTTATGGAAAGATATAATTTATTAATTATATCTTTCCAAAACAAATTTAAAAATGGACCGTTATATTTGAGACGTATGCCTGGGTTTAGTATAATAATAATTTTACGAAAACCCTGATAGAAGTGAAATTATTAGTCTGGAATTTTAGTCTGATTTTGTACGCCACCTTCAGTGGGTGCAACTGTGATAGACGGTTTGAAGGGTCCTTTCTTTAAATAACAGCGTGGCTGTTTTGAGACATTAAGACTGTTTTTGTATCACATTGTTTATTTATCCTGAACTCCTATAATTGTAAGTACTATTTTCCACCATTTTATAACGTGTTCAATTCTTACTCAAGACAACAGTTTATCTCATAATTTGGTAGTCATTTGTTTTATTTCGTTCAAATATTATATAGGATCATGGAAGTAACAAGCTGCTCGAAAGCGAATTATAATCAAAGATAAAAATGATTCAATACCGCAAGAAAAAGAAAGAAAACCTGCATAATTTGTCCAACAAGCGGGCAATTTAGTTTCAAGTGTTCCAAAATCATTCTTAACATTTAAAAATAGTGTTCAATTAAGGCTAAATGTAGATGGTCTGATGGGTTTTTAATAAAGTTCTAGACATTATAAATTCTTCTCAAAGTCATGATTTAGTTTGGCATTACTCTACTCTACTTACTAAATGTTACTCAAGTTTTACCAGTAAAAAAATATTAAAAATACGATAAATAGAGAATTTATTTAAATCTTGTGAAAGTCCTCCAGAAGTTTTGTTAAGGCATGAAAAATTCGATGTTTCTAAATTTTTTTTTGACAGAAACAAAAATTATCTCAAATCTTGACTGTTAATATAGAAAATAAAATTAAGACAAATGCGAAAAATAATACAACAGTATCGAAACGTATATGTGATAGCGATTTAATTGCGAATGATATATAATATCACAGTTTCTATTTTTAAAAGAATAGAAAATTAGGGGTAAAAAGTATTCAGGAATATATTTGCTAACAAATCGCACACTCGAAGTTTGCCAAATTAAAGTACAACTTAAGTAGATTAATAAAAGAATTAGACATCAGATTAACAAAAGGAAAAAGTATATTCTATAGTAATGTGTACAAACATTACTTAGAAGTTAGTGAAAAAGAAGATGATATCTTATGTAGCCCATATCTATTTAAAAAACTAAAATTACATTATGCTGAATAAATTGATTTTTAGAAATCTGAATGAGCCTATGCTCATCTTTCCAAAGATGCCAAAGAGTGAACCTTTACAACAGATAATCAAAAGAAAGATAATCTACAATATTTCGATTTCTTGCAAATTGGTCGTTCTGAAATATCTGAGATTATTAATCTCTGCAACAGCATTAAACATAATGTCACAAGGGATTAGACAACTACAAAGATTTAAGTAAGAATAGTTTTAGAGAGTACATTCCAGATTAACTGTTTTTATTAATGCAGTTATTAGTGGAAGATTCAGAAAATGAAAGAAAAAATAATATTGTTCTAAATATTTGTTAAGACATAATTTACTGTCATTCCAATTGTAAAAAGCATACTCTAAAATACGCCAGTTGGGATTTAATGGTTCATCAAGAGCCCAAATCAAGAAAAATCATCGAAACCCTTCATTCCTGTGGGCATTATCTACCTTATAGGGATATAATGAGAATTACAAACTCCGTTGCACAATCTGGAATTTTACGAAAATGAAAGGACATTATTCCATCACAATTAGTAGGAGGAAGATTTGTTCAATTTGCGGGAAACAACAATGATCTTGGTAACTGTTGGTAAAGGATCAACTTAATATTAAATATAGATAAATTGTAGTAAACTGTGTTTTTTGGCTATTTAACACTATTTATTAGCTTTTCAAAGATTCTATACTTTAAACAATCCTGCTTATTTCTCCCAAACTCTTATATTACATAGATGTGTGAAACGACATTACAAAATTACACTAACGCAAATTAATCTTTGCATGGTTTTACGAAGCCTGTAAGTAGGTGTGCCACGCGCAATCCCAGTGCTTCACAAATAAATCGATATCTTGAAAACTACTAAACATAAGTCTATAATTCTTTTTTTTTAAACTTTTTGAAAGCTTCCCCATTAATTCACCCGCTGCATGTATAGCAAAATTTTGCGCGAAAAGTTTGCCGCTCAGTGTAGTTCACAATACACCAAAAGCTACATTTCAAGTTTAAACTTATTGTTTAAATTAATTAAAAAAATTTTTAAATCAGCTTTATATAGTTAGAAGCGCTCATCCCCGGGCGTTAATTTAAAAAAAAACCACAACGATATCGCAATTAGTTCCCGAGATATTGCGATATAAATATTAAAAAGTGTGGATTTTAAAAATTGTGTCGATTTTTACCTAAAATCACCCCTACAGCACCCCTGTGCAGGACGATTTTTTGACGAATTGGATCATTCCACACTAATTCACCGAAAATTCAAAAAAAGTGTTTGCACTCATGTCACAGATTTTGGTGCCAATTTTAAAATTTTGAAAATTACATAAGTTATGAATCCTAAGTTATGAATCCTAGTTTTAGCTAAAATAGACCATTCTTCTCAAATCTATGGTGAATAACCTATAATACTTAGCACAAATCTAAAAACTGTTCAAAAAAGAAAAACTCTAGTTTCAGCTGCTTATATATTTAATTAAAATGGTTTTATCTTCATGACGAAAAAAATTCTGAGTCTGCCAATATTTCTGCAATTTCTCAAGTTTTCCAAGGGTTTTATTTTGATTGTATCAGCAAGAAGCAAAAAGAAGTTGCGATTTTTAGAATGTACCAATGACTGGAACTATTTGAGGTTACTAATTTCTAATTGGTTTGCGGAGATTAGTTTGCAAGAATTATAGTTCCTTGTTCCTGTGACTGTTTTCGCATGGGTGTATCGTTCTCTCCACTTTGATTCATGTGCTTCAATTTCAGCAGCAGTAACCCAAATAAATCTTCATGCGAGCAGCTACTTTGAAACTTCTTTTTCATTTCATCACAAGAATCAGAAAAGATGAAGAATTCTCTATAACATCGCTGTCGATTGTGTCTCTAGATGTGGGGGGCGAAAGTGACTTTCCTTTGATGCCTAATCCCATCTGAAACTGTGTATTTAATTTTCTAGTAACATTCTCCACCTCGTCGATATTTTTTTCTCAAGTTGTCGAGAATTTGCTCTTTTAATTGTTGTCTCACTTAAGCCAACCTCACCAGCTCAAACTCAGTATTTTTCTAATGTCGAAGAAGTTTTATTTTTCGGAGGCGTTGTTTTTGTATTAGCCGTTTTCAATTTGCCAATTCTATCAAAACATCGCGCACACAATTTCTGTCCTGGAATAACAGTGTCTATTTTACTGTTGTGCTGTTCATAAAATATGGGACTGATGACATGCAAGCTTCTGGATGTAGCGGAACTCTTATGTACCAAGATGGCGTCAGCACACTTGGTAGCTTTCGTAATATAACAAAAACTTTATTTATGATTTTGAGGTACACTTTCTATCAGGTCTTGGTTTTTCTGAGGTAATAACCTGATCTTTGATGTAAAACTTGTGTTATCACATCTCCCTTAAAGTACTTCACCAATAGTACACAATGCAGCTATATTACTAAATAAATCTATATTATAATTCCCTTCCACATCGTCTAATCGTCTAAGATTTTGGAGGGCGTAGCCTAAAAGCTATCGGCGTAGTATCTATGCTGTCTTGACGTAAGGTACAAATTTGTCCGTCCAGTCGACCACTACAGTTGTGCGTTCAAATAAGGAAATTGGAAGAGCAGCATTTGTGTTGATTGTTGGGTAACGTTCCAGGTTCAGTCGAGATAATACGCATGGTGGTTCATTAGTGCTATTTATTGAAATATTGTGTTTTTATGGGACGCTTTTTTTTTAAAGTAATATAATGAGAGCGTGGAGCGTAGCCCACGGGTCCACCTAGTTACTATTTAATTCATAAACAGAACAGAATCAAGAATTTCTTTTCAAGACTATTTTTACACATACTACTACACTACACAAGTCGAAGAGACACATTAATACAAAGAAGGAAATGTCAGGTTAAAGATGAAATAAAGTGCCTATTTTGTATATCAAAATGCTTTTCAAAATTATTTGTAACAAAATAAATGAATACAGCTGTTGAAGAAGGAAGATCAAACCAATTGCATTTGATAAAATACTTATAAGGCTTTTGATAGTTAAATTTGGAACTCCTGCTAGGTTATAGAACTTTATAGAAATTTAGTAGTGAAACTCGAAAAATTTTGGAAAATGATCATCTTTGAAGTGATCTGCTGCCTTTCTAGAAGAGAGATGAATGATGAGTTTGGTATCATTAGAAAGCATTTTGAGAGTACATTCTAAATCGCTAAGTCTTTTTACTTTCAGCTGATACAATCAAAATTCAACCCTTGGAAGTCTCGAAAAATTGCAAAAATATTCACGAACTTTTAGAATTTCTTTCGCCATGAAAATAAAACACTTTGATTAAGTATATAACCCGCTGAAACTAGGGCTTTTCTACTTTCTTAAACAGTATTCAGATTTGTGATAAGTTTTATAAGTTATTCACAATACATTTTAGAAGACTGGTCTATTTTAGCTAAAACTAGGCTCGGTCATCATCTTTAAAAATTCATAAATTATGTAATTTCCAAAATCTTATGCAGTCCCTTTGGGATTTTCTTTTCCATGCGCAGTTATTTCAAGAAAATAATTGCCAGCAAAATCTTAGACATGAGTGCAATCACTGTTTTGGTGAATTGGTATGGAATGACCCAATTGTAGGAACTTGTTCTCCAAGGCATAGGCTATCGTATAAAAACTTTCATACATTTTTAGTTTTCAGTTCATGCGGGAATCACGATAGCTGGTCGATTTGCTGCTACTAACAGGCAACAAAGTTAATTTACAAAATACTTTAAATAATATCACAAACGTGTGTTATGTTTTTATCTTATTTTGTATGCTTGTGGGACAGCACTGAAATAGTGTATAAACGTCTAGTTGATGTATACGGTTCTGCGGGAGTAACCTTTCTCAGCACGTTTGTCACTGGCACATACTATGTCTTTATATGACAACGTGATTGACGGTCTAGGTCCACATAAGTAGTAGAACCTCACATGGACATCTTTATTTCAAAACTTAATATCTTCAATGTCTCTTAGCCACCACTGTTCATCATAAACACAGGTGACTTTCCCTGAGAGTTAGTGAAACAGCTTTCTAATGGTAATAATATTTTTTATAATAAGTAGGTTACAAAGATTTTCCTAGGACAAGTTTTAAATTGTAGTTTATTTCTTTAGAAACAGCTCTAAAATAATTTCTCTAAGTGATTGCCTTTTTATGGATTTTTAAAAAATTGCTGCAATACCACTTAAATACTTAAATATATGGTGATATATAAGATACTTCATTTCAAGGTACTTGCAGGTAGAAATCACATCACGAAAAACTCAGAAACAAATTGTTCTTGTTTATCAAACTCACAGATTCTTTAAATCCCTCTAGTAGTGTCCCATAAACACATTTGTGGCAATCTTCATTTGTTAAAATACATGCAGAGCACTACATTTCCATGCTTGGAAAAAATAAACTTAGACAGTGAAATACAAATCAGCTGTCTTGTGTCACAAAAAGTAGCACACTGACAAACTATAACAAAGGCTGACACTGCACTTGCTATCTGTTCAGACTTGTTACACTTGTTCACACTTGAACAAACATTAGTAAACTGCTAAAGAAACATAGAAAATAGGGCTAAGTAAACAATTAAATGTTTAGTTTATGTTAAACAACTAACAATAAACATTTGTGATCTTATTTAAAATCTAAAAGATCTAAAATCTTTAAGATCTATTTCAGAATTATATGTACTTGCCTACTTCCCCAATGTCAGTTTAAAGCGCTTCATCCCAAAATGCCTTATTAAAATAATTAAATTAGGTATGTTTCACTTAATGCAAAATATTTAATTTTTCACGACCTTTGGATGGCCGTATCTCTTAACCCAGTTGAATTTCAAACTCTGTGTCTTAAAGGAAATTACCTACCATATATTTTGTATAAATTTAGGATTTTTTAACAACTGCCTAACAGATATTTAGCCTTAAAGTTAGAAAAATTTTTAAAATCTAAAATATTTATGGCCCTGTAAAAAAAATACCCAAGGCTCAAAGTTTAAATAATTATGACACAGACTATTGGTACACAAGTGTTCAACAAACTGTCTTTGCCCTTAAAATAATATCTGAAAATAGCTTCTTCAGCGATACAACACTTTGATTTTAAAATTTTTTATGAAGGAAGCATGTTTAGGATAGTATACAGGCATATAATTGTAGCCTATAATGTGCTTAGCACCACAGTTTGCCTCATTGTCCTAGGACTTACCGTCAACGCTTACAATGTGCGAAAATGACGTGTGTCACAATAAAAAAAATGTCCACCATTTTAAAACGAGTAATAATCAAAGTAAAATAGTAATGATCCTGAACTGTCAACATATGAGGCTTACTACACACAAAATACAATTTGTTTTTAAAATGGTCAAGCAACCAGTGTACCACTACGTATGAATTGACCCTCCACAGTTGTCACTGGTTAAATAATATAATAAGTTCAAAAGCGGCAGTGACTCTGCTTTCCAGTTACGTAAATGCAGTTGCGCAGAGTCGATTTTATACACAAGCACACTGCACAATGTGCGATCACTAAGTTGACTTTCATTGAGGACTAGAAAGGATCCTTAAAACGTTGTTTTAGATAACTTACCGTCGCTTACAACAATTACACAGTGTTAATGTCGGTTGGCACTTTAAATTCCGAACATAGAGAATGGATCTTTCGAGAGTTCTAGTTAGATGGAATGTCCTACTATTGAAATAAGAAGCACTAGCTGAAGGATTTCTGAAATTTAAGTTTTATTATCTTCTGTCCTAGGTACATATAGAAATTAATGTAGATCGTGACCGCTGAAAAAGCTCGTGCAACCCATCTAATGCCCAGTAGGATCACAGCTTGTAGCTATCAGTTTGTTGTTAGCTCTTCATCTTTTTATCTCATATGACTAAATAACACTAAGAACAGTTAAAACAGTTTTAAGTATTTCACTGGAGCTGAAGGAACTACTGCATTTTTTTTTATTACGAGTACTCCATGAAATACTTGGTACCTATTATCGCTACACCTTTTAACTCAAATATTTGATTTTTAATACTTTATTCAGTAGATAAAGGTGAACATTATGTACTACCATGTAAGAAACTAGAAACCTAACGTTCCTTCCTATGTTATCGAATATTTCCTGATTAACGGAGAACATTTTATAAAAGTATCCCAAAATGTTTCGTACTTTTCGGCCGTATTTTTAAGATTTGAAGCATACATCCAGATTTGTTAAAAAAGTAGGTGTGCTTTTATCGTGATAAAATGAAAAATAGGCTCGAAGGGACAGTAATAGTCAACTTCCAAAGTTGATCAACCTGGCTTGTCAGATGGCATTTTCTCATTAAGATTGCCACACCTGAGTATCAATGTATCAATGTTCAAAAAGCGCATTGCATATTTTATTTCGTGAAATCTATGGTATTCATGCCACATAGTTTCCGAGATTTTTGGCTTTGAAATTTCTAGACTTATGTTTAAAAAATCCAAGTTTTGAAGCGTTCAGTGATTTATTTCTAAGATTTCCGAAACTTCTAGTTTAGTTTTAAAAATTTTAATCAGTAAAGTTTTACACATTCAGTACTAGTAACTGACCAAAAAATACCCGAATGTAGTGTTTACATTTTTGTCTAAATTAATAATAAGAAAAGTAATCATCTGTTCTGTTCACTAAATACGTCAATGCAATTTGTATTTAAATTCATTATACAAATCTATAAACTCTGATACGTGATACAGCTTTTATCATGATCAATGATTAAAGAGGATTAAGATAGGAAGCTAAGCGACGATGTTGTAGGTATTGCCATCTATAGTCTCAGGGGAAAGCAGGTTGGTCGGTAAAAAAGTAATTGATGTTTATTTGTTTGTCATTTTTTCGTAACTATTGGTAACATCACCTATAAAAAACAAATAAAAACCTGTTTGATAACTGTCAAAAAATCATCTTCAAAGCATCCTTAAGATTTTGAAGAGTTTTTAGTTTTGGGCGAGATTTGCTCTCCAAATTGAAAGAAAAAAATGGTCTCGTATTGCATAGTAGAAAATCACCGCAATAATAAAAACGATCATACTTATTTCACGTTGCCAAAGGACGTAAATATGTAACTTTCGGTTGTATTCATTATTGCTCTTCAGGACTACTTGAAAACATGACAAACAGAAATGAATAAAAACATATTGTTATTAATACTTACGGTCCGTGTGTAATGAATATCATTGCTCCCAGGTCAACGCATATTTATAATGAATGTATTACCAAATGTATAACTTAATAAGAGTAGCAAGAATTGGTTATTATTACTGTTACTGTTATTGTTATTACTATTAATATTATATTGAAAATAAACTACTTATAAACATTTAACTTCAGCATTATTTCTGTACTGTATTATACAGTCATTATAATGTCAATAAACAAACCACTAGAATAATTTCTTTTAGATGATCTTGGAAATTAAATAGGAGTAGTAACTATTTTTATTTTTTCTGAATTTGGCGCCATCCATATTGTAGCGATTGTGGCGACATCTTCAGTTCAAAATTCGACGCCAGTCGTATTATCATGACCAACTTCATTCATTTCCGCCGTCAGCGAATATGACTGGCCATGATATTGTAGCGAATATTGCGACATCTAACGCCTCAGGGGGAATTGGACCACAAAAAACGTGTCGTTTTTTTACATAGTGCTCTTATGCCAGTTTCCTATCTTAACCCTCTCTAATCTTTGATCATGATGTATCTATCTTTGATCTAGACGATTATTTTAGTAAAAAAAGTTTTGAAACCTTGCTTATTTTCTGTATTTTACCATGTTTCTTATAATGTATTATTCTTTATTACTTACAATTGTTATTATTCTTTATATCAAAGGAGTGTATTTTTAGACCCCTCCCTTGAAATGTTTATATCTACGTTTGCTTTGGGTAGACAAAATATCAACCTATGTATTAAACTATGACTCCTATATAATAACAATAAAAAGTTTATTTTGAATTGCACGCTCTTGCTAGCATCGATAAAGTCTTTGTATCGCTTAGTCATTACAGATAAGCTAAAAATTTGCCGTATCTATCTATAAACATTATTTCAAAATAAGATATTGTTGGTATGATTTCAAAGTAGCGAGGCAGGTGTCAAATATGTTGGGTAACATAAAATATAAAACTTCTTTAATTGTTTAAAAAGTTTTGCTTTTGTTGAATTATATACAACGTATAAGCATATGACTGTTGCATTCTAACTTACACGAAGTACATTTGGTTTTTCTTTCTAATCCATTTTTCCTATAAGGCAGAAACTATCTTAGTATTTCTATATTACTGTTATCACTAAAGAATGATAGTGATATCTATCTTATAGTGTGTAATATGTCTAGCTAATTAGCTAGCTAAATTAAAATAAATTTGTGAATCTATTTACTAATCGCATTTATTTATTTCATATTTTTGTAAATGAGTATTCTATAAAACCTTGATTTAGGGAATTTTAGTCATGTTGGTATCTCAAATGAAAGCTGATAATAAAATTGATTATTATTACTGGATCGCTTTACATGGAACGACCCTAAACGATTTATTATTATAAAGTGATATACATTTTCCAATACATATTTTTACTAAATTAATAAACGAAGAAGTAAGAAACATAATTACAAAATATTACCTTAATTAATTAAATTCACGATTATTTAAATATTAATAATTACAACTTAATCTGTGCATTCCATCTTTATTCAGATTTGCGTTGTTCTGGTTCCTCCTGTATCCGTCGTACTGCTTCCTTGATCAACATACCCTTTTTCACGAGCCTCTTATGATATCTCTGTGCATCAGCGACCGCTGGCTCCTCTACTTGCCTTTTATTCTTAAGATATCTTTCACGGTAGTTTATCTCGCGAGAACATGATGCACAGTAAACTTTAGATGATGTTGCCTTAGATGATGCTGTCATGGATGATGGCGCTGTGAACGATGGTACCGCGGATGATGGTAATATGAACGATGGTGCCATGGATGATGGTGCCATGAGTGGTGGTGGCCTGGATGATGATGCCCTGGGTGCCCAGAATATAACTGGCTTGGCTAATGTTTGACGGAAAGAAATTGTTTCTCTTTCACCGATTTGGTAGAAATCTCGTTTTTTACGGCCAGGATTCTGCTTTAGCAGACGTACTGCTTCTTTTATTAAGATACCTTGTTTCAGTAGTTTATTATGCCGTCTTACTGGATCATCTTCTTTTGGCTCCTGTTTAGTGACTCGATGTTTCATGTGGGAACTTTTAAGGCAAGAAGATAATTTACTAGGAACTTCATTTGGCGATGTGCTGGAAGATGAAGAGCTTTCTGGTACCGGTTTAGTAGGAATTTTTGATAAGCGTGAATTTTGCTTAGTATTCGGAGCCAATTTGTGTTGTTTAGAATCTGCAGATGACATTTTTTTTAATTTTTGAACCACGAACTTGAAATCCTGACTAAAAACTTAACAAGTCAAAAACAAAAAACAATTCGCGCACAACAATTCACCTTTAACGTGTTTCGAACACTTTCACCTTTTGACCGTTTCTTACTGACTGTAGAGCTTGAGTGCTAATTAACACATTGGTTGCATTTGCTACGCTATCGCTCCCACTTATGTCTAGGTATTGTGACGCACATATAAGGTACAATAGTTCTTGTAGTATTACATACAGATGTTAAACACGGATTAAATACCAAGCTTTTAAATATCTTGATTCTAATACAAGACCGATATTTTTTTAAATATCTTTTATATTGAACAATGCTCTTTTATTTGTTGGACAAAACACGGAGTAATACATTGCTTATACCTCTTGCCGCCAATTGCTTACAAACATAGTCGACTTTACGGAAGTTCAGCCAAATTGTGAGAATTTGAATATTTTTATGTTTGATAAGATATGATAAGTTTAAGCCATAAAAAACCAAAAATCTAAGAGGGAGTATTTTGAGAATCTAATTTCAAATATTTTTCCTTTTTTTTCAGAATTTGGCATTGGCAATAAGCATAAATTATTATTTATGTTTCTTTTGATATACAGTTCCGTAAACTTGAATCCATATGAGGAAATTGTTTAATGTTCTTATTGGAAAAAAAAATATTTGCGGAGCAATCACCTCCGCTTCCAGTCAAAGCTGACAGGTGACATTAAGTATCTGTCAAATTCGATATTTTAAGAAAATTCGGCGAAAAACAACCGTACTTGTTAAAATATGGAAAGATTTTATTAAAGAAGATGCTTTTAATGACATTTTATGTTCACATACCGAGTCTGAACGAGATATTTGGACATAAGGAAAATTTTGATTTTTATCGTTTTTTGATACACTCCGGTAACTGATTATTTTGAAATTATTAAAAACGCTTTGAAGGAGTGGAAAAGCAACAATTGCACAGCATATTTTGCTAATAATATTCGATGGTGTATGTATTTTTGACGAATATTAAAATTATCAAATAACAAAATGGAACCTTCTGGGCGATTTACCATGTCCATAATTTTATTAATCTTTTTTTATTAAGTCACGGTTGAATTATACAAGAGTTGTTGTAATCATAATTTAAGCAACTTAACACGAAACTACCACTTAAAAATTAGTCAGTTACGGGGTGTATCAAAAAATGCTAAAAAACTAAATTCTGCTTATGACGGAATCTCTCGTTCAAACCTGGTATGTGAACGTAAAACGTCATTGGAAACCTGTTTTCTTAATAAATTTTTTCCATATTTTAACAAATAAGATTATATTTCAACGATTCTAGTTATAATAGCGAATTTGACAGATACCTAGTCATCTGTCAACTTTGACATTGCGTATTTCAAGTATTTTTGGAAATAGAGGTGGTTGCATCATAAAGTTTTTTTCCAATTAGAATATTAAAAAAATCCCCATATGTAACCCAAATTTACCAAAAAGTTTCCAATCTTTTAGTATGTTGGTATTTTTTATAATTTTCTAGAAAATGTACTTTTATATCCGAATTCAGTTTAAAACACAGAACTATTTTTAAATAAAAAATTCTATGAAATATGGCTAACTAATGTTATTTCAGTTATCTTATTAAAATAAACTCAGAAACCAATTTTTATTAAAAACGGAGGGAGGTCAGCGCAAGGGCGGCTTAAGGCCCGGGCGACTGCCCAGGGCGCCGCGTCTGGGGGCACCAAATTGACGGTGAAAAAATTGAAAGTTCAAACATGAAACAATCATCTTCTCATTATAACGATTACGATTACGTAGTATTAAGTACTGCTACAGTGTTACGGTGCTCAAAATCAATTACCGTGTGGTCGTGCGAAGAGTCACTGTTTTGTTTGGGAATTTCCACTGCTCTCGCGTTATCGCCAGAAATACCTATACTCTAACAGTCTAACAAACAAATGAAGAATGTAGGCGTATGTACGTTATAATAAAATGTTATGATTTCGTGGTTATTTTTTCTAATCTATTCTCCATTGTGGTGATTTTTGGTTTTAAGGGGGGAGGGTGGCGCCTAATTACCCTCTCGCCCGGGTGAAAATTTTACCTTGAGCCGGCCCTGGGTCGGCGGATTTTGTCCGATCTCACTAAGAATGGTCCAAAATAATTTCGGTATAAAACGGAGTTTACGTCATTAATCGAATTTTGTATTCTAGCTGTAACTATAGCTCAAGAGCACAATTTACGTTGAAATATCTATGTTATTCAGCACTTTTATGTAAATAAATTTAAACTCCTTAATTTAATTGAAAAATCTAGTTTTCTCCGACGTCGAAAATAATAGGTTATTGCTGAAAATAGTCTAACGCTAAGTACTACTAAGTAAGTTCTTTCAGATATTTGCAATATTTTTCTGACAGGTAGCTGATGTAGAACTTTTGCCATTTTGAATAGAGCTAATTACTTAGTGAACTCCGGTTTTTACCAAAATTTTTCTGTTTTAGTACCTTTCGATTAAGTTTACACACCTGAAATAGAATAATGCATCGACTAAAGCTAAGGCTTTTAAGCATTCTGTCTGTTCAGATGTATTTAATAAATTCTTAGTAAAATGTAGAAATCTACATGTGTCATACACAGACATGTATAAAATCCATAGCTTACTTTAATGGTGTTCAAAACTAGCGCTGCATTTTTGCATCCCATGAAGACGCAGAGCTCTTTAGAAATATACTTCCTAGTCTTTTCTTTAGAACAATTTGGAATGGTTTGATTTTGAATAGAAATTTAAACAAAAACTTATATTTATATAAAATTAGTAATATTGAAGTTACAAATTTTTAAATAAAATTAGTGACATGAAGTCTTAAACACTAGCACTGCATCTTTGTAATCTCAAGAAGACGTAGTCCAATCTTTTCTTTAGAACAGTTTGGGAAGGTTTGATTTTGAATAGAAATGTGGACAAAAATTTATATTTAACTAAATTTGGTGACATTGAAGTCGCTGTAGGCTGCTTGTGAAACATTGTACAAAATAGTTTTAGGAAAGCTGTTGTATTTTAATGTTTTCATATATTATGTAGAGTGCTCTACACGTGCTTCGGTTTGTTAGACCTTCTTCAAAGAGCTGCTCGAAAGTTTCTACTTGAGAAACCAACGTAATTCTTACCATCTGTTTTTATAAATTTCTTAGAAAGCAAATTTTAATATAATTTGTGCGAATAAAAATAAAATAGTGAAATTATTAATTAATAATAAGGATAAAATGGAAAAGACAATGATTGTGAAGACCACGAAGCGTTTTATATCTGCCAAAATGGTAGAAACGTAAAAGACGTCTAGCGGAACACAAACGCGATATATTATATAATAAAAAATCGTCTGAAATGGCAGCCCATTGTATAGATAATAGATAAGATATTAGATTTGTTAGAACAGTTGAAAATTAAAAATCTTTAATAATAACACATTAATTGTAAATGACTAAACAAAGTTTTAAGAACACCCCTTTAATGGGTTTATTTTTTAAGAAATTTTTAAAAACGGATGGCAAGGATTGCTAAGGGTCGGTGGCGACTTCTTCCGGGTACGTTGGCAGAAACATTCCAGCAACACTTTGAAGAAAACCGAAACACGTGTATAGCACTCTACATAATATATGGAAACATTAAAATACAACAGCTTTCTTAAAACTAAAATAAAACAAAAATAGTGATTTAGATAAAAGATTTAAACATAATTTTAAAACCTTGGTTAATTGTACTTGTGAATTGGCTACCTTGTGAATCAACCTTTTATGATCACTTCTAAACCCCTTTTCTGCAATTTAACTGTAATTATTCTATTTTCCTGTTATTTCTAAAATGCAATACTACGTTGGTTTTTCATGGATGCATCTTCGGTATATTTAAAACACAAAGCTCATTTTTGTTCCAGTTCGTCTGAGAGTTATACTGGGCCGATTTACGTGATTATCTTTTATATTGAAACTTTCGCCGTGTATATTAGTTAACACTACTTAATATCTGCATTTCTTTAAGTTTTATATTTTTAAATCTAAAACATAAATTTGGATACGCACGAGAAAGGAGCATCCACTTGCAGCGCCATCTCAGTTGCCACCGTTGTTAACTTTTGGAACTATTCATGATTATAAATAGTTGAAAACCATGAAACCAGACAAATTATACAAATATTATATGGCCTGATGGCAATTGCTTATTTATTGCTTGGACAGAACAAATCATCGTGAGATACTTCGCAAATGACCGTGGCGATTATTATAAAGATTTCATTATTTACGATTAAACGTATCGTGTTCCCAGTAACACTGCTTTTAGATTACGAAAATCTTATGTTCTTCGATAGTGAATACACCGGCCATATTGAACTTCAATTCAAGTATTTTCAGAAGTAGATAAAAAATTTTAACGTTTTTAATAAAAGAAACCGCCGTTTTTAACATTTTTCAGCCTTTTAACCGTTATGTCTTGACGGGATTTCTCTAGTATAAATTAAGTCATCAACCTAGAACTTCTATGTCTCAATAATTGTTTATATTTTTCCTTAATTTTATTGTAAGGTCAATTTTAATTTGTATTTATTTTATAAGTTCTACAATGAAAATAAGTCGATAATTCATGAGCTTCATAAGTCGTACTCTAAAGATTGAATTTGTACTTGATTTATATTTATGTTAGTGTGAATGCAAATGAAATATTAGGAAAGACTCGAAATTATTTTCAGTGACGAACAAATTACGTCTGTTGCAGTTTACAAAGTAGGAATGACGATAAGCATTTATCTTCAATCACAGTCATTCTTATTTTACATTTCATTATCGTCATCTTGTCTTTTGTACTTTAATTTAGATAAACAATTGTTTATAGGAGTAAATTGTAATTGTAAATTAAAATGATTAAACACAACAGTTTCTGTTAAATTTAAATTAAATCAGTTATGTTAGAATATACATAAATCTGTAAAAACATGTTGATCTAACAAATACCTGCACTAATGTAAGGTTGCCGAACTAATAGTTGGATCACTTATAGATCAAACGGAATAATTTAATAATACTATGATAATTATGATAGAACACTTATTCATTATTAAATTTCTATTCTTTCACATAATTTCGGAATAATTTTCTATAATTTCGGCAGCTATAAGAATTCTAAGGGTAAATATTTGGGCACAAGCATTAGCGAGATACCCTACAAATCTGATATGCAGTTGCATAAAAAACAAAGCATGTCTGTATATCTCACATAGTGGCACTCAAGGCTGATAGATAAACGTTATCACTAAAAGCTAAGATCAAATTTATAAATAAAAAAGAAATTGAGAAACTGCGTGAAAAATATCTTATATAAATGTCTGTATTAATCTGCGTGTATTCTACTCTACGCACCAAAGCTAAAATTATAAATATAACGGGTAGGGGTCAGCAGTACAGTATTTAAAAACCACCAAACATGCCCCTTTTCCATCTATTAAATAATACTCTAATTATTTTACGCACACCAAAGCCAACCATTAGATTGCGTATGCATCTCTAAGGAAATTTAAACTATAGGGTGATTCAATTTATATTAATGGGTGTGATTGATTAATGTGTTTCAAAAACTATTTATGTTGATCTACGTAGTACAAATTTTACTCGCCTTTTCAAATAATTGCTAAATTCGATCATTTCAGAATGATAGGGTGCTATAGTGAAAATTGCGGAAAGTGATAACAAAGTAGTCCTTGTATGGATTTACCATCAATACACAGTTATTACAATAAAGAAAATGTATTCGAGGATTAGCTTGTCCTTTTCTTTGGCGAAATTCTACTTAGAGAATTAATTAGATATACAGAGCGAATTTTATATCTCTGAACATGCAGATTTTCTGCATATAAAACTTCAAAATTCAATTATTAAAATAACACTTCAAATTAATTAACAAATTTAATAACCTATAAACCTAAATAATAATTTTAATAATTTATTTATTAAATAAGTTTACTCAATAGTAATGTATACAAAATTAGAAATTTTACATTGGTGTTTTTACAGAAATAGTAGAAATAGGAAATTATTTGTAAATAAAATTGTTATTAATATTGTGTCGAATTTGTAAAAGCATGTATTACCTATTAAGGAGTAGGGAATAATAACAAGTATTAATACTTCAAATGCTTTTGCATTTTCGTTAATAAAATACTTCATTTTTATCGTTGTGTAACACACAGTAACCACACACATGCATTCAACAATTCATAGCAAATAAGCAAAACTTCAAATTTCACTGTTTTCGCTGCTATCATGTAAGATTGGTTGTATAATTGCCAGAGGTGTTAAGGCGTTTGACGTGTTACTTGAAATAATTGAAATACATATATGCAGGAAATTTTCATTTTCAGAGATTCGCAATTCGCACTGTGTACGCTTAAAACGTTATGTCACACTAACACTGTACGCAAATTGTATAGTATTTTTAGTGTTTTGAATAAATCTTGGACTTTAAATTTCTGCTTGTTAATCTAGCTGTATTTAACATCTTATTTAGCGTTATTTAGGTGTCTTATAATTTCTCGATATCATGACGAAAATCATGGAGGGTATCGACCATAGAGCTATTTTTTCAATATAAACAATAGTTTTCGAATGATTTTATATTGTTACCATAAAAGGCAAGTGAAAGCACAGAAACAAAAACTGATCTATAAGCAGGGAATCATACATTTAAAATAAAATACTACTAATAAATTTGCTTTAGTTAAACTATAGACACTTCATCAAACATTATCATCAGGGCATTGTAAAATTTGAAAATAGTTATACTAATGATCTACAGAGCTATGATATAAAAATTCTGCTTATATATAACATAATTAAAATTATAACATAAGAAAAAGCACATGTATGTTAGTCCCAGAAAACATCATAGTTATCTTTTTCAAAAGTTACCAAAATTTTGTAAATTTAGTAGTTTATAATGTTGCAGAAGTTAGTTACATAATTATTGGGTTTTGGTACAATTATTATATTTATATTTTAGTACTTCTACTAAATGTTTGAAGAATGCTACTAGAAGATAAAAATGGGCAAGTAGTTTTAAATCATTGATCGGTACATGATGGATATCTTGTCGATCGGATAGGCTTTTTTGTCGTGATGTTAAAAGGTGTTTGATATTTATATAAAGTTAGATAAGAAGTCTGATGTAGATTCCAAATAAAAGTTGATAAAATTATACAGGTTCAAAACGCATGGGTTTCCAATGTTTATATGAATATTTGCTTGCAGTTGTACTGTGGTTAAGGTTTCTAACAAAACTGCTACAAAATATGTTAGGTATGTAATCACACCTCAAGTATTTATAATTACGATTGCTTTGTACACTTTGTAGCACATACTTGACAGTATAAAGTAATTTGTATATATAAATTTTTTTTCAAGTTCTGTCTATTCCAAGTCATTCTAAGTCACTATTCTAAAGCCATCGTGCAGGATAAGTTTAATGAACAAGTTAAATTAAAAAAATTAAAAATTAAAAAACGATGAAAAATATCCTCAAAAGTCCCATGTTGTCTCGACATCTTGCGGGCAAAGTGGGCTATGTATCATACATATAAAAATTTAAATAAATAATAACACTAAATAAATAGCCAGCCTTAGTGGTTTGCATGTTTGCTTCATAATCCAAGGGTCACAGGTTCGATCCCCGACCGAGCTGGTAACTTTTCATAGCGGAGAGAAATTAAAACATGCCTTCGTCGCAGATATGAAATAAAACTGTAGGCCCCGTGTCAATGCTATGTTTGACACGATAAGAATCCCTACTGGGGGTGGAATTCCCCCAGATTCGGCTAAATTTTAGTAGAGTCGGCCAACTGATCGCAGTAGTTGGTGTCATGAGGTACGAAGGATCCTCGCTCAAAAATAATTAAACTTTAAATAAAGTGTACTCACGGCTACTAAAAAACTTATTGGATATGAGTTGTCATAAAACGTGATATCTCTTAAATATGGACGAACCCCAGGTACGAAATTTGGAAGAAATGTAGTCGCGTTTTAGTGAACGATAACCATCATAAAACAAATGCGACCGTCTAAAGACATGCTCTGTTTAATGCAATAATTAGGAAATAATATAGGAATTTATATATAATGTTTTCTATGCTTTGCGAAACATATACCAATAAAAATGGGACGTATAAAATTGCTTCATACCTGTGTCTTCCATATTACAATTTTTAATTTATAAATTTAATTAATGAATAAATTTAAAAAATGTATAAAGCACACTATTTTCCAGAGCGCATCGCACTGTTATGAAGAACGGTCAGAGATTAATTGAAACTGGCGGCTATAACTGGCTTATGCTTGGTTTATCAGCCGAGGGAGTGAGGGTTAACGTACATTAACATCTATTCTCTTAAATTAGTAGGTAATTGTGTTGTTTGTGCCATTTTTATTTTTGACCCAATGAGTCGATTTTTTAAATTTTGAACCACTGTGCGGCGTAATAGTTTCTTTGCAAAAACAGCCTTTATACACTGTTCAGAAATTACCGATTAAAGAGACACTGATTTTACTTGTAACATTTCAAAGTTTTTTATTCGATTGTAGGTAAAATCATATTTTAGGATTAGAACATATTTTTACCAATTGAATGGATTGCATTAGCCGCACCCCGACGACTGCCGTAGTTTCCCGGTGATTGGCGGTAATCTATCTTCAACGCCATAGTAGTAGCTATGTTCAATAGGATAAAAAATAAAAAAGATATGAGTGGTGATAAAAAAGATAATTTTTTAGAAAAAATTTTAAATTTGTTTGTTTTTAATACAATTCTAGATTTAAGCTTTTTTGGGCAATTCTGGGAAACTTTTGTTAGTAAAATTTTTCGATAAAGAAATGCCTAATATGATTTTTTAATATTTTTTTTTATTTATTTGATATTGCTGGTGGCTTTGCATTTGATTGATAAAAGTCTTTATCTTTCAGGAAAACTTGGTTCAAATTGTATAAAAGATAAAAAATATATAAGGGTAGTGCCGGCTAATTTGCAACATACTGTATATATAAACAAGAATAAAGAGTAGGTAAGTTTGAAACAACATCTTCAGGTTTGAAGAGAGCAAGAAAAGTACCAACATGACAAGTGCATAAAAGAAGGGAAATTTAAAATTCAATATACAGGGAGATGCGAATCAAAGAAAACTACATTCAAATCATTTGGAACGTGCTTGTTAAATTTACTTTACTTTAACCCGACTTCTGAGAACATTGTTTTGAAATTTACTGGACAATTTTTTAAAGAAATTTTTAAATTTGTTTGTTTTTAATACAATTCTAGATTTAAGCTTTTTTTGGGCAATTCTGGGCAACTTTTGTTAGTAAAATTTTTCGATAAAGAAATGCCTAATATGATTTTTTAATATTTTTTTATTTATTTGATATTGCTGGTGGATTTGCATTTAATTGACAAAAGTCTTTATCTTTCAGGAAAACTTGGTTCAAATTGTATAAAAGATAAAAAATATATAAGGCTAGTGCCGGCTAATTTTCAACATACTGTATATATAAACAAGAATAAAGAGTAGGTAAGTTTGAAACAACATCTTCAGGTTTGAAGAGAGCAAGAAAAGTACCAACATGACAAGTGAATAAAAGAAGGGAAATTTAAAATTCAATGTACAGGGAGATGCGAATCAAAGAAAACTACATTCAAATCATTTGGAACGTGCTTGTTAAATTTACTTTACTTTAACCCGACTTCTGAGAACATTGTTTTGAAATTTAGTGGACAATTTTTTAAAGAAATTTTTAAATTTGTTTGTTTTTAATACAATTCTAGATTTAAGCTTTTTTGGGCAATTCTGGGCAACTTTTGTTAGTAAAACTTTTCGATAAAGAAATGCCTAATATGATTTTTTAATATTTTCTTATTTATTTGATATTGCTGGTGGATTTGAATTTGATTGATAAATGCCTTTATCTTTGAGGAAAACGTGGTTCAAATTGTATAAAAAATAAAAAATATATAAGGGTAGTGCCGGCTAATTTGCAACATACTGTATATAGAAACAAGAATAAAGAGTAGGTAAATTTGAAACAACATCTTCAGGTTTGAACAGAGCAAGAAAAGTACCAACATGACAAGTGAATAAAAGAAGGGAAATTTAAAATTCAATATACAGGGAGATGCGAATCAAAGAAAACTACATTCAAATCATTTGGAACGTGCTTGTTAAATTTACTTTACTTTAACCCGACTTCTGAGAACATTGTTTTGAAATTTACTGGACAATTTTTTAAAGAAATTTTTAAATTTGTTTGTTTTCAATACAATTCTAGATTTAAGCTTTTTTTGGGCAATTCTGGGCAACTTTTGTTAGTAAAATTTTTCGATAAAGAAATGCCTAATATGATTTTTTAATATTTTTTTATTTATTTGATATTGCTGGTGGCTTTGAATTTGATTGATAAATGCCTTTATCTTTGAGGAAAACGTGGTTCAAATTGTATAAAAAATAAAAAATATATAAGGGTAATGCCGGCTAATTTGCAACACGCTGTATATACAAACAAGAATAAAGAGTAGGCAAATTTGAAACGACATCTTCAGGTTAGAAGAGAGCGAGAAAAGTACCAACATGACAAGTGAACAAAAGAAGGGAAATTTAAAATTCAATATACAGGGAGATTCGAATCAAAGAAAACTACATTCAAATCATTTGGAACGTGCTTGTTAAATTTACTTTACTTTAACCCTACTTCTGAGAACATTGTTTTGAAATTTACTGGACAATTTTTTAGTGAAATTTTTAAATTTGTTTGTTTTTAATACAATTCCAGATTTAAGCTTTTTGGGCAATTCTGAGTAACTTTTTTTAGTAAAATCTTTCGATAAAGAAATGCCTAATATGATTTTTTAATTTTTTTATTTATTTGATATCGCCGGTGGCTTTGCATTTGATTGGTAAATGTCTTTATCTTTGAGGAAAACTTGGTTCAAATTGTATCAAAAATAAAAAATATATAAGGGTAGTGCCGGCTAATTTGCAACACGCTGTATATACAAACAAGAATAAAAAGTAGGCAAATTTGAAACAACATCTTCAGGTTAGAAGAGAGCAAGAAAAGTACCAACATGACAAGTGAACAAAAGAAGGGAAATTAAAAATTTAATATACAGGGAGATTCAAATCAAAGAAAACTACGTTCAAATCATTTGGAATGTGCTTGTTAAAATTACTTTATTTTAACCCGACTTCTGAGAACATTGTTTTGAAATTTAATGGACAATTTTTTAGAGAAATTTTAAATTTATTTGTTTTTAATACAATTCTTGATTTAAGCTTTTTGGGCAATTCTGAGCAACTTTTGTTAGTAAAATCTTTCGATAAAGAAATGCCTAATATGATTTTTTAATATTTTTTCATTTATTTGATATTGCTGGTGGCTTTGCATTTGATTGATAAATGTCTTTATCTTTGAGGAAAACTTAGTTCAAATTGGATAAACAAATAAAAAAGATATAAGGGTAGTGCCGGCTAATTTGCAACACAGTGTATATACAAACAAGAATAAATTTAGGCAAATTTGAAACAACATCTGCAGGTTTAAAAGAGAGCAAGAAAAGTACCAACATGAAAAGTGAACACAAAAAGGGAAGTTTAGAATTTAATATACAGGTAATTCTAAACAAAGAAAACTACATTCAGATAGAGTTACTGATAGTCTTAATCTCTAGATGCTGCTTAGGTTGCCTAAGCAGTTTTTTTTACGAGGCTGTTGTTGTCAATTAATAAATACCTCTTTTTGTACGATTACTCTGTGTGCAGAGGACTTTTGCATTGTCAAAATCCCATTGATGTTTGGTTTGAATGGTATGTTCAGCTAAAGCACAGGTATTAGACTTTCAACTCCACAATAACTTTTGTGTGATGTTATTCTTCCCAGTAGGCTCCTAAAAGTCTGATCTACATAGGTACTTTTTTAATTTAACTTTTTTTTTTTAAATAGGAAGCTTTATAACTTTATCAGCGGTCAGTACGTGTTTAGATATTTTAAATTAAACAATTTTAATAGAAGCAATCATTTTTAATAATAAATTAAAATTCTCTCTTAAATGTTACAACCTTTAAAATTATAAACCTGTTTATGACAGAAAATCCATAACCACAGTTTTCGTTGTGATATGCGATAAAAGATTTTTATGCATAGTAGTACATATACACAGTACTTTCAAAAATGCCTTTTCGTAATACTTTCGGAGTTTATTGGTACATAATAATTAAATTTAGCACTTGCAAAGAAATAACCGTAATAATTTTTTTAAATTTGGTTTAATTGGATTAAATTATATCAATAATTTAATAATATAAAAATGTATTTAAAGCATTCATGGTGCTCATACCGATAAAACCAACTTCATGTCGAATATAACGCTGTTTTAATCACGCTATCAAGTAAAATACTAATTATTTTCCGATATTTATTATTGAAGGCACTCTCGGGATATTCAAAACAGGATATTAACTACACGAAACCCTCATATCAAATAGGCTATTATTTAGTTATTAATGAAAATAGAAAATTCACAGTGTAATAGCTTTTTGAAAAAGGTAGATTGATAATCAATTTACTAAATTCTAATACAAGAAGTATTATTCTAAAGATAATGGCTTTAAAGCACTCAGGGTCATTTATGGATAAAAGGATAAAAATTATTTCAGGTTATTAAATGATGATATATACACGGTGTTTCACCTAAGATTAGCATCGCTTGAACAAGTGGCCACATTGGGTCAGTTTTCAGTTTTTATTTTTTTTTAATTTAACACAAACACATTTTAACGTTTGAATGGGTCGAATAAAAAGTTTAGTCAGTTGACAACAATATCTGTATATTAAATATTAAAAAAATAACAGAACAGCTCGTAAAATGAATTTAAAAAAAATAAGATTTTTGTCCCATTGTAGTCCACTAGTGGGGTACAATGGATCACCACAGGTTCCACGATGGGTCAACATACCATGAAGTGAGAAATGATTGCCCAAAAATGATAAGTTTTATTTCAAAATATAAATATAATTGATAATATAAATGAGAAAGATATAAAAGAATCAAAATAATTTTAAAAATATACATTTTATTTATTTAATGTTTAAATATTTAAATTATTATATTAATCAATAATACTATAATTAAACAACAATATATACATTTACTTTAATAGTTACGCCCTCAGTGGTCGAGTGGTAGCGAGCTTAGGAATCGTTCAGAGGGACAGGGGTTCAAATCTCGGTTGCGAGATTGAATTTTAAAAATTTAGTACAGTAGTATTTGAGCTCCTTAGGATAAGGTATGAAAGTTGTACGAGTCATAACGTATGGGGGAGCGTAGTGTACTTGCTACAATAGCTCCATTACCTCCTTTGCATTCCCACAAGAGTTTGTGTGGAATCCGACACTGCAATTGCGGTAAAAGGAGAATGTATTAGGTATGCATGTACTTTAATAGTTTAAGTAGCAAATTATAATGTTACAACATGACTAACTGTGCCCCATAAAATTCGACCTATAGTGAACCACTTTGTAATCAAACTAATTAACATACCCTAAATTGTATGGTACTTGATTAATAAGTGATTTTATAGCTTACATGTGCAAGCATTAAACAACATAATTGAAATGAGAATTTAAAAAATAAAATTACCGGATCATAAAATCTTTGTAGGCACCGAAACACGTTTTTCCCTATTTTTCTTGCAACTACCAAACAAATTAAAAGTTTCTTTAAAATGTCTATTAGTACTAAAGTGTCACAGTTTTACTACATATGAGTATTATGATAAATACGATGACCCATTGTGGAACATGGCCCATTGTGCTCACTCTCCCCTACACAGAAAATGCAACAAAAAAGTTTAATCGCATTAGTGCCTATCTTTCGTAGAAACCGAGAAAAAAGTTTTTAAAAAGTGGGTTAACTGATACGTTGATGCAACTGATGGTAGGTGATATCACAGTTTGTTTTGACTATTATTTTCGTTTCGTCTTATTTAGTTTATGAAAATCTAAACGAAATGTCAAGCTAATGTTTATGTACTTTAAACGTGGCCATCACTTACGATTTATTTACTTCACTTAAAACATCTACTTCATAGATAACAAATTTTAGTAAACAAGAACTGGGGCAACAAGGAATGTGTTTAAGTCCGAAGTTTACTTACAAGTTTAATTATCTTTTACATGAATAGTTATGTACAACTTCGTCGCAAAAAATAACCGAACTAATTGCTACATTTATTTAATTTTTCTGAGAAGAAAATGAGAGATATAACATCTATAGAAAGCTTTTTATTTTTTCACGAGTTACAAAACAACCTATTTCCTCTTTTCTAACTGAACTATACGCAGCTCTCTGTCCAAAAAAATACCCTTTTAAAAAGAATCTCTACGTGGCGTAATTCTAGAAATGGTTTCTTAAAGAACAAAGTTAACCTGTTGGTAGGTGTTGGAATTGTGTACAACGTAGTAATCAATATTTTAGTAACATAGCTACACGAGACGAGGAAACATTAGAAAAATTTCATTATTTTGATTTTCACAAAGGCTGGAGTGAATTTGAGATTTATTTTAGCACAATTGTCTTTTTCCTTTGTCACAAGATTATGTTGGTATTATTTTTTTTTTCTAAAGAATGTTATAAAAGAGTCTGATATTTTAGTTGAACTGGAAATAATACAGATAATAGAAAATGCTATGTTATGGTGGCATTATTTATCTTTGACATTGATATCGAATATCGTCTCTTCAAGTGAACAAAGTTTTCGAACACTCTTGCTGATGTTCTGACGAAGTATTTGTAATACACCAAGCGTATTGCAAAGTTTGTACTCTTTAGGGCTAGCCTCTTACATTCCTCACGCCACAATACATATATTTGTGTAACAATAGTTTGTTCTATTATTTAAATTCGTTAAACATTCAAACCAAAAATTAACAATCGAGAGTAAAAGAAACAATAAGGTTTATCGAGTCAATATTCAGGCTTGCTAAAAATTACGAAGAATAAGTTCATCTCAGAAGGACGCTGCAAGAACTCAAAGATCTAAAAAGCTTCGAATAAAAAATCTGAGCAAAATTTCAGCCGTTAAAACCTGTACGATTTGAAGAATCGAAAGAAGCAGATATAGGTACTAAAAAAAGGTTTAGGGTAGATGTAGATGCAAAGCTAGTTTCCATTTACTGTCGAATTTACCATTTACTGTTTATTATTGCTATTACCATTTTGTTATTGCTTGGTGTAATAAGTAGTTATAAAATGTAACAAACTATACCTGTGTTTTTTAGACAGAAAAAAAATCAGACGTCTGATAATCACGTTAGTGATCCTATCCTTTTAGTAATTTTTTAAGTTTTATTTAATATTTTTTCTTTTCTTTTTGAATTGAAAATAGCTCGTATGGGGCTCTAAAAAGGGAATACAATCAGAAACACACGACAATCGTATCCGATCAGTAGATGTTAACTAAAGGCAAAGATAAACTGCTACAATTTAGCTGGCGGTGACCAATTAGCCAAATCTATGTTTTTTTTGAAGAAAAATACTTTATTACGAGGTATACAAAAATCTATTGATGAAGAAGTAATTTTATGTGATCTTAGTAAATCTAGTAATTCATAAACCTTTATTGCATTAGCCATATATATTATTTACGTAAGTAAACCGTTTGGATATTTATAAAAGTAACAGAATATTTAAGCTTCAAGTATAAAGTTACTAATTTAAAGTACGTTACTGAAAATGGTGTACAAAACTTGTGCTTTAAAAAAATTATACAGGAAGTTATTTAGGAGCGTACCGAGTTACCGCGCCGCGCGCCATCTGGGTGTATTATAGAATTTAACTTCTGCAATCGCATAGAGAAAAAGAAAGAGGTATCAGTAAACTTTAATGGCGGTGAAATAGGTTTGATGCCATTTAACTCCTTATCATTACTTTTACGGTTATATTTTAGAATATGTTTTCTCACAAGGCGAATATAAGGGTTATATTCTTAATGCTCTTTTGTACCAACTACAAATACTTTTAAGAGTGTCAATTAGTTTTGGCAAGGATATGGAAATGATGAAGGAAAAAGCACTAGAAACTACATTTTGCACACATGTGTGTAAGGGTTCCTTTCGTCAAACGTAAAGAATCAAAATATACAGTGTGTTCTTGGAGTTTACAATGGAGACAGGAATTCTTATTATTATTGTCATTTTCTAAGCTTGTCTAATGTCTAACTGTCTATTGCAGATATTATCCCTGAAATTTGTAAATTGATATTGGGGTTATTTAATAACTTAAACTACCATTATTTAGGAATCTCCTCCCGCAATTATTTTGTGTATGTACTAAATATTTACAATTTAGGACTCAGAAATAGCCAGATACATCGATGAAAATAAAAGCAATCAAAAGATAAAGGGGGATTTACTATAAGGCTAAATAAGTATTGACATACTGTGTTCGGTAGAAACAGGAGCATTTCCAAATTTTTCCAAATTTCATAATTGTCATTTTTATTAATATAAGTATGGTTCGCTTCTTAATCGCAGGTGCAATATAATTTTATGGTTCATATTTTACTACGTCTGTCTGTCATCTTGGCATCTTTTTCTGTGAATAATCTAACTATAAGTATTAGGCGAGCTGTACTATACCATAACCGTATTACAAATACAGATTTATGCACTTTGAATTCGAAAACGAACAAAATAAACAACATAAACACTGTCACATTTTAGATGTTTAAAATTATACGCAGAAGACTTGTAGATTTTAAAGAAATTTTTATTTTAATATTATTATTTGTTATTAAAAATTATTATTATTTTTATTATTTTTTTAAAATTTTTATTTTTAATTTTTTAATTTTAATTTTTTTAATTTTATTTTTTTTATTTTTAAAGTTTCTGGAGCTGACTCTATATTTTATATCGAAAACATATAGCAAGTCGATTATTTTAATAAACATCAATCATTTTTTAACTCCATTAGCAAAACTGCACAAAAACTACATGATGTAAGTGACGGATTCAACTGTGATGGGTGCAGGTTTTTACTAAATGCTAGAGTGCTATTAAAGCGATCATCGTCGAATTGTATGATATCCTCACAATAAAAAATGCGCTATTGTATGACCTCTTTAGATGAAAATTAATACAAGAACTATTATTGAAATAAAAAGAAATTCTGACTTTGCTTTTGTTTGTAAAATTAAATCGTTTCATTTTCTTTATTAGTTTACAAAACAGCTCATTTTTTATTTCTACGGTTTTAATAGGAACGCTTTCAGTAGGTGAACGTTAGTGCTGTTGAATTGGAAAACATGCTTAGCAATTAGCGCTTGTATATCTATATAATATATCGATATCGTTTTTTCTTTATTTACAACACTTATTTCAAAGCATAAAGCGGACAAACTAGTTTTCTGGAGTATCTTGGCTGGGTTGAATAACAAAAGGAAGGAACTTTGACTACTATTTTTCGTTTAACTTATCAATGATGAGTATTAAGAAAAAATAAATGTTCTCATTGTCTTTTTCCAATTAGAAGCACAAACCTGCTCATTGGAAAGGAATAATGCCTGGCAAGGCCATTTTATTAGCTTTTAAAGAGAATTTTTTCCTTGAACATCAAAACATTTGAACTGAAGAGGCTTTGATACTAGAAATAGAACATTGAACGGCGCGCAACGCCTTTTTTATTTCAGATAAAAAGAGGGAGCTTATGAAGAAAGGACAATGGTGCACATCAATCAGTTTAATTTAGTAAATTTCAAATAATTTTGATAAAATATTTCTCCTTGATTATCAGACTGTATAAGTTTCAGATTACTGGAAATGATGGAGAAAAATTGGATAAAGAAGTTGAGATAGAAGACGAACAGAAAGTGCATGAAAGCTATTCTGAAAAAATCATCACATAACATTAAGAAATAGTTAGATTATAAAAGACCACAAGCAATCACTCAGATCACTATGGATCTTTCACTGAATAGAAGTAAGCTCCCATAGCACCCACTTTCATTTAAATTCAGTCAAACTAGAAGTGGCTTTGTCCATGCACGAGGAAGATTCTGTAAGCATGTAAAGCATTTTTATGGAGTTTTGATTGTTTAGCTAGTGCAGATTTCCATTTATTGGTTTGCAATTAGATGCAATGGGCATCGTAACAGAACAGAATAGGAGAAAGACATAAAATATACAATAGCTAAATGCGCAATAACGATAGAGTAGCGGAATTGTTGTAAATTGACGTGAAAGGAAGAAGACTCTAGAGCTGTGTCGTGGTAGATCAACTATAACGGTGGGTAACGGTTCGATGGTTGATTTGCAAAAACAACAACTGCAGAGTTGTAAATCTGCAGGGTGTTTCTGAATTCTCGATTTGAAAGTACCTTCTTTCAAAATAATAGGTTTGCCAAAAATGTAAAAATATAATTTCAAATAATGATTTCTTCCTCAGAAACTGCTTACAAAAATACAAACTGTATAGCTAAATTATTACCTAAAGAAATTTCCCTATACGTATTTCGTAGTGTGCTGCGGTTATGATACTATACCTATCCAAGTTTCTGGGCAGTATATTACAGCAATTACTTAAAGAAATCTCAGAAATATTCTGACAGAAATTTCCAGAAATTTTGGAATTCTAGTTCGATAACTCCTAAACAAATTGCTAGATGATAGACGGCTATCATATCTATTTGGTATCCTTAGAGGTTTAGTTTAGGGGAAATAATTGAGAAGCGATAAGAAGTGAGATTTTTTGATCGATTGAAATTTTGTTAATAGAAATAAAACATACTGAGTGTATATGAATGTATTTATGAATCTAAAGATTTTTAAATAATTACACTGTCCGATAAATTTTAGACTTTTTTGTTTCCTGGGCCTGGTTGGTGGTTTCTAATATTCAAAATCCAAATAACTCGAAAAACTTAGGTCGATTAGAAAAAATATGGCGAATCTTAGTTTTTTGATTTTTTCTAGCTCAGGATCCTAGATTTTGCGTCATAACTGAAAAAATATTGATGTTACCTATTTGTTATCTGTCGTAAAGGGTATGAAAATTCATACATTCTAAGACTAAGCACGTTGAAATGATAGAAGATATTTACATTTGAATTTGTAAAATGGTGTTCACTTTTGCCTATTTTTCCCGACTTACAAATAAAATATTCCATAAGATTTAATCAAAATTGGTTTGTTTTCAATTGATTTGTTTGTGTTTAAAAATGGTTTTTATATGTTGGAAAGTATAGAAATATAAACAACTTAAGAAAAATCTGACTAAAACTGATATGATTTTTTAACCTAACTAGATTTATTGGCCTACCCTAACCTAACCTTGGTCCAAAAATGCCTAATGACCTTTTAACTAGATCGGTCTTGATAGAAGTGTAGAATGTTAAATATACTATCGTACTGATTTGGATATTCAGATATAAGCAGGAAAAATATGTGCAGGTAAATAATACACCAAATAAAAAGTCATAAACGCCATCATTTTTATTCCGCACGAAACGATAATGATTTAGGTAGACTTCCATTGGCAGACGAAACACGATGCACAAAACAAGATATCACTTTCTATCAGGGACTTGGACGCAAATGTAATTTCGGTACGGTTCCGATTCCGGTACAGAGTAACAAAAATACAAGGGTTCTGGTACGACACAGATATCGGTTCTTACGGTTTTTAGAGATCCGGTTCCGATTATGTCAAAATTCCTGGTTGAAGCTTTTAACCCATTAGCGCCGGAATTATTTATTTTTTCTTCTTCACTGTGATTTTTTCAGAACATACTAAAAATATGTTAAGAAATGATAACCTATAGTAAAAAATTAAATTTTCGTTCATATTTTCCAAAATTTTGACTGTTGCCATATGGCAACAATAGGCGCCTGCACTACCCGAACTTAGAAAAGTGTCTGATTATAATAAAAACATGGTTTTGAGCGATACGTGGGCATACAGATACCTAATTATTTCCGAAAAATTAACGTAAAAATTAAATAACGTTTTAGCTGAAAATATTGTTTATTAAAATAAAATTGAAACAAAATGAAACTATTCAAAATTATTCGTATATAACCTATCTGCCGAGAATGAAAGGCAACAAAACAGTCGATGCATAATGCCACCTGGCATTTTCGACACATCGTCCTGATAATTGATTTGCAAGTGTTTTTAGCACACCTGCGCTTGCGGTGCCCTTCTGTGTGTTGAACGAAATGATCTGTTCTATCGAATCGAATGGTATCCGATACTCGACTATCTGCAGACGATGCAACCGACACTGATGGTCTTCCTGCTGCCCTTGGTTCCACTTTGTATAGAGACAAATACACATTAGCCAGTTCTCTCTTGAACTCTAGTTGAGAAATTTTCTGTCTCCTTGATTTGTTGTACAAAATCCAGCTATTTTGTACCGCTACATCCAGCATCCAAGTGAACAACGGCCAATACCACTTCTTAGCTCGCATACCAATGCGGTAGCAGTTTATGTTCTGGTCCATTTGGTCAGTACCTCCCATAAATGAATTGTATCTCGCAACTTGTTGTGGTCTCGGGATCATCACATTCCGCTTCTCTTTCTGAGAAAATCTCTTGACTTGGCCAACTTCTTGAGTAACACATGAGGACGATATCATCGTAACTACGGAGTTATCCATCCATCTAAGGTATAGATGCCCGTCACTTCTCTCCATCGCTGTTTCAAAGTATCCACGATCTTTTTTCTTGAACAATTTCTTATCCAGTAATGGACAGTTTTTCGGGATTCTATTTTCTCGAATAGTGCCTATGGCTGAGTAGCCACGAAATGTCAAAAATGAAAACAATGTCGGTCCAGAAAATAAATTGTCCATGTATAGCTTGTAATACAGTTCTCTCTTTTCGTCGGGAAGTTCATCTAGTAATACCAACTTAGGGCTGGCACACTTTCCAAACAATTTTTCATATTCGGGGTTTGCTTTTGGTCCCTTCCCTTGATACAGTTCAAAATTTA
The DNA here is from genome assembly GCA_929113105.1 of Agrypnus murinus. NCBI lineage: Eukaryota > Metazoa > Arthropoda > Insecta > Coleoptera > Elateridae > Agrypnus > Agrypnus murinus. The sequence goes on along the minus strand of OV816023.1, from coordinate 138,465,326 downwards.
TTAAATACCCATCTTTGGTATTTAGACTCCATATTTTTTTTTTATTTATTTAACTTAATTGTTCAACAGGGGCTCTGCCCTTCTTACAGAACAATAACATAATGTAATTATTAATTAATGTAAAAATTTGCATTCAATGTTAATATTAATTTAATAATAATAATTATAATAATAATAATAATAATAATATTTTCTTACAATAATAAAAAAGGAAATTAATAGATGAATTGAGTTTTCTTTGAGTTTTAACTGTTGAAGCTGCATACCAAACTAATTACTTCAAACTTGTATAATTAGTAATTTTACTTACTAAAGTGGTCAAATATTATTTTTTTATATCTATTTAATGATATTGATAAATCTAAATCTGTAATATTTAATAATTCATTCATAAGTCGTAATATAGTAATCATGGGTGGAAGCAAGGTACTACGTAATTGCAGAGGAATGCGAAACATGACAGAAGAACGAATGGATCGTGGTGGAACTTTTATTTGTAATAAACTTAGCAGTTTGGGACTGTCTATAAGATTATTCCAGATTTTATAACATAAAATCGCGGAATTAAATTTCCTACGCGCTGCTAGGCTCAAGTAATTAAATTCTGTTTTAAGATCTTCTGAACGAACAGTTCGGTAATCTGGATATGTTCCATATTTTTTAAAGTATAAAAATCTTAAAAAACGCTTTTGAACTTTCTCAATCTTTTCAATTTGATACATGAGCATTGGATTCCAAATAGGTGATACATATTCTAATAGAGGTCTAACAAGAGCTTGATATAGCTTGGTTATAGTTTTTAAATTATTAAAGTTTAATGAATTTCTTAACACAAATCCTAATTTTTGTTGACTTTTTGCAACAATATTATCTATATGACGATTAAAATTCAGTTTTGTGTCATAAGTCACACCCAAATCTTTAATCTCTTCTACTCGTGTTAACATCTCACTGCCCAAAATATAATTGTTTGTGGTAGGTAAACGTCTGGATATACAGCTCATAATGAAGCATTTGTCAGTGTTCAGGTATAATTTATTGTCAATACTCCAATTATATATTGCCTGGACATCTTCTTGTAAACATTGAAAATCAGTATTATTCTCAACGACTCTATAAAACTTTAAGTCATCGGCAAATAGAAGAACTTTGGAATATTTGCAGGCTAAAGGTAAATCATTAATAAAGATTAAAAACAGTAAAGGCCCTAAATTTGAACCCTGAGGGACACCTGAATTTGCTGTGTATTTTCCAGACGTGTTACCTCCAAATCTTACATAAATTTTTCTAGAACAAAGGTAACTACTAAAAAATTGCAAAGTTGGTCCAAGTCCATAGTTGTATAACTTTTTTAATAATATGTCATGGTCAACGGTGTCAAAAGCTTTTCGAAAGTCAGTATATATAACGTCCACTTGTTTTTTTACATTGTAATTTGGAGAGCACATCATTTGAAAATTCCAATAAATTAGTAGTAGTTGATTTTTTGGGCACAAAGCCATGTTGATGACTTGTAATGTAAGGTTTGATGTGAGAAAAGACTTTGGAGTAAATTATCTGCTCAAAGAGTTTTGCTGGAGCGGATAGTATAGCAATTGGCCTGTAGTTTTCGACAGCCTCTTTGGGACCAGACTTGTGTATCGGCGTTATATAGGATTCTTTCCATTTTTCTGGGAACGTATTAGTTTTTAAGGCTAAATTATAAATATATAAAAGAGGTATTTGCAACCATTCTCCACAAGCTTTTAGTATGTATGGCGGCATATTATCCGGTCCAGCAGCTCTCTTTGGTTTTAAATTCTTAAGAGCATTATTGTAATCAACTTCTAGTAATTCAGTAAGTGTGAACAAATCGTTGGTACAAACTGATTGACAATCAAAATCTCGAACATTGTAGGTAGAAGGTTGAGTAGAGAAAACGGACTGAAAATAATTCGCAAATGCGTCAGCAACTTCTGCGGAGTTCAATTTGTCACCTCTGTGGGTGTAACTAGTGACACAACTACTATTTCTTTTTTTATATTTTATATAGTTCCAGAATTGATTTGTATTATTCATAATTCATAATTTTGTACCCGAACCTTATAGGCTTCCCACGAATGAACTGTTTACAACCGTGTCTTCCAAAATATTTCACCATTAACTCGTCATATGCCAGGTTTTCCTCGGGCACAAAATTATTGACACATTTTTTTTCAATGTTTCCATAATAGGTCGGATCTTCCAAGCCTTGTCATTCTCGTCAGCGAGATCATAAAAACTGCCACTAACCCCCCAGTATCCTCATCTCCCGAATCCTCATCTGACTGTACATGTGGATCTGGTGGCTCTATGAAAATATCTCCATCAAAATCATCATTATAGATCATGTCTAAAGCTTCGGCAAGCGAGAATCCTCTCCTGAACATAAATTACTAATTTACTATGTACAAGAGCCTAGCGTTGCCATATGGCAACGCTCAACTTTACACAAGTACAGAACGGTCAGATTTTTCACTAATCATACATATTTGAGGCTATATATTTCCAATATATAGCCTGTACTCTTTACTACATGACTGCAGCAAAGATAGGGCTAAATAATATGTTTCATGCAATAAAACGTACTCACTCAAAATTGATGTCCATGTTTTTCTACCAAATCTCGTTACGTTAAATTCTGCGTAATTTCTGGGATACGAATTGCTCACAAACCACTGAACTAACAACACTAGCTCAAGCCGCAATGGTTGACTAACGGATTGCAGCTTCTCCCACCTCTCTAACTTGTACATTGTGCTGTACAAAAATTTTGCAACATCAGCTGATAGCTGTTGCCATATGGCAACCCTAGGCGCTAATGGGTTAATGGAATATACCCACAATGTCTTAGATATGCAATAAACTAAATTTTCTTTGACAGAATTATTGTCCGTTTATGGATGCACACGTCACCCAGCAGCATCCAAGCACTCATGAATACATACATACACACATATTTTAATAAAAATATAGTAACGACAAATCGTGATATTAATGTATGAAGATCATATGACGTCAGTATTAGTACTTTATAACCGTATGTGACCGAAACAACAAAGCAAGCAGAGTATTTAAAAACATTTACAAAAACAATTGAAAACTTGATCTTTAAATTTTATATTCTCAGAAACTTGTGTCAAAAAAAACGCTATTCTTTTTTCGGTTCCATTTCTGATTTTGGTACTTGCTTTTAAAAGATAAGGGTTCAGATTATGATTCAGGGTGTGATATCTAAACATGAGGTGGAGAGGCGATATGGCATTCCTATAAGAACGTTGACAAGTCGTCTTAAATCTGGAAATACTACCAAATCTAGTATGGAGCCTTCAGGTGATAAGTGCAACTTTATTATAATGCTACTAGTTTGCATTAAAAAATGTTACCAAAATTAAATGCTTCTTCTTGTTTTAGCATTCGTTAGCATTGCACAATGAGAAATACCTTACTGACTATATTAAACGACATGCTGCTGCAGGCTTTGCACCTGATAGAGATTCAATTCGTAGTCTCGCTTACCAGTTTGCAAAATAACTTGGTCTTAACCATAGTTTTTCAAACGAAACTAAACAAAACGGGTTACCAGTGGCTTCAATATTTTCTAGAAAGAAATTCTGATATTTCAGTAAGACAAGCTGAAGGCCGTTCTGTAGCAAAAGCTCAGGGGATGAATAATAACTTGTTTAAGTTACTTGAAAGACAAGTGACTTATAATAATTTGATTATTATCTATATTTAGTGTAAATGAAAGTGGAATCCAATTAATCAATAAGCCAGGAAAGGTATTAACAGCTGCAGGATCTAAGGACATCCATATGGTTACCCCACGGGAAAAAGGTGAAACTATTTCATTAGTAGCTTGTTGTAACACCGCGGGTCAATTTTTACCTCCAGTACTGATCATAAAACGAGTTAATAAAAAGTCCAAATTTTGTGATGGTCTTCCTAATGGATCAGATGCTTTTATGAACAAAAAGATCTTCCTATATAAATTCTGAACTTTTTTGAGATGGTTTAAAGAACACTTCTTACCACGAAAACCTAGAGGAGGAAAAACTAATCTAATACTGAATGGCCACTCTTCCCATTCGAATTCCATTGAACTGCTAGATCTGGCCGTTGAAAATGACGTCATAATTATATGTTTAACTAGTTATACTACTTAAGCTCGCCAGTCACTGGACCAAAGCTTTCGGTGGAAATTTCGTGACGAATTGCTGTTTTATTACTAAATACTACCTTTTGTATAAAAAAAATTTTTAAGGCACCACAACACCAGGATGCATTACCCTCTATTTAATAGAATAACTTAAGAAATAATACAGATATCAAATTACAAATGTCTCCATATACATAAAATACTATTATCTACTTGTATATTGCATTCAATTCTATCGAGTAGTTATTGAAATATTAATTATTAAAGAAACGCTTTACGTTAAAACTCCTAAAAACCCGACGTTTTGTAACAAAATTGTCGGAAAGTCAAAAACCTAAAATCAAATACACACATAAATTATATATCTAACTGTTTTTGCTTGAATTAATTTGAACTGTTAGTGTTTTTGCTATGTGCATTCAAACTCAGAGGTTAGAATATTTGAATTTTATAGTAAACCCAAATATTATCCCAGATTATTTTTTTGCTCTATCTGATCTGATTGAAAAATCATCTGCGCCAGTTTTAACTCCAGATGCTGCAAATCAATCTCCACCAAATGCAACAGGTTCGGGGCTTTCAACCGTGACTGTGGACAATCCTACAAAGATTCTCGAGACAGCGCATCCGATCCCAATTCTACTAAAATCTAAAACAGTGGGCAAACAGGTAGCATAAGTTTTGACGTCTCATGACAATTTAACTCATAAAAAAACATCAAATGTTTCGTTGATTAAAGGGCAAACCAAGAAGCATAAACTAGCTTCATGTCAATGTCTTCTGGGCCTAGACAATGCGGACCCGCGAATGATGCTGCAAATCAATCTTCACCAATAGCATCAAAATCCGGATTTTCAAGCACAGCTGTGGACAGTCTTCCATACATTTTAGAGAGAGAGAGAGCATCCGATCCCAATCCTACCAAACTCTAAAACAAAACGCAAGTGCTATGCAAGGTAGCACCAGTTTTGACATCCCCTGCCAATTTAATTTACAACAAAAATTAAAATCTTTTATTGATTAAAGGCCTTGGCCTTGGCTTGCCAAGTGCTGGAAAAATTATGTTGTTAACAAAAGGAATAGCGATTGGATCAAGTGCTGTTCCTGCAAAAATGGCATTATGGGGCTTATACAATGTACGCTGGGGTGGCTCATATTTTGGCAAAGTCAAAATTTTATCGATCTCGCCCTAAAATTTGGTTTAGTTTGTTGAAAGAATGCGATTCCCAAAATATAAAAATCTTTAAACAAGAATAACCCGTTCCGCTAGAAAGTTGAATTTTTAAATGTATTTTAAATCGGATCTTAGCATTTTTGGAGAACATAAGGCGTAACTGCGTAACTTTTTGGATTTTCCATGATTTGACTTGAAAACTTGTACTTTATGGTTTTTGGGATCACTGAAAACGAATTTGGTGATTTTAGGAATTTGCTGAGCGTTTTTAAAAAGCATAAGGCATAACATTTTAAATTTTCAACGTTTTGATTCGAAAACTTGTACGTTATGGCTTTTGGGGTTGCTGAACATGAATTCGAATTCAATTCAAAAATGACTTTTGACAGATGGCAGCTGTAATTCAAGCTGTCAAATTCATTAAAAAAAATGTTACCTAGAGGCAAATTTCATCTATCAAAAGTCGTTTTTGAATTGAATTCGAATTCATGTTCAGCAACCCCAAAAGCCACAACGTACAAGTTTTCGAGTCAAAACGTTGAAAATTTAAAATGTTATGCCTTATGCTTTTTAAAAACGCTAAAATCCCATTTAAAAATTCAATCTTTAGCGGCACGGGGTATTCTTGTTTAAAAACTTTTATATTTTGGGAATCGCATTTTTCAACAAACTAAACTATATTTTAGGGTGAGATCGATACAATTTTGACCTGCGTGAAGTTGGCACCCCCATATAAGAATTTCGAGAAAAAACTATTGCATAATTTTGCCCAAGTTATGCCCAGTTTTGACCAGTTGTTTTATTTTGCCCAGCCCCCTTAACTCGTGAGTCAAAAGCCGAATTTCTATGGTGTGGCACCCCCATAAGAGATTGCAATAAAATAAAGTAGGCCATAATTTTGCCCAAGTAATGCCCAGTTTTGACCAATAGTTGTTTTATTCTGCCCAGCTCCCCTTAACTCGTGAGTCAAAAGCCGAGTTTCTATGGTGTGGCACCCCCATAAGCGATTGCAATAAAATAAAGTAGGTCATAATTTTACCCAAGTTATGCCCAATTTTGACCAATAGTTGGTTTATTTTGCCCAGTCCCCCTTAACTCGTGAGTCAAAAGCCGAATTTCTATGGTGTGGCACCCCCATAAGCGATTTAACCCATAAGTTAACCCAAGCTTACTGTTATTCTTGAACCTATAAGACTGAACCAGATTGAGTTGAGAAATAAGGTTGAGCAAACCTTGAAAACCCTTTGAATGACATCTATAAGGTTTAGAATTGCTAATGAGTCAAACATTTTGTCCAAGATCAGAATTTGTTCAACGAAGTTCAAACAGAATAAATGATACCGAACATTCAATTTATGACTACGCAGTTTATGTTAAGAAATAACGTTAGGCAAAACTTGAAAACCTCTACAAGGTTTAGAATTGTTAATTAGTGAGTCTAAAATTTCGCCCAAAATAAAAATTACTTCTACGACGTTCAGACAGAATTAGTGATATTGAACTTTATATTTATGAAGGTGTCACCGGATTGAGATTAAAAAATAAGGTTGGGCAAAACTTGAAAACCCTTTGAATGAACTCTACAAGGTTTAGAATTGTTAGTAAATCTAAAGTTTTGCCCAAGGTCAGAATTACTTTTACGACTTTCAGACAGAATTAGAGATATTGAACTTTACATTTAAGAATGAGTCACAGTGTTTAGATTGGGCAAAACTTGAAAACCCTTTGAATGACCTCTATAAGGTTTAGAATTGTTAGTGAGTCTAAAGTTTTGCCCAAGAACAGAATTTGTTCTACAACTTTCAGCTAGAATCCGAGATATTGAACTTACATTTATGAATGAGTCACCGTGTTTAGATCAAGAAATAAGGTTGGGCAAAACTTGAGAACCCTTTGAATGCCCTCTACAAGGTTTAGAATTGTAGTTAGTGAGTCTAAAGTTTAGCCCAAGAACAGAATTTGTTCTACAACTTTCAGCTAGAATCCGCGATATTGAACTTTACATTTATGAATGAGTCACCGTGTTTAGATCAAGAAATAAGGTTGGGCAAAATTGGGCATAACTTGGGCAAAATTATGGCCTACTTTATTTTATTGCAATCGCTTATGGGGGTGCCACACCATGGAAATTCGGCTTTTGACTCACGAGTTAAGGGAGGCTGTACAAAATAAAACAACTATTTGTCAAAACTGGGCATAACTTGGACAAAATTATGGCCTACTTTATTTAATTGCAATCGCTTATGGGGGTGCCACACCATAGAAATTCGGCTGTTGACTCACGAGTTAAGGGAGGCTGTGCAAAATAAAACAACGATTGGTGAAAACTGGGCATAACTTGGGCAAACTTATGCAATAGTTTTTTTCTCGAAATTCTTATATGGGGGTGCGAACAATTACTCATACTGTAAACGAACGTGGGAGAGAAAATATAAAAAATAAAAATATAAAAATAAAGAAGTAGTGCAAGAACACGTGCCGCGGCATCTCACCTCCTACGTATGGCTCTCTTCTACAAGATGTGGGATAGATGCCACTTTACTATCCGTGTATTTTTTTATATAATTGTTGATTTTTTTCTTAAGAAAACTTTATAATTTTTTTTATTTGTTGAAGAAGATAAATGTTTAACTAAAATAAGAAATAAATATAATATAACGAAAACCTTTCTATTGGAAACCCTGAACCAAAATGGGTGGCTGGTCTCTTCTGAATTTACCCTAACCGATTTCAACGTGTTTGATTAATTTCAAATATATAACATCAATATTTTTTAGTTATGATGCAAAATCTAGGATTATGTGCTAGAACAAAACCAAAAACTATGATTCGCCATATTTTCCCCCAAACGAACTAACTTTTTCGAGTTATTTGGCTTTTTGTCATCAGTATGATAGCGGAATAGAAACAATTAACCAGGATCAGGAAACAAAAACACTGAAATTGGACAGTGTTGTTGACCTGAGTTAATTGATAATTATAATGTTTCTAATTATTTTTATTATATCAAATTGAACGTTTGAATTAATTATGCAGGTGTTCAATGCTAAAAAACACAAGATAAAAATAGACGTCATACTCGGATTATTTATAAAACATTTAGTGCACAGGTTGTTCTTATCTTCGACTGATTCATATACCATACAGTCATATCAAAATGAAATTGAAAATTGTACGAATAATGCTTATATCATTTATGTATTGATTAGCACAAATTCTAAATATGTAATTCTAGAACTTAACAGTGGCTAAGGTAACTTTAAGATTTCACTGTTAATTTCCACAAAATACAGATTTATAAATTAAATTCTTGAAAACTGTTTAACTTTTCTATTAGGCAATTGTTTAAAATTGAGCAGGAATTTGAGAAATCTACTTTTCCAAGTGGATATAAATATTTATATAATCACGAAAAACGAAACCTTTGCCGTTAAGTATAAAGTTGTATTTAGAATAAATTTCCATAAAGCCTAAAAGCGTTTACAGGTGTTAAGCAACAAAGGAAATTATGTAAAATAATATTTTGATTAATTTAATTCAATAAACAATTCTAGAGAATAAATTGAGCATTAACTTGTAAAGTTTTGACAACATTGGTGCTGGGTACATTAAAAAAATTACTTTCATATATATTTTGTTTACCATTTTCATATTCTTCTCTTTCCTTTCATGCCTTTGTTAGATATCTGGATAAAAGGTCATATTTGAACAATAAATTCGATATTATTTATTTCAGGGGCTGTTTTCTGAAAGTTAGATATTTGAAAAGAGAAAAGTTTCTTAAAAGTTTTTCATAACAAAAAACCATTTTATTGAGCTTTAACTGAAGTGAACTAAAAAGAAGACTGAAGAAGAGGTTTGATAGAGGTTGGTAATACATTGATAAGACATAAATATTTCTATTCCACACAAATTAGTTCAAAACTAATGCCCGGGAAAACTTATCTATGAGTAGAGCACCGCAACGACATCTATGTCTATTAGGGTGGTCGAACAAAAAAGCAAAGTTGGAAATCTTATGCTCTCACCCCATAGGATTATTGTATATCGAAAAAAAAGTACCCCTACTTTTTATTTTGAAATCGGACAATGTTTAGGGGTGCCTCAAAGCCCTTAAAGTTTCCCATGTATTTTATATGGGAAAAAAACACTTTTTCATAGATTTGGTAGAGAATTTTAGAAAAATCAATATTTTTCAACGGGACTACTGTGTTTCTCTTCAGAAATGTTCAGAGAATGACATCCAATAATTTATTTATCAAAATATTTTATATTAAAAAATAGTCATAAATATTTTTTAACGATTTTTCTGTGTTTCTTTCATTTATGGGGTTTTTTGCGGGTCTGTAAAAAATAGTTAATATAAAAAATTTTATAAATAAATTATTGGATGTCATTTTTTAAACATTTCTGAAGAGAAACAGAGAAAAATATTGATTTTCTAGGATTCTATACCAAATGTACGAAAACTTGTTTTTTCCCATATAAAATACATGGGAAACTTTAAGGGCTTTGAGGCACCCCTAAACATCGACCGATTTCAAAATAAAAAAATAGGGGTACTTTCTTTTGGATATACAATAATCCTAGGGGGTGAGAGCATAAGATTTCCAACTTGTCTTTTTTGTTGAACCACCCTAATGCCTATTCATATCATTTAGAAGTGATTAACTATATGAAAATACATCCAAAAATACAAAAAATAGTTGCATTTAAATTAGTCTCTGTTCAAAATCAAATTCAAATTGGTCAAGCAAGCTATTAGAATCTTTTGAGCAATACTTTCTATTGTTTCAATTGTAAAACTTTGTAATTTTATGTTTACTTTTGTAAATTTATTTAAATATATTAAATTTTTGTAAATGTATTTCTTTAACCACCCATACAAAAGCCAATTAGTCTTAAATTCTTGCTTTTAGAGCTTTCAATAAAATAAAATATAAAACCTTCACATAATCAGTGACCTACAAGGTAATGGGCAGTAATTCCCGAAAGCCCTCTTAAATATAAATAATCTCCAACCTAATAAATAATTACTGAATAACAAAAGTTTATATTTTTTAAAAACTTTGGTGCAAATAAAATAAAAGTGGGCATCTTTTAAATTTTTTTGTTTATCTTTGATATTACACAAGAAAAATTGAAAAACTTGTTGACACATATAATAGACATCATCCGGACAACTTAAACAAACTTAAATGTTACACAAAATTTTTCTTGGTTGACATATTTTATTTTCTATTTCCTTTAAAATCGAAAAACCGTAATATCTTATCAAAAATACATCTAACTAAAATTTTCCATTAAAAACAAATGAAAAGCAAGAATGAAAAAGATGTGAAATTGAAATGAAAAGAATGGCAACATGTATATTATTGATTTTATATAAGCCATAAGAAAAAATATTATTATTTTTAATTAAGCATTTTTAATTATGAATAATACATAAAAGTCACGTACCATTAACTGTTGATGATTAAAATGAGAAAAACATTTTTCTGAACAGCATTCAATGGCGTGAAAATCGATGAAACACACCCCCACGCGGTCCTATAGACCTACTGTGTGCTATCAGCGGTGAAGGCCGGAGGAAAGCTTTTGAACGCGAACACGACTGCGCATTTTCATCGTCTTAACCAACTATTATATTATATATATTATGTGTGTCATGTGGAGCTTTGTTAACGAAAGCTCATAAAATGATAACAAGGCACTTTTAGGAATCACACCATAAAAATCTGAAATCATTAATGTTTCTTATTGTTTAGAATTTTCAGTAAAATTGCAACTAATTTATAAAACTCAGTTTCAGAAAGTTCACAAATCGTTAATTAAAAGATAATATTAAACAATCTTAAGAATTATTTTAATTTTATACCGTGTGTCTTTATAGAGCCGTACACATCGATTAATAGTATATAATTCAACGAGCGTGTAACGATTTGGATGAATTACGACGCTCGCCTGCGACTCGCGTCGCAAACATCAGCCTTATGAATAATAGCCATTACACGCGAGTAGAATACTATACGTTTTCTACGACTATTGAATAAGAAATTTTACTTTGCGGTCAAGACAATTAATTATTTATTGTTTCGAGCTTGCCCCAGCGAGGGGGGAATGGGGGGAATCCCCCCCCGAAATTTTATAGATAAATATACATAGGATAGAAACAAATAATGTTTATTTAATTATTAACTATTAAGGAAGTTGTGGTGGGATAGTCCGAGCCAAAAATTATGGAGCTGTGCTATTTTGACAAATAGAAATAATTACATAGTTTTACTTCAAATAATGGCTCAAACGATACTAGTTTTATTAGAATGCATGTGAAAGCAGTTTAGTTATTATTTATAAATGTTTTTAATTAATTATTAGTCTTTTTAAAGTCAAAGATTAACTTTTGACTTAAGAACGTGAAAAAATGATGAAAAATCAATTCTACTAACCAGAAATTTCATTCGAGTTTACTTTTTTATTAATAAAAATAAAATAATATTACTATGTAAACACTAAAAAATAAATAAATCTCTCTAGAATATAAATAAATTATACGCTTCTACAGTACTGAAAAACTGCCAACGTTGCCTTAAGTTGATACCAGTATTTCGTTTATTGTTCTGATAAAAACAAATTAATGCATTAAATGACTTTTTAGGTTATCTTTGTAAATATTACAAATATATGTGGGTCATTCTTTCTGAACTCAACCACCGGCTAGGTCCAAATATTGGCGCAACTTAGAAAGGCCAACAAGGGCTCATTTCAAAGCTTGAAACCTCTACTTTCGAATGTCACATGTCTCCTATATGAAAAAATTAATATCTGAACCCTAAAACATGGTAAACACGTATACAGTTCCAACAAAATTTTTAAAGTTGTGTTGACCTGTTTTAAGGGTCAAGTATAAATTTTTTCATATAGGAAACATGTGACATTCGAAAGTAGAGGTTTCAAGCTTTAAAATGAGCCCCCGCTGACCTTTCTAAGTTGCGCCAATTTTTGGACCTTTCCATTTTTGGGATTTTTGGAGCCGGTGGTTGAGTTCAGAAAGAATGACCCATGTATATAAAGCGATGGCTGAAACACTATTTGTTCAGATTCATTTATAACGTAGCAGTAAAGGATTCCGAATTATGTAGCTTTTTATTTAACCCAACTGATTTTGTTTTCGATATGTAAATTACGACCGGCCAATGGTGGTGCATGTAGCTATATATAAAGCATTTAAGTTACATTGCGTGCTATATCAAGCGTTCAATTGACAATTTCTTCGTATTAATTTTTTTTTGCAAAACTGTCTTTCTAACAAATTTGAAACTTTAACGTACAATCGTAATCGTGCAACGTTCTTACGTGAAATGTTTTGGTGTCAAATTCTTATCTTCATTTTTTATGAAGTTATCATAATAAATGTATCAACAACTTACCATTTTGCATAAGATCGCGTGTTATTTTTAAATGCAATTTATGACAAACTTCCTAAACATTAAAGATTTTCCAGGAAATAATTTTTTGCATTAAAATCTATCAAGTTCGCTAATTTCTGTTACATTTTCATCATTTTTCTCTGCATCCACAACTACCTTAAAATAATTATTTTCCAAAAACTTCCTCCCCAAAATAGTTCTCTGGATCCACCACTGGTATATCTGATAATTCTCTAAAATAAGCGTAACAGAACGTTCTCAGAGAATGAATTAAAATTTTTGAGGCTTCGTCGATCTATAAAGGCCTTATCGTAGTTTTTATAATTTTTTCGGCAGTAAATTTATACACGGTATCTGAAAAATCTGGAAACAGTCGAATAAGTCGAGAAATACACTTTGGATTGAAAAATAAAAAAAATACGAGTTCAATATTTTAAAAAAAGGTGGTGGGTAACTTTTATATCTCAAATGGGAAACCCCAGTTTTTATTGCAGATTTGGATTGCCCGGAAAAAATACATTAGTTTGACCTAGGATTAATGTCAATTTTTTCACAGATTGCGCCACAATCGATACAAATCGAAGAGAGGTACGAACGTCTGGAAATGGCAAAATATCTTGAGAAATACATTTTGGATTGAAAAATAAAAATACGTGTTCAATATTCTTAAAAAGCTATCCAGTGATACCAAAGTTGACCCCTCCACCCTTATTACTCGTGGATTGGGTCGGAGGAAATTTTAAAAAGCTTAATGGCATTGAATTTTTTCAAGAAGAAGAAAGTACTTGATTAGATGTTCAAATTGCTGACCTCCAGCTACTTGGCAGTGTCCCAATCGTACATACATGTTATCAATTACTTTCTGCAAGGTTTCTGGTGTTTTATCGTACCAGAACATATTGTATTATTCTTTCCTTTAATTCATGGATGTCTGCGGGTTTTGTTCCGTACACTTTGCTTTTCAAATAGCCCCAGCAGAAATAATCTAGAGGAGTTAGATCAGGTGCCCTTGGTGGCCACTCAACCGTACCCCTCCTAGCATTCCAATGCCTAGGGAAGCTGGTGTTTAATAAATTGCGTACAATCAATGCGAAATGATGTTGAGCTCCATCCTGCTGAAACCAGACATTGTCGAACGCTATTCCAGCAATGTATCGGATTTCCCATATTATCTGCTTGTTCAATGAATCGACGTACCTACTTTTGACCTGTCAAATTACCGTCGATAAAAAACGTTCCGACATTTTGATTGTGCAATATTCCGGCTCAAACATTAACTTTCTATTGGTATTGTGTATAGGAATCTTTCAAGCAATGGGGATTTTCATTGAACTAACATCGCATATTGTGTCGATTAACCTCTCCAATCAACTGAAATGTAGCTTCATCAAGAAGCTGCCCAAAAAGGAAATTTTAGCACATAATTCTAATCTCCGATCGAAGTCATCCTCCAGAAGCTCTTGCGTCAATATCAACTTATATGGATGGAATTTATTTGCTATCTATATTTCATGCATAGATGATTTCCCTATGCCATCTTTCGATCTCTCTAACAGATGTATGAGACATTTTCATAGCCAATGTCTGCCGATGAGTCATACACAATTGGAGAGTACTTAAAATTAAATTTCAGATGATATATGATATGATACGTTTGAGTGTTTCTGATTGGATATGTTTTTCAGTTGGTTATTTTTTTAATAAAATTTGCTAGGGAAACTTTGCTAAGTTTTTTTTGAGTTGTAACACTGAGAATTTTAATTCTGTATTTGTTTTTCAAATTTACAACGTAAATAAGTTTAAAGTTTTAAGAATAGCTGTTCAACAGTGATATCAGCTTTAAAAAATAAAACGTTACTGTTCCAGTATTCGTTTGGATACGCAAAATGTGTGTCCAAATGGCTTCATTTGGACACGCAAATAGAAAAAATATTTTATAACTTTACTGTTTGATTACGTTTTATTTTATTATTTCTTCTCTTTTATTATTTTATAATTTTACTAATAAATTATATTTTATTTTATTAGTCCTTTAAAAATAAAAACGACTTCCATTCCCATATGTTTATTTTATCAAGAATAACAATTGAATAATGATGTTTTATTAACATTATTTACTACTGTAATAACTTGATAAAAATGACTTCATAGAAAAAAAAACAACATTACTAACATGTGTACTCGTACAATCTCGTACAAACAACATTGACAAATTACATGATACTGACGTTGGCATTTTAGCTCATGTAGAAATTAAATGACATTGACTGACATCCTAAACTACAATTGACAATTGACAAATTACATGACACTGGCTTTGCCAATCTAACTTACAAATGACAAATTATATGATATTGACTTTGACATTCTAATCTAAAAATTACATTGGCTTTACATTCTAACCTAAAAATGACAGTAACAACTTACATATATGACTACTTTCTAATCTACAAATAGCGCATTCAGCGAAAAGGTCAACATCCACAGATAAAAGTCAATATTCAATCATGCTTGAAATACTAAACCAATGCATTTTAGCAGGTGTCAAATTCATGTCAAACTGTGATGGTAATGGGTTAATTGTTTATACTTTTATGCAAAAATGTGTGCAGTAGAATGTCTCTCGGTGCATGTAATTACGGTGATGATTTAAGGCAATAACGTCAGTGAGTTTAGTTTAAAAATTGAAGTTCATTGTTATTGAATAATAAAAAACTGCATTAGACAAACAAAAATGGATTTAATTAAAAAAAAATTGTGTATGAACTTCATTAATAGTATTAAATGAAATATGCAATTTTTGCTATGTCACAGTACGTAACGCCTTAAAGATCTAAATTGATCATTAAGGACATCTTAAAACAAAACCGTAGATATGATTTGTTTAAATGTTTTCTCTAATATTGTATAAATAAACAACTTGAAAGTTTTTTATGAATAGTTCGCAAAACTATTGTAAAAATTATAATTGCCTATTATTTCATGTCTCCATTTTGTCACATGTACGTAACGCACGTAATAGCTTGATCTGCTTGTAAACAACATCAAATATTAAAAAAATAATAAATTTTTACTGAGCAAAAAAATGCATCAAATTAAAAGTTAGTTGGTTAAAAATTATTCCTGGGAATTTGCTAAACAGAAGAAAACTAAATAAAACACAAAGAAATGACTATCAATATACATATGTTTGAAATGAAATTCGAATGAAGAATTTTTGTTTTAAACATCATACCAGTACCATGTCAGTTTCCAAAGTAAATATGAAAGTAGTTTGTGAGATTTTCATTTTCAAGGCTAGTTAAATCAATATTTTGCTTACTATAATTATTTTTATTTTAATTAGTACTTATAGTAATTATATTAACCTTGTTTGTCAAGCGCATCTCAAACTCTTAAATACTGCTTGATCTCCTATTATCTTACTCGTTTTCTAATTTTATTATTTTGTTTTCTTCTGTATCTTTTTGCAGCTGTTCTAATTTCCAATTGCTTTGTAAATGATGTCAATACTTCTATGCGTTGACGTAATTCTTCTTGATATCTTTTTTTAGTTTCTTTTTCCTTCCTTTTTTCAAAAGTTCTTGCCTTATCATCGTCGGCTTCCAATAACAAGTATTCTGGTATTCTTATATGTTTTTCTGCTACTTTTTGTTTCTCTCTCCAAAGCTCTTGTCTTTTATTTTCTTCATATCTCTTTATAGCAGTATTGCTTTTGAATGTTTTTAACAGCCCTTGCTTTTTCCATTATGTCTTCCAACATCCGTATTTCTTCATTTTGAAGACATCGTCTTCTATGTTCCTGTCTATCTTCTATTAACATGTTTTATACTTTTTTGCCTGAAGCTTTTCTACTTCCTCTGGTTCTCTTCTTCGTGCACTTTAAATGCCACAATTTCTTGTCGTGTCCGTTTCATTTTAAACATGCATTCTTCTATGGCCCTATCTTTGTCATAAATTCTCTGAACAATATTATACAACATTTTATTTTGACGTAGAAATTGTTCATATTCATATCTTTTTGATTTTTTATCTTTGATGTTAGATAATAATTTTTTCAATTAATTATTCTGGCCTTTTTCATATGTAGCAATTTCTTTATCATCTAAAATGTTTGGTTCACTTTTCCTTTTATTCTAGTTTTGTTTCTTCAGGTATGATAGATGCCGATTGAGATAATAAAGAGACTTCTTTACTTAAAGATGCTAAATTATTTTCTACTGGCGTATTTTCAAATTGAATTTCTTGGCAACCTTGACTTTTATCTATATCGTTTCCATAAACATTTTCTTGATCTTGTTGTCTTGATCAGTTATGTAGTAAAACTTTAGCATTCTTCTTTCTTGTATAGAAATATTGTTCATATTGATTTTCCTGTTTTGATCCATGCCATACTTTTTACAACTGCTGCTACTTGTTCTTTCTTGGTGTTCCCATTGTAACTCTCTGTTCATTATCCTTCTGTCATCCATATGTTTTTGCTACCACCATAATGATTGTGGAATGAAGTTAGAGTATAATTATGTTTATTATTATGAGGATACTGCCTGTTATTCGAACTTAAAAGAAAATTAAAACACCTCTTTGCGGTTGATTGCATTTTTCTAATACTATGTTATCAGTCATATCGCAATTTCTTAAAATTTCTTGAAACGAATCAAAATCTTTTAAATTATCAGTTCTCCGACAAAATCCCATGTTATTTTAAAGGAGCCTCAAAGTTAGCGAAAACACCACAAATCCAAGATGGCGACCGCGCCTACTGCGCTCTGATAGGCTATGCCCACTCCTGTAGACACGCCTGCTGCTCTCTGATTGATTACCCCCGCTCCTGTAGCTCCTGCCCTTGCTTCTGATTGGTTGATGCTGGCCATTTTGGAACTCGTCGCCATTTTACCACTCTCTATGACGCCACGCGACCCGCGCACTCGCGATATATTTGCATAGCATAATTTACGTTTCTAATATAGAGGTCGCAATAAAGAAATCTGTATTACCTGTATGTACTGATGCTATTAGAGGTCGCATTAAAGAATCTCCTCTCTCTCTCCTTATCGGTCTCTCCTCTCTCCTCTATCCTCTCTCCTCTCTCCTCTCTCCTCTCGCCTCTCTCCTCTCTCCTCTCTCCTCTCTCCTCTCTCCTCTCTCCTCTCTCCTCTCTCCTCTCTCCTCTCTCCTCTCTCCTCTCTCCTCTCTCCTCTCTCCTCTCTCCTCTCTCCTCTCTCCTCTCTCCTCTCTCCTCTCTCCTCTCTCCTCTCTCCTCTCTCCTCTCTCCTCTCTCCTCTCTCCTCTCTCCTCTCTCCTCTCTCCTCTCTCCTCTCTCCTCTCTCCTCTCTCCTCTCTCCTCTCTCCTCTCTCCTCTCTCCTCTCTCCTCTCTCCTCTCTCCTCTCTCCTCTCTCCTCTCTCCTCTCTCCTCTCTCCTCTCTCCTCTCTCCTCTCTCCTCTCTCCTCTCTCCTCTCTCCTCTCTCCTCTCTCCTCTCTCCTCTCTCCTCTCTCCTCTCTCCTCTCTCCTCTCTCCTCTCTCCTCTCTCCTCTCTCCTCTCTCCTCTCTCCTCTCTCCTCTCTCCTCTCTCCTCTCTCCTCTCTCTCTCTCTCCTCTCTCCTCTCTCCTCTCTCCTCTCTCCTCTCTCCTCTCTCCTCTCTCCTCTCTCCTCTCTCCTCTCTCCTCTCTCCTCTCTCCTCTCTCCTTCTTGCCTTCTCCCTTCATCCTAATGCTAGTAAATGAAACATCACATTGTTTAAATAGAATATTTATTTAGCTAGCAATTATTATTATTACAACGACGACGACAACGACAGCTCGATAAATCGTTTAAATTTTTGAATGTGTTATTCTTGAAGTCACCATAACGTCGCCGGCAAGAACAAAACTAAAACGGAAGGGCTCGGCGCTTTTATAACCTTCTAATCTGCAGGAATGAACATGTGTGCAGATGCAGCTGTTCGTAAGATAGAAATCTAAATTTACTACACCCCGAGCAGAAGGGTTCAGCCTCGTTAACGGTCAAATCTTTACAACATAATATCTATCCGATAATTAATTGAAAATGGGAGAACATAAATACAAAAATTTGTAATGAATGAATTAAAAATGTCATACTTACTTTAAATAATGTTGAAACGCTCAAAGCAGCTTATGATTTTAAATAAAAGACTCTTTGTTCTTCAATAAATTAGTAATTTGGACATAGCCTAGATGCGCCGATTGCTAATTATTTTGATAATCCCATAGCCCACTTGCGCCGGAGCCATTGCAGGTACATGAAATATTAGGACCGAGTTGCGCTCGTTACTGTCCCATGAGAGCGCAGCAGGTGGTACCGAGAAGTATTTGCATGCCTTCATGACGAACAGTGGGAAATATACATATACTTCTTTCATTATTTTGTTACAGTGATACGAGTACATTTTACAGATTCAAACCTTTTAATGTATCCTGTTTCATAAGATTTCAGTTTTTCACGCAGAAGTTTTAACTGTTTATTTTGATAATAAACTTAAAAATATCGGGATGGGGAATATAAATTTTTTTATTAAAATCCGAATGAAAAGATTCACAACAATTTGTTGTTCATGTACTACAGCTTCCGCACAGCCTACATTTTTGCGAGAATCTTTGAAGAATCCCAATATACTTGATTATTACAAGATAGTCTAAATATTGTGCCAACCTTGAATGGTCGATTAAAATGCTGGTGATGTTTAAATAGAATATTTATTTAGCTAGGAATTATTATTATTATTACAACGACGACGACGACGACAGCTCGATAAATCGTTTAAATTTTTGAATTTGTTATTCTTGAATCATGGACTTTCCGCTCTTGAATTTTATATTTCACGGATGACTACTAACCACGTGATCAAAATTATTGTATTGTAATGAAACTTTCTACCCAAAGAGATCATGAAATTTAAAGAAACCGACAATCCTTGATACGTTGCAGTGCCGTGAAAATCAAATAAATATCCTAGCAATACAAGAAATGAGATGGGACGGAAGTGGAATCTTAGACATCAAAGATTATTTTAGAAGGATATTTAATAAAGCTATAAACGATAAAAATTTTCGAAACAATTCTCAGATAGATTAGCATTTACCTGTAGAATTTGCCTATCAGAACAAGATATCATTAGGTAGGTCATTAACGCAGTTGTATATCTAGCATGCCATAATATTATAACAACCTTTTTAATAAGCTACTGACCACGGCCTATTTGATAAGTTATCTAATTTCCAATAGTTTTCTCTTTCTATTAAAACAATCCGATTAATTTATATATATTTTAAAGTATGTTTGCAGTTAGAGTCTAATAATTATATGCTAGGATAATCTAATTTTAATACATATCAACTCATTTTATTATTTTAATTATGAATGCAGATCATTGATACATAGTAGATGTTCTTAAATATATAATAGAATCGTTAATTTTATTTTAACGGAAAAAATCGCCATAATAATTCTTCCATAATATCTTCTTGTATATAGTAAAACCGTTTGGAGATTTTAACACATCCAGTAATTAAGCCTTATCCACAATTAGTTTGTAACTGCTGATACACCATCCATCTTGAAATTTAATAACCTTACATTTAAAAGATTCAGCATTTAAAAGTATACAAAAGCAGAATCTATTAGTCATTTCATTTAAATCTACAGCATAAAAACAGCAAGCCTGTTTAAAAGTATACAAAAGCAGAATCTATTAGTCATTTCATTTAAATCTACAGCATAAAAAACAGCAAGCCTGTTCGTAATTTCTATTCAATTTCACATCATACCTTTGAGAGGTAACATCTACCCGTTTTGTAGGCAATCGAATTTGAACAGATCTATAACACGTTTTCTCATTTAAACATAATTAGGGACGACTTGAATAGCAAAATAGTAACGATAAAAGGATAATATAAATGTTAAATGATCAAAACCCGTATACTAGTCAGCCTCTTGCGACTATAGACTATATCCCCTTCGGACCTTTATCTTTTCCCCATCTTTTAAATTCATAAAAAGGTATTAAAATAAGGTTTCTGCATAACATTTTACGATAATCAGTTATCTTTTTTCTATCTTAGCCTAAATGTATCGCTGAAGAAATAAAAATGTATTTAAACAGTTTTAGTTTTACAACTGTTCCGCAGATCAGCCGATAAATATTATAAAAAGAAGACATGATTTACGTTTTTAAAAAAGGGTCGACAAAGAATTTCAACCCTAATAAACGAAACTATTTCCAAATATGTGCTTGTTAAACAAAATATATGACATTTCGAAAATAAATTATAAGGTAGCATCAAGGGAATTGTCATGTAGCTAAAGAAAAGGAACAATAGATAATAATCTGTTCCGCAGATCATCCAATAAATATTATAAAAAGAAGACATGATTTACCTTTTTTAAAAAAAGGGTCGACTTGCTTTAAATGTAACAAAGAATTTCAATGATAATAAAAGACACTGCTTTCAAATACATGCTTGTTAAAAAATATAATACATTTCGAGTTCCCAACAACTCTACTACAAATAAATTATAAGATACCATCAAGGGTATATTCAATATATAATTAAAGCTAAAGAAAAAATAATCGACACACACAATCTGTTCTGCAGATCACTCATTTATTAAGTTAAAAAGGACACGTGCCGTGATGGGAGGGATATATAAAGCGTTCACCTATCTTTTTTAGCCATTATCAAAGTGACCTTTGTAGAAAACTGACTCCATTTTTTATACTGTGAAAGCGTTGAAATTATTTATTAATAATAATAATAACTATGAGGTGTATAGTGCTTAAAACAAGTATATTATTTATAACAGTGTGAAGTGCATCATCCAGGTGAGTGTTACTATTATTATTTATATATTTAAAACTCTTTTAGTGTTATACGAAATAAAACGTGGTAATTAAATTTTTTAAAAAAGGATTATGTTTTGTTTCTAAAATACATTATTTAAACAGAGATTTTTGATTTATATGATATAACTACACTGTTACTGTAAAAATTATTCAACTATTATTAAAGTAATGCTTATCATATCCTATCTACGTAATAATTAAAAATTTTTGATATTATAATAAATTTTAACACTAAAGTAATGCTTATCATATCCTATCTGGGTAATAATTAAAAAGATTTTGATATTATAATAAATTTTAACACTATTATTAATAAAAAGGTTATGTTTTGTTTCTAAAAATACGTTATTTAAACAATCAGAAATTCAACTATTATTAAAGTAATGCTTATCATATCCTATCTGGGTAATAATTAAAAAGATTTTGATATTATAATAAATTTTAACACTATTATTAATAAAAAGGTTAAACTCTTTTAGTGTTATACGAAATAAAACGTGGTAATTAAAGTTTTTAAAAAAGGATTATGTTTTGTTTCTAAAATACATTATTTAAACAGAGATTTTTGATTTATATGATATAACTACACTGTTACTGTAAAAATTATTCAACTATTATTAAAGTAATGCTTATCATATCCTATCTACGTAATCATTAAACAATTCTGATATTATAATAAATTTAATTTTTAAATTTTATATTAATAAAAAGGTTATGTTTTGTTTCTAAAAATACATTATTTAAACAATCAGAAGTTCAACTATTATTAAAGTAATGCTTATCATATCCTATCTGGGTAATAATTAAAAAGATTTTGATATTATAATAAATTTTAACACTATTATTAATAAAAAGGTTATGTTTTGTTTCTAAAAAATACATTATTTAAACAATCAGAAATTCAACTATTATTAAAGTAATGCTTATCATATCCTATCTGGGTAATAATTAAAAAGATTTTGATATAAGAAATTTTAACACTAATTATTGATTGAGTTTTTATTATTATTATTATTAATATTTAATAAGTCTAACCAAGCGACCTTTGCTTTTATCACTTTTACAAAAAAACTTCTTATAGAAATTTCTTCAAAATTTTTTTCCCCAAGATTTTTTAACATTTAAACAATTTTAAATTACTTCTAGCATAGCATTTTAATATTTGAACTGAACTGATTTATGTATCGTATTATTTTAATTCAGCTTTTATCACATCCAGTAACTCAACAATTTCTTTTTCTTCAACTTTCAGCTATTTTCTTAGTTGTGCATGCGAACTGAATATACAAGAAAGTCTGATCGCAGTATCTCATCATCTCTCTCTTCATACCCATTCGGAAAATGTCTTTCGCAATTCTACTTATTGATAACCTAAGAGGTCTTGCTTACAACCCGCAGCTACAGGGTAATGCACACTATATCTCTAATGCATTAAAACAATGTAGGAGCGCTGTATGGAGAATTAATAGAGCGCTAGAGAAGGAAACATCAATAGGGGCAAAGAACCATTTATCAGCCTGCCTGGGTCAAGTTAAATCATACCAGGAGATCATTAAAGCTATAAAAACTACAGGCGAGGTTCATAACCGACGAAAAGAAACAGCTCGACATCGCGTGAAGTGGGCCGATATAAAATCAGCATTTAAGGGACACATCCGAACCGCGGTCATCACCAACACCAAGCATAAAGAGCCGAAGGTATTCATGGAAGATTGTTCAGTCATTTTCAAACGACGCATACTGAACGCGCTAAAGAAGGATGTAGCGTTGAAAGTGAATGCGACTTTTTGCAACTTGTTCGAGGTCAAGAAGAGAGATGTGATCATAGAGGAAATAAAGTACATTAATACAAGAAATGCAGCCATTTATCAGGATAACGATATACCCCAGTGGTTCGTAAGCAATATTCAAAACTCTATCCTGAAAGATCTCGAGGAATTTCAAGTAAGTTTAAAAATCTCATAAGTTAGAAATAAACTAACGTGTGCGTATATTGTTTATCTAGCAAAAGGAAAGCGGATGGAGCCTCAAATCAATCATCAACCTCCAGATAAACATTAACAGGTTTACACCCCAGCTAGGCTCATCATACATCGAGCTGCCTGGGCAAATAAAAAAAGAAAGCTTGCATCAATGTGCACAATAATGATGAAGCCTGCTTCGCATGGGCCGTGACATCAGCATTATATCCATCAGCTCAAGAACTAAATTCTAGCAGGGTTAGCAGTTACCCACACTTCTATTCAGTACTGAATCTTAAAAACATTACAATGCCGATGACCATCAAACAAATTCCCAGATTCGAATGCCAAAACAACATTTCCGTTAATGTATACATCTTGGAGAAGCATAGTAAGAAAAAGTTCATTGTAGTTCCTACATATCTAACTAAAATAAGCAAGACAAACACGTTAACCTTCTGCTTCTCCAAGATGTATATCATGATGAAGATGATGACGTAACCGACTTAGATTTTAAACCACGCTTCCATTTTGTATGGATCAAAAATCTAAGTCGGCTACTATCATCACAGCTCAGTAATAAAAATGGTCGAAAATATGTATGCGATAGATGCCTCCACTACTTCAGATCACAAAACAACTTGGAGTTGCATACTGTAAATTGTATAAAAATGAACGATTGAAAAATTCGACTACCAACTGCAGAGCAGGTAATCGTTCATTTTAAAAATCAAAAGAATAAAGAACCGACTCCATTCATCATATATGCTGATCTAGAGTGTCTGCTGATACCTACTACGGAAAAGGACAAGGTGCAAGATCATATTCCCCACAGCATAGCATACTATGTTAAATGCGCCTATGATGATACCTTGTCCTTTTACCGGGCCTATCGTGGTGAGGGATGTCAGGAATGGTTTGCTCGGGAGATGCAGCAGTTTGCTGAGGACGTTGAAACAGTTTTTCTTTGACCTCTGCCTATGGACACCCTATCGCCTGAGCAAGTCGCGGAATTCCGTGTCGCTACGCATTGTCATATCTGTCTGGAGTCATTTTCTACAGATACCGACAAAGTGAGGGATCATTGTCATCTTACCGGCAAGTATCGCGGCCCCGCGCATACTAATTGTAACGTCAACTACAAGGACAGCCATACCCGTAGTTTTCCACAACTTAAGCGGGTATGACAGTCATTTCATTATTAAGAACCTAGCTTCAGACTTTGACGGACGATTAGATCTCCTCCCAATCAATAAAGAGCGCTATATATCATTCACTAAGAATGTAGAGCATAATTTAGTAAAATTAAGATTTATAGACTCTTTTAGATTTTTGGCTAGCGGCCTCGAAACTTTGGCATCCTATTTAGATGTATACCCAAATTTAAAATCACAATTCCCAGACGAATTAGACGAATCAAAATTCAAAATTCTGACTAGGAAGGGGGTCTTCCCTTACAGTAACGACTGGACAAAACTTGACAAGACACAATTACCGGAGAAATCCAAATTCTACAATAGTTTAACAGATACAGCTATAACAGATGAATGCTATACACATGCCGAGAATGTATGGGACTCTTTCGGTTGTAAAGATTTAGGCGAGTACAGCGATTTATATTTGAAAACAGATGTATTGCTTCTAGCTGATGTTTTTGAGCAGTTTCGGTCTAGCAGTTTGAAAACATACGATTTAGATTCAGCGCATTACTATACCCTACCCGGATACACTTGGGATTGTATACTCAAGTTAACCAAAATTAATCTGGAACTGCTCATAGATATTGGCAAGGTTTTGTTTATCGAGCGCGGTATTCGTGGTGATCTAAGCCAATGCTCAAAACGGTATGCTAAAGCCAATAACAAGTTTTTACCTAATTATAATCCTGATGAAACATCAAAATTCCTACTTTACGCAGACATTAATAATCAATACGGTTGGGCAATGTCTCAGTACCTGCCGTATGAAGGATTTGAATGGGTAGAAGGTGATGATGATTTAGACAACTTTAATTTCAATGTACCGGCAGATAATCCAGAAGGGTACATACTGGAGGTTAATCTAGATTACCCTCAAGCCATTCACGACGCCCATGCAGATCTTCCATTTTGTCCTGAGCATCGCACGCCGCCAAATTCAAAAAAGACAAAATTAATGGCAACGCTTACTGATAAGAAGCAATACATCATACATTATGGGAATTTACAGCAATGTTTAGAAAATGGGTTGAAGTTAATCAAAATTCATCGCGTTTTGAAATTTAAACAATC
Organism: Agrypnus murinus; assembly: GCA_929113105.1. Taxonomy (NCBI): domain Eukaryota; kingdom Metazoa; phylum Arthropoda; class Insecta; order Coleoptera; family Elateridae; genus Agrypnus; species Agrypnus murinus. The sequence goes on along the minus strand of OV816023.1, from coordinate 138,439,450 downwards.
AGCGTGGTTAAAGTCATATATAGACTTAAACACGGAACTTCGTAAGCAGGCTAAAAACGAGTTCGAGAAGAACCTTTTCAAACTTATGAACAACGCGGTTTTCGGTAAGACGATGGAAGACATTAGAAAACACTCGATAGTCAAATTAGTAAACAAATGGGATGGGCGTTACGGTGCTGAAGCGCTCATCTCAAGGCCAACTTTCAAATCCAGCACGATTTTTACCGAAGATCTAGTGGCTATCGAGTTGAATAAAACGGAAGTTTACTTCAACAAGCCCATATACAGAGTGTCTCAAAAATAACGAACAATAACGCAGAGGGTTAAAAAGCGTCCGAGGTAGAATCTAAAACTAAAGAAAAAAAACTCTACCTTCAAAAAATTTTTTTGTAAATTTGTTAAAAATTGTTTGCAATACTTTTTGCTAATACGGTCCTGTTATATTTTGCATCAATTTGATAATAAATAATAAGTCATCCAGCATTGGGATAGTCAAAACATTGTAAAGCGATATGTGTAGAGTTAAGCAAAAATTCGGAGAAGTCGATTTAAAAACACGTATATTGGTCAAGGTTACGTCTTTATAAACACCATGACATATCACCGTAATAAGCGTTTTTGTTCTAAACTGCATAGTTGCAAAAAAGTCCCAAACGTTTGATGATAGTTCATCAAACTAATAATTTTTATTATCAAGAGTTTATTTGAAGGTGTTTTCCGTTTTAAATAAAATAGATTAATGGTAAAAATTGCTCTTATTTAATAAATTGCGACCCTTGTAGTTTTTTGAGTAAACCACAATCGGGCCGCAAATTCAACCTGGCGGCTCCCTAATTATGAAAATGTTCTTTTTAAAAGTTTATCTTCTGTTTATTTTCGAATGTTATTACAGAACGTAAAAATATATTTATGTTTTGTATCCTTTGTTTAAATTGCGTTTTGTTTATTTTACATAGATCAAATTTCACTATGTGTATTTTTGCGGAATGTTTAGTCCAAAATTTTATTTACAAGCACAGAATACGAAAGAAAGAATTGCTATAAATAAGGAAAGTCTGCGAAAGGGGATGTTTATAACAAAGAGAGTTTTTGATTATTGACTTACGTTCATTGAGAAATTTCGAGCCCAAGATCATTTTTGTAAACTTTTATTTCAGTTTTAATGAAAAGGTTTACTATTAGTTTTAAATATTAATGCTTCAGATTCTAGTAAAATGTATTAGCATGACATTTTTTAAATTACGTTCAACGCCGCCACACATAAAGAATTCCGTTTAACTTATTGAAATATGATATCAGATGCTCTCTTTAAAGTAAGATGTTTTAAGCTGTTATTAGACCTTGAATTTATTTTAAAATAAACAAACCATAACATGGCAAAACGGAACGTGTCTTATTTACGAGTGTTTTCAAGATCAACTCATTTGGGTATTTTGCGGCATTGACAAAATTGTGCTGTATTGACAAATGCTGTAAAGTTCAACAAACTACAGTCCTCAGCATTATGCGACATCAGGAGATTGTGGAGCAGAACGTGCAGGACCGGACTCAAAACTTGAACCTTAAATAACTCTGAAAGTAAATATTTTAGAAAAAAAAGTTATGGGAAAAACTTTCTCTACACATCATCAAATATCTCGTATTCACGTATTGTCCGTTATTTTTGAGACATGCTGTATGTAGGCATGTGTATATTGGACATATCAAAATTGAAACTATATGACTTTCATTACTCATACATGAGAAGGCGTTTTGGCGACAAGGCACGAATTTGTTATAGTGATACAGATTCCCTAGTATACGTTGTAGAAACGCCTAATCTGTATGAAGTAATCAAACAAGACGCTCATGAACATTTTGACACCAGTGACTACCCCGAGAATAATATATATGACATCCCGCGTGTAAATAAAAAAGTATTGGGCATGATGAAGGATGAGAACGCCGGTAAGATGATGACGCATTTCGTCGGTCTTCGCTCTAAGATGTACTCGACGAGGGTTTTTAGAGATGAAGATGAAGAGATGTTAGATCTGCAGAAAATGGTGCAGGCGGGTAAAAGCGAGACGGAAATTCAGCTGGTTCTGGCAAATAAACGGAAGGGCTCGGCGCTTTTATAACCTTCTAATCTGCAGGAATGAACATGTGTGCAGATGCAGCTGTTCGTAAGATAAAAATCTAAATTTACTACACCCCGAGCAAAAGGGTTCAGCCTCGTTAACGGTCAAATCTTTACAACATAATACCGAGAGAGGAGAGAGGAGAGAGGAGAGAGGAGTGAGGAGTGAGGAGAGAGGAGAGAGGAGAGTGGAGAGTGGAGAGTGGAGAGTGGAGAGTGGAGAGTGGAGAGTGGAGAGTGGAGAGTGGAGAGTGTAGAGTGGAGAGAGGAGAGAGGAGAGAGGAGAGAGGAGAGAGGAGAGAGCGATAAGGAGAGAGAGAGGAGATTCTTTAATGCGACCTCTAATAGCATCAGTACATACAGGTAATACAGATTTCTTTATTGTGACCTCTATATTAGAAACGTAAATTATGCTATGCAAATATATCGCGAGTGCGCGGGTCGCGTGGCGTCATAGGGCGTGGTAAAATGGCGACGAGTTCTAAAATGGCCAGCATCGACCAACATAAGCAAGGGCAGGAGCTACAGAAGCGGGGGTAATCAATCAGAGCGCAGTAGGCACGGTCGTCATCTTGGATTTGTGGTGTTTTCGCTAACTCTGAGGCCCCTTTAAAATAACATGGGATTTTGTCGGAGAACTCTTGTTGCTATACTACTATTATCTCTGTCTACCTTACTACAAATATTCTTGTCAAAATGTGTCGCTAACTGATGTCTTTATTACTGCATCAAAAATCTTTTTTTGCATTTCCTTGAATGCTCTGCCCGCATAACAGAAATGTTATAACTGTAATCATAGTTCTGGGTGAACGGACAAGCAGTCGCTGGAGATGTCGGACTTCACTAGTATCCGAGACTAGCCCAAAGATAGAGGGAGGGCAGTCGTAGAGGTGTCGAGAAGCTCTAGGATTCGAGAATAGCTTGTGGGTAGACCACACGGCGTTCACCCTTAGAACTGGCCGTTGTCTACACCATCCCAGGCCTGTCTGGGCAACGGATGACGCGATCAGAATTAAATGTGTGATAGAGTTATGCCGAGGTGTTTCGTTTACGTTTCACCGAAGTGTTTCTCGACGATGACCCTAAAACGTTGCGGAGGGAGCTCTACTAACAACTAACGTCAGATTCCCAGAAATCGTCTAGAGACCTACACTTAAAGGCGTTGATGCGAAGATACATAGCCTCTCACGTTCAAGACAACTTCACCTTAACGGGTACACACCGGGATGCTACTTTGATGGGCGCTTAAAGTAGCCTCGAAACGAAGCTCTGTCGAGGGCGCACCAGGCCTATAACACCCCGATGGCGAACCCATTTAAAAACCAAGTCCCGCCACACTTGAGGTTGGATTCGATCGGGTAGTGGCCCCAACTAAGGCTTGGTGAAAGAACCAATGGTTCTGATGTACCTAACCTAGGTTAGGGAATAGTCCTAATTTTGGACGAGGTACTTAGCCCCGTATGAAAGAGGACAGGAGGGTGCCGGCGGGTGAGTACGTATATGTTAATCGCTCCGGTACTAGCCTGGTTAGCTAATAGAGGGTGGATAGGTAACCTCGCTCCGACCAGTGAGTAACTGGGAGCAATTGCTGTGCAATTGCGCGCTGATTGAGCGTATCTCAATTACTTCCTCCTTTGGAAGGAACGTGGGGGTATGTTAACACGGGAACCCCACGTAAAATACACATGTAAATCATGTAATCATACTTACTTCCTAAATGTGCTTTTAGGTTAGTGAGCTGACATTGTAAATTGTCAAAGACGTCGTAGATTATCAAAAAGCTAATTCATTTGACAGATGGGGATATTATATGGTGTGTACAAACAAACAGGATAATCTTTAATTCAATTAAATGTATTCAGTAGCATTAATCTTTCTACATCGGAACTATACACCAACATAACCTAAAATATAAATACTATTGGGACTTTCTCAAGGAAATATTTAAATAGAGATATTTACGTTAAGTTCTCGCGCCAATTACTAAGGATAACTAAATAAATTGAAAGCTATGGAAATTGTATAATATTTGTGATTAATCAAGTTGATATTGTAATTACGTTCATGCCGCCAATAGTTCAACAACACCTTTAGACTTTTTTTAGATCCAAAACTTTCTTCGGTAAAATTCGCAAAACAAAGAGCAGAAAAATGTCAAATTGTAAATGACAACCAAAATGAAATTGATTTGCCAAATCGATCACGCAAGTCCTCGAATGCAATACAAAGAAACTTTCGACTACATAGAATTTAACTAAAAAAGGTTTAATGGTGAGTTGAAAGAATGGTTAGGTTAGGAAAAATGGTCTCAATTTAGAAAGATTGATGAAAATGATGTACTTCATGACAGCAATAAATTCCCATACCTGGCTCAATACATGCAACCTGGTACAGATGCATATGAAATCGTATTTAGTTACCCTCAAAGTTCCGAAAACTATTCCAAAGTAGTAGAAGTTCTGAAGAGACGATTTGGGAATGAAGACTTACTACTATAAGTATATGAACGTGAACTCTTGGAATTGATGGTTGGTAATGTCAACTCAAATAACAAGTTGTCATTCCAAGGCTTGTATCTAAAATCAGACTGTCACTTGCCAGCTCTTAAGAGTCTTCATTTAGAAAAGGTGGATCCTACAACATGGTTATTTACATTTGTAAAATCCAGTCTATCGGAAGATATTTTACTTACTTGGCAAAGACGTTCGTTATCAGCATGTACTAGAAATAAAAAAAATAGATTAGAGTCTCTGATGGAATTTCTTAACAAAGAAGTAGAAATCAGGCACAAAAAATTTTGCCCCAAAGTGTATTTTAGGATAAAACAAAAAGGAGGAAAGGTGGAGGCAGTACTATAAAAAGGAATAAAAAAGAGAATGTTCCAACACTTTCTTAATTCTATATCAGTGAGCATAAAGTATGCGTATTTTGTTTAAAGCTTCACGAGAGTACAGAATGATTTACTGCTCAATTCATAACGGTAGCACAGAAGAAGAATAAACTGGAAGAAAAGCAGTTATGTTTCAGGTGTTTTGAACCTTGGCATAGAATAAAGCAATGCAAAGCAGCTGTGAGATATATGATCTGTGGAGCAAAGCATTACACAATAATGTGTTCTGAATGTGACGATAAGAAGAAAAATGACGACAAGAGATTTACAGAAGAAAAGAAAAGCCAGAAGGAGTAAAGAATATCTCGGGAATGAGTAACTACATATGTGTACAAGTTAGATAGCTCTACAAACCTTAACAGTCACTTTGTGTAATGGAGAGATAATGAAGACGGTAAGACCATTCATGGATAACGGATCATGGACAACATTCTTACATACTTAGGTCCACTGCTAAAGGAATTAGGTTAGAACAGATAGCCGTGGAACAGGTAACCCATTTTTTGGAACACAACATCCATAATAACTCATCTGAAATACAATGTAATTCTGCAAAGATCTAGAGGAGGTTATTACTTAAAACGTGCTAAAAATTGAGCATTTATTTAGTAACAAAAAGTTTTAGTACTTTCTGTGTAAAACTCATATTTTCCGTCTGGGTTGATATCATACCGTTTCTCATGGGTTCGAATTATTTGGATGTAAGATTTCTTAAAATTATTTTTAATAAAAAACGTTCTAGTCTCTTATTCTTGGTATAAAACTAAAAGCATCAACTTTATTTAGCCGTCTGTAATATTTTCAGCGTCACTCCTTTGTATTTAAGCTACAAATTAAATTGTTTGTGTCAGAAAACGTCTCCTCAAAGAATCTAAGCAGTCTGAAACTTAAATATATTTTGTCTATGTGTGTTTTATTGCTTGCCATTCCTATAGGGGTAGGTAAGTACTTCCTAATTGTGCATGTTTAGAGAGAAATCCTGCATTTTCCTTATTGGGTGACACTATCGCCAGCCTTCGAAATCAGTGGTGGTTTTAAAAACTACCTACACTTTCAAATAAAAATACACCACATATTTATGAAACGATTTACATTTCCATGATCCTAAACAGACGGTTAGCCCTAACTGTTTTTCGGAGCAGTTTCTGTATCAAGCGGGTCAGTTATTTAACCCATGGCTGTGATTAGTACATTTGTACAGAAGAGAGTAACTATGCATAATTAATTTGTGCTACGAGCTAAAGCTCTTTTTAGGTGTCGCTTCCGACTTGTGTTTACGTACGTTTAAAATTCCGTATAAAGAGAATTTGAATTCCCGCATAATCCCGTTAAGTGAATTGTTGGATTCACCTGTGGCTTTAAAATTAAAGGACTTTTGCTAAAAGTCATTCAGTGAATACGATTTAAATATTTGATTATCGTTTCAGTTCTTGTAAATTAAGTATTATCGGTCGGATAGTTAGATGCAACCTACGCAATACATATGGGGAGAATTCATCGTTTTCGTCGCGAATTTTACGAATTATTATCAAAAATAATTTTATATATTTTTAATATGCTTGTTTTTTCTGGTGGCCGAAAAAGATGAGTTACATACTGTCAAACCGAGCTACGAAATCAGCCTATAATATGTAATGATATTCCCAGAATTTTAAGACCGATCCCGATTTGTTCGAAGAACTGAAACGCAAGAATATTTATAATTGATGTTGTAAAGATTGTCCTTCTATTGAGCTACTTATAGATACAGGTATTTATGCCCGCTTATTAACAGGTAAGATAGTATCGTTAGATGTTGGTGTAACTGCCATTGAGATGGACTTATTAGATGAAATGAGTGGGATGTCGTCCGAAACGAATACATCACTGATGGTGCTGTCGATGGCTACAGTTGATGATTTAATTGCTTCGGTTTGGGATCTTGAAGCAATTGGTATTAGAGATCCAATTGAAGTAAAAACTCCAGCAGAAAAAGAAGAAGAGGTTAACGAAGAACTTCTACAGACTATGGAAAAGAAGGATGGCGTTATAATATATCTTTGCCATGGGGATCATATCATAAAATTATTCAAGAATGGGAATCCGGAGGGTTCATTGAAAAGACTTTTTTAACTGTGCTTCTTGTAAATCAGGTAAAGGCTTTTCTCTTAATGATTATTTAGAAAAGGGAAGTAATTATATATAATTGATACCAGAAGTATTGTTGAGATTCCGAGAAAAGAATATAGGTATTATATCAGACATAAGAAAAGCATTCCAGATGATCGAGGTAAAAGAAGACCGAGATGTAATGAGATTTCTAAATATGGTGGATTAATTTTGAAAAGAATGAATTAATTGAGTATAGACATGTTCGAGTTATGTTTGGACAACATGCAGTCCTTTTATACTGGACACTGTGTTAGAACATTATCGTAATCATGTCCCACCTCCCTAGGATCTAATAGCAACAAAATTATTAAAGGCAATGTATGTTGACAACTATGATTCTAGTGAAAACACTAAAAAAGAATACGAAGAATTTCGTAACTCTAATGTCACAGGCAAAATGGATTTGCAAATGTGGATGACAAATATGGATGATTTTGAAGCGGTTACCACTGTAACATCTTAGATTAATGTGGAACCGAACAAAACGGCTCTCAGTTACTAGATTATCAATAGTCTGGCAACTAAGCGCCGTTGCGTTTGGGAGGGGAGGGAGTTGACATCTGGTGAGAACAATCACTTACAAGTATTGCTAAACTAACTGCTCCTTGTTAAGATTGTATCAGACTGGTTTGAACTTGTTGAAGGCAACGAGAAATACCTTATGTCATCAGATTTACATTTATGAAAATGGATTTGTATTTTTAATGGTGTCGTATATCGTGCTATCCATCTAGATATTGTAGATTCAGCTAGCATGCGTGCTTTTATATGAGCTTTAAAGAATTTTATATTGAAATTTAGAAAACATGCGATTGTCTGTAGTGACAACGGTTGCAACTTTATTGGTACCAAGAATATTTTCAAGTCTTTAGATTGTCTATCAATTCAGAAGGAGTACGGTATCAGTTTTATTCAATGGGAATTTAATCCTTCTACTGCAGCATAGTGGGGAGGTTGGTGGAGGCGTCTAATACGAAGTGTAAAGGATCTCATGAGAAGAACAATTAGAAGAGCGACTCTCAATAAAGAAGAAATTGAAAAAAGGTTAATTACCATTGAAGAAGTTATAAATAATAATCGGCTACTGGCGTGTATATATCCGAAACTAGCATGGAAAGTATTGCACAAGAATTAAACATAGAGATCGCCATATTAGTGATATGGCGCATAATTAATGATGAAGGGTATTATCCATTTCATTTTACTACAGTTCATAGCTTCGGAAATCCTCACCAAACATATGAGGCATACCATCAACATCGTTTTAGTATGAATGTTTATGCTGGAATACTGGGAAACCATGTACATGGTCCTGTCTTTTTACCCACACGACTTGACACGTGACACGTGGTGAAAATTTTCTACACAAACATCGTTTTAGTATGAATGTTTATGCTGGAATACTGGGAAACCATGTACATGGTCCTGTCTTTTTACCCACACGACTTGACACGTGACACGTGGTGAAAATTTTCTACATTTTTGAACAAACGATTTTACAGACATTGTTGACGAGATTTCATTGACGGCTGGAAACAACACAGTGTTTTAATTAGATGAAGAAGCTTGTTTGGAAGTTCAAGGCCGTAACTTTGAATACCTTCTTTAGTTAAATATGTTTAAGGTTATGTAAGGTTCAGAGACTTTGAAAGGAAGCGAAACTACAAAACGTCCTTCAGTCGTTCTGGAGTGAGTTTTAGCAAAAATATCCTTGCAAATGCGATCATCTGGAGAGAGTGAATTTATTGAAGGAACTTGTTCAAGTTGCCAAAACTGCTTTAAAATAGTATCTAATGAAGTATCTATATATATAAAAGGGAAAGATTGTCTGTCTGTATGTATGTATGCGATTTTCTCCGCAACCACTGGACCGATTTGGATGAAATTGGTATCATTGGAAAGGTCTTGGCCCAGAATAGAAAATAAGACCAAATTGGACTCTGATCGGCCATCGTGGTCCGAAATAACAGCGAAAAACCCATATATGGAAGTTAAAAATGGGTACTGAGATTGATGTGAATAGATATGTTGTCAATTGTCAAATTTGGTAATTTGACAATTACAAAAAGTAAAAACATGTAATTTCAATAAAGCGTAGCAAAGCGCGCCGGGTATTTGCTAGTTATCTATAAAACTTGAAAAACATTGAATAGAGGGATCAATGGGAATCGGAATTTTTCCCATTAAAATCCATCCAAATATGGTTTGAATAGCTACAGGTTCATTTATATTTGGGCTAATACGACCAGATTTGAGGATATGAGGTGAAGTGTCGGCTCCTAATAATAAATCGATATTACCAGGAATGTTAAAATTAGTATCGGCTAGTTCCAGGTTAGAGATATAAGTGAATGCGGTTTTATCAATAGGGAAGTTGGGTAGATTTTCACAAATGTGGGGAAGTACTACAGCATCGATAGTAAAGGAGGGATGTGAAGTATCTTGAGGGCGAAGGGTACAGGTGACTCCTAAAGACGCATCCGATGTCATTTTGAATAACCCTGGTATAGGTACATAAAGATAATTTTTCTTTGCGAAGACCTAAGCGATTGGCACATTTATTCGTTATAAAGTTGGTCTGGCTGGCACTATCTAAGAGGATACGTAATTTTTGGTAATTACCTCGAGAATCGAGAGCTTCTACCACAGCGGTATAAAGAAGAACAATACTTGCGCCTTTTTCGGAATAACACTTTAATATAGTAAAGATACCAAATCGTTTGTGTACCACTATGCAGACGGGCCTGGTTAAGGAAGTTACCCCCAAGTTATATATTGTAATATTTTACAGGATAACGTCAAAAAGCGGGCAAAAACGACATGACATTATTTTATGTATTAATTTGTTTTTAATATGCCTGTTTCATAATTAAATTAAAATATTAAACAGAAAAACAATAAAAATCCTCAATAACGCAAACACAAAACTACATGGACGGAACAGTTTCTAGCAGTAAAAATCGGAAAGAAATGCAAAATCTGTTTCTCTTATTTTAGAATAGGCTATCGATTTCTAAAATATGAACATAATTAGTGCGTCCCCTTAAGATAATTTTTCAGAGATTAGTAATTCAATAGCAGAACCTAACCAAACTACTCTACCAACCCTATTGAATACTAATCACTTGTGTTTTTTCAAGCAAAATTTGAGAAAATATCTGGTGGTCAGCGTTTTGGAACGACCATCCAAAGAAACGCCATAGTGACCAGTATCCGAACACCCTGCCACACGCACTTTATCACTGAACTTTCTCGAACTCTACGTGCTACAACGATTTTCTCCAATAGCTTTCAGTTCAAGAGGATGGTCTTTGGATTAAGTCTTTTCAAGACCACATTTTATACTCCTTTCTTTTATGTTAATATTTAGTGCAATTTTCCTGTTAAGCAACCATGAGGTTCCGATGAACTTTCAAACATTTGTAGAACTTTTGCAATACTGCTCACGACTATTATGTTTTTCTACGTGATTCTGAGCACTCAAAATTCGTTAAATACTTATGTGATGACTTTCATAATTACACCGATCACGAACCACTGTGTGAATCAATAAAGTTGAGTAGTGACATATCTTTGCTACTGTGAGACCCGTTAACTTGAACAAATTCACAGACAATCACCCACAGACGCGCGGATACATTGATAAGAATCCAGCATATCAATCCTTGTGACTAACAAGATAATAATCTCCTTTCTTAATCATGCATTGCATCACTTCACATACACATTGGAGATTAGGTTTTTCAAAAGCAATACGTGTCAATCATAGGATCAAAGAATATTCAACTACACTCTTCAATAAGCTATTCACATGGGATTTCTTCCCGGATTCTTCCAAAGAATACTGCCATGAATACTACCTTGTTACCAGTTACAATTAACAAAGACTAAATACTTACGCTACTGCTTATATTGTAGATTGTTAGCATAGATATTTTTAGTTCAAACAAAGTTACAACAGTACATCGTCACAAGCAACATTTGTTTGAAACGAAATATTCATTGTTGTTCCTTAAAATTAGTTTTCTGCTACTGGAATTTATTAAAAAGTCTTAATAACGACGACGCTAATAAATTCTATCTATCTTTTTCTTTAAGAAATGTTTAACGTCTGCGTGCTCTAGTAACCATCTTATGCAATTCGTTTTTTCACCGGGAGAGTAGTGTAGTGAATCCAACTTAAGTTAGTTGTCTGCTGCTATCAAATAACTGCAGGCTCCAAATGCTAACTTTCTGCCCTTGAGACACAAAATACTATTTAATAAACTCAATTAGTGTTAAGTTATCCCCAAGAGAAAAGAAAACGTTAAAGGGCTAACGCATTTTGAGCTTTGCTGTATTATTGGTTGCATGAACATACAACAAGTAAATGCAATAGTTTCATATGATTATTTTAAAATACAATATAGCGAGTATAGACATCAATTATTTACTTTTATCTATTTCTAATTTATGTATGGCTAAACTTAGGTTTAAGTAGGAAGTTCAGCTAGGCATTCTGACAGTTTATCCCCAAAGGTATATCATCAAATCAAACTACAAACTCTGTTTGAAGGTTTTGAGTTTGAACGATGGACATGAATTATTGTTGTACAACAGTATTACTCTTATATAGGAATTCTGATATAAACTAGTTTGCTACAACTCACAGAAATTCAATTATGTAAAATGTTGTACCTTGAAAACAATAACAAACGTGTTTCTATTATGTATATTAATTGAATATAAACGTGCTTGAATTTGAATAGAATTCGAGGTTTTGATGATATTAACAATTTCTTGATATGATATTAAGCTTTGCAGTACTACAACTTACTAAAAGTTTTTTTCTTGTGAAACTGTTCTATAATGATGCTTACATTAATTCAATATCTCTACCTAGTAATCCCTTAGTCTAGACTACACCAATACATTTATCTTGTTGATTACCAAGTAGTTCGTAATTCAATGAACTGAACTTAATTCAAAGTTTTAGATTGTTATAGACCGCATTAAAAAAAACTGTGTTAATATAAATGTATATATAAATGTCTTCCTACGCTCATGTTTAACTGATTGTGGACAAATAGAGCTGTTTGAGTTTTGCGGTACAATATAATAATAATAATAATAATTAATAATAATAATTATTACTACAACCCATAACCTAAACCAAGGCCCCAGAAGCTATAAGCTTGTGCGGGAGGGAGGGGGCGATTATTATTATTATGTAGGCCCAATGTGCGGCTGCAGCCGACTTATAGATGGAACAGCGCAAATCCCAACAACATATTCTGAACTAATGTTACTCACTGAAATACGCAACAATGACAAAATGGCACTTTCGTATAAACGGCATCTAAGCGTTTTTTCATATTTTCTTATATTTCACTTCACTATTCAATCAGACATTATACAAACATATGGATTTACATAAGTTAGTTTCAATATTTTCCAGATATTTCCTTTAATACTAAATATCTGGTTATGAAATAGTTTGCAGAAACTTTCCTTTGATCGATTTTCACTGATTAGTTAATTAATTACTAGCTTCTTGACTTGTTAAAAATATTTTTTGATTCCTCATACGCACTTGTACTTCATACTCTATTCTTAGGAGGATGAAGTGAATAACAAAAAATTCTTAAAAAAATAAATTTCAAAACAACTATATATATGCTATTCGTCACACGAGTCTTTTTTTGTCAACTCTGACATCTGAAGTAACTTTTCCAACAATAATTAATACGTCATTATAGACAACAAAAATGACACTCTTTAACGCAGCTTAAGCACTTCTATTCTTTGTATTGTATTACGAGTATATGTAGAAATAAAACATAAACTTATCTTTTTATTACTTGTACATTCAGTCTGTTTATCTACAATTTTAGTTCTAAAAACGTTTTCTCCGATTAACTAAACCAAATCTCTACGCTTCAATTTCTGGAACATTTGTTATATGTCACAACTAACCAATGGCAAAAAGGCGAAATCTATTTCTTAATAACTGAATTCTAAAAAGGATTTTATGTTTTGTTCCCAAGCTAATAAACCTCTATAACTATGATAAGTAAAATAAGATGCATTTATTATTTGTCAAGCGGATCATAAATAAGTCTACAAATTAACTTATATTTTAAATTGTTTCATCCGGCATGAAAAATCGAAATATTGTAATAAAGAGGTGTATTAATTTCGCTGCAAAGCGTGAAAAATATATTTGAAATATTGTAATACAGGGTCGTATTATTTTTTATTTCAATTCAAAATATTATAATACAGAATACGTATTATACTATATATTAAGGACGGAGAAAACATTTGACATATTGTTTATAATATGGAGTTCATTTAATAAATCCCAGACAATTAAATTCATAACCCAAGTAATCCATTACATCTGACATAGTTGCTGATATACTATCAATGGCAAATAGGAACTAATAACTTGAATGCCAACAACTATTCACCATAATTTAATAATCAACTAATTATAATATTTAGAAAACTTTACAATAAATAATAATAGGCTACATTGCACAACATAAAAAGCCCAGTAACTGGTAGGTACTAGCACGCTCTATCTCGTAATTACATATTGTAGTGAGGTTTATTTATAAAATATTTCTCTATATAAAAATTCTTATTTGTTCTTTGTTTTGAAAAAAAAAACTTTCTCAGGGTCGCACAACTGAATTTATTTAATGTTCTTAATATGAGACTATTCATTCAATCATATAACCATAGGTTCTTTTATTATATGATCTAAATTTTACTTATTGTGGTTATTGAATGTTATTAAATAAAGTAAGGTTATAGATAACCATCGACATTTATATCAGTACTGTCATACATGACAGTTCCCAACTTAATGCATATAAAATCAAGTAAGCATAACAGATCAATTATTTATTCAACCTCATTATTTACTACTCTTTTGTTTTGGATGTTAAAAGAAAGAAATCTTACCCAGTCAACTTACATTTATTCCTTCCTAGAATGTTAATGGATAAAACCACTCCTTTTTCCTCTTATCTAACTGCACTTTCACTGCACATACACGTCTTGCAATTTTCACTCTTCCTCCAATCACACCGACGACTGAAGTTGAACAGGATCTGCAGACCACCTCTGCACTCTATGAAGATGATGGACCACAAACCTACTAACTTATAACGTTGAAATTCACAACCCATTATTTGTTTGATGGTCACTGTTTAAAACCAAGCTTCTCCGTTGTTTGGTTGTCACTGGTTTTCCCTTTCTGTCGGTTTATCGTGAAGTCGCTCCTGCGCGGTTGAGCTTCCTTCTCAATAGTAGAGTGAAGTAACAAAATGGCTGGTTTTTGGTACTAGAAGTTGAATGTACGAGATATATTAGGAAATTGGTTAAATATTAATTCGCTTTAGCGGAATAAATCTCGCATTCCACGGAATAATCGCTTGGTTATTTGTGTGCGATCGGTCGTCAAATTGGACGGATTAAGTTCTGGTGCTAACCATTTTAGGTAAATTCTTTTCGTTAAAACCTCGTTGCGCTAAAAATCTTACAAATGTCTTTTTATTTTAGGTAATATTTCCCTAGTAGTCACCTTGAGGGAATTGTTTTGTAAAAGACCTTTCAGTTTATAGAAAGGTAAAAATCTTCAAATATATAAAATTAATACAATATACAGGGTGATTTCTTTGTAGGTCTTATTTTTTGTCGTTTGGGTTTTGTTGTTCGTTGTCGTATTCGTGTTCCTGCCCCTCTGACCGTGGGTTTTAATTAGAAGGTTCTTCCCCTTTGTGTCCGTACCTACATCTGTACATGTACCGCATCGGGACAAACCAATAGATATCGAAGGGTGAAACGGAAAACCCCTAAGCAAGGCTTTAAATAAAACAGCCGTGGGTCTTCTAATGGTGGGATGTTTGTCTAAATTTGTATGTATTATGTGTCATTTTATTTATGTATATGTATATATTTATTCAATGTGTTTACAATTTATGCATGCATGTTAATTTTAGGAAACGAGATCTCGAGTAGTGGAATTGTTGTAGGGTAGTTTTAAGTACAACCAACTGTGATACAGATCACCATTCACCTTTTTTTTCTCTATTAAACATTAAAATTGCATTTAAAGTTAACTTTTAAAATCCGCCAATAGTTCAAATAAAGCCCTACTTAGAAAGTTTACATTTTACTACGTGTGTTTTATTTATTTATTATTCATTTGTTTGTGTGATTTTAATATTGCTTTTCAGTTCGTCATTTGTAAGTATATATGTACGGTACGACCAAAATATTGGAAGTTGCCCATATTTTAGTAGAAGATCTATTTCTTCGTTTGTCTGATAAGCTTGAAGCTTTAGTAATAAGCATTGTTTCTAAACGAAGTGGCGCTTGTTTTTTTATCTTTTATATTTTGTATTACCCCGCTCCTCTCCGACTTATTGGGGGCTAGCTGGCAAAAACTAAAGCAGTGTTATTCAGATCAAGCTGATACTTCCAGCACAGCTACATTTTGGTTGGTTAAGTATTTCTTTATATAAAAATAGCCTTTGTGTTTCTGTAGGTTATAAACTCTTCTATCGGTCGTTGTTGAATAGGTAACTTTATACTTCCTTCTGCACCTCCGGTAAGTCTCTTCGGTTAATCTTGAATTGGCCTTTCAATCTACTGGTATACCTCCAACAGGAACTGCTACTGACTAAGTCTTCCACACCACATTTAGTATTGATAATCTTCTTAAATTGTCTCACTCCTATGTTTAATTACTTTTCTGGAACTACTTAAAATCTACTCTTCTATATCTATCCTCTTCTTTTTATTATTTATGATAAATTTTACCCCCACTTTTATGGTATATTCTAAATTTTCTTCTATCTTCTCTTTTCCAAACTTATTTAGTAATTTATTATCTTCCCTTACTTCTTACACTTAACTATTCCTTTTCCAAATAAAACACAAGACTTTTATTCTATGTTTATTAACTTTTTAACTTCTTTTTTAAGAGCTTCTTACAAAACAACCATCTTTTTTTCCAAAACAAAAGCTTATTATTCATATCTCTCTGAGAAACCTATATTTCATTTATTTTAATTTTAATTTTATTTTTATCAGAGATATCACATTTCTTTGATCATTCTTACTACCCTTTCAACAATAATGCATATTTCTATAGTTATGAACAACTAATTTCTTTATTTAAAATTTCAATTTTGCATTATTATTGAAAGTGCAGTCTTGATTTTATATGATCCATTGATATCCTTAATTAATGTACAAAATTTTATTTTCCAGGTTGACCTTTGACTAAGATCTCCTTTCTCTTACCATCCTGATTTGTATTTGATATTATAAACTCTTGTACTCTAATAAAGATATGCTATTCCAACTTGATTTATCGTATTTCAATTTTGTATTAAGTTTTCTAATCTGAGCACTACGTTAAGACATTATTTATGTTTTATTTAATGATATTCAAGAACCACAGACTTGGTTGAATTGTTGTTGAAATGAACAATAAATCTCCAAAGTTTATACTCGAATGCACCTTCTCATATTGTTTTCCTTTAGCTCAAAAGTGACCATTGCAATATGTTGACACTATAAAATTTCACTGGAAGCAAATAATCCCTGTTTGAGGTTATAGCACTAATAACCGCAGCACATATAAAAATATCCGTAAAGTAGGTAGTTAAATCTGTTACAAAACTAAAATAAAAGCACTACATAGAAATTGCTGCAACTAGAGAATCTGAGTTTCAACTTACCCAAGCTTATATGAACACACATCTGTACAGTTGTCAACTAACATATTTATTAAATGAGGTGCCAAATTTTCAATAGTGTAATTCGAAAGTTACTAGATTTAATAAAATCTTTATCCTGAAAATATTAGCTATGTCAATAACTATCACAATGTCAACTACTGTATCGCCTACCATAGTTATTAGGGTAAACACAAAATATAGGACTTAATACTACTACGACTACAAATTGGAAAAATATTTACATCTGAATTACGTTAAATTTCTTTCTTTTTGTTATACGTCGAAGAGACTAGAAATAATTTAATGTGCCAAGCTATAACAAGTAATTACTGATTTTTAACTTCGTTTATTAATTCAAACTCAGAAAAATCTGTTAGCGAAATATGAAATACAAATTCTATGTAAATAAGCTAGATATAATAATTACATACAATATAAAGTACAAAAAAATTTCGAAATTCTATACATTAACTTATTCAGGAATACCATGCTAAATACAATTTTATTGTCACTTACATAAAAAACATATTTCATATATTAAAGTGATCGTTAAGTTCTCAAATATTCAAATACAAAATAACTCACCTTTACACATTGGTACTAACACCTAAATGGTCACAACATATACACTTTGACCTTCAACTGTTGCTGAAACCGGAACAACTGTCGCTGAACCCTGAATTTTTTTATAAAACTCGAATCTTCAAACATTTCACTTGTTGATTTATTGATTTATTGATTTATGGATTTATCGATTTACCGATTTACCGATTTATCGACTTATCGACTTATCGACTTACCGATTTACCGATTTATCGATTTATCGATTTATCGATTTATCGATTTATTTAATTTATTTACTTACATTCCAATACAAGACAAGTCAAGACTTTAAATATCTAATACTATTGATTTGTCGCTAACATTCTCACAAAAGATACTCAAACTTTATTAAGTAATAACAAAGGTGATAACCACGCCGAGACAAATTCTCTAGTTTCTCGAAGAAGGATAGGTAACACCATTAATTGTTGTACGTTTTATCACTTCAGATTATTAAACGGAACGCACAACGGATGCCGGCAACTCAAATTCTCACGCGCAAGGGTTTAAACTACAACCCCAAACAGTACGATACGGAAACGTTGTAGCTCCCTTTTACAATTTTAAGAGGGGCGATTATGTTTCAACCAACCACACAATATTTCTGACATCATTATCTGCCAATCACAAAATTTGGTCAAATTTCTCTTATATCTTTATTAAAAGGTGGAAATACCAATAAAATTTTAAGACCAGAGACGTGCTATTAAAATTCAAACTATATTTATTTATTTATGTATTTATTTATTTCAAAAAACAGGTTAAAAAACTTCATTACATGTTTCTTACATATACTATAAATCAAAACAATTCGCCAATAACCAAAACAGACATTTGAAAATAAACTAACACTTTTAGTGAGATTACCAAAGTTGATTGAGAAATATTTTAACCTAGTTCTATTAATTTCTATTAAGAAAAATGTAAAATAAAAATATTATCTGGTATACTATACTTAGTTTCATGGTTATAACAGATTAACTTGTTTTAATTATTTACATATAATGATGCTATTTACCCCAAAGATACCAAACTTTAACAGGTGGTGGAAGTCATTAAAAGCACTAGAAAGAGAATAAATTGGCGAATGCAATTTCATATTAGTTTTATAAATTGATATATGTAAAGTACATTTGAACATCACACTATGGCACGGAATATTAAACTTAAATTTAGATAATGTTTCGGGTGAGTCAATGCAATTAGTAAAAATTTTATTTAAAAATAATAATTTAAAAGATAACCTCTAAAAGATAACCGATTTTCTAGTTTGGGTAGTTGGAATAAATGTCTTATAGGATTATAAGATTCATACTCAGGATTACGACCAAACCTCTTAAAATATAAAAAATTTTAAAACTTATTTTGGACTTTTTCAATCCTATTCACATTAGATTGTGTAGAAGGATTCCAAATTAGTGAAGCATATTCTAATTTCGCCCGGACAAGAGACTTATATAGTAATAAAGTAATGACTGCGTATTATTAAAACCTTGGCAATTTCTTATTAAAAAACCAAGATTACGAAGACTTTCATTCACTATTTTCTCCACTTGATAATTAAAAGAGAGTACGCTATCAAAGTGTACCCCAAGGCCTCTAATAGTAGTCGCTTTGTTAAGAACAATGTTATCTATGGTATATGTTGTTATTAAGACCTGATTTTTTTATTAATACGACATCGCTGTACATTTAGAAACAATGAACCATAATTTATTATTTTTAGACCAACGAAGCGATTCATCAATACCTTTTTATAGTAAGTTAGCATCATCAATAGTTTTAATGTTTCTGAAAATTTTCAGATCTGCAGATAACAAACATTTAGAATTCTTAACGTAGTTAGGCAGATCATTAATAAAAAGCGCAAAAAGCAATGGACCTAAATTTGACTCTTGAGGTACATCAGACATTGCAACATATGATGCTGATATAGAGCTTAAATACAACATATTGTTTTCTGCTGTTTAGATAAGACGCAAATCAGGTAAGGGTCCGTTAACTTGCCTCCCCTCAGTTCATAAATTTCCGCCAAAACCTAGCACTAGGATCCTCTTACCTAGCACCCAAATTTTAAAGCTAGCACCATTATCGTTCCTGAGATATTTAAAGGTGAATTCGGGGGGGGGGCTAAGTTAAAACCAGCCCCGCCAATTTGTTCTATCCCTTTAAAAACCTAGCACTGGATAGTCTATAGCTAGCGCTAGCTAGCACCCTTGTTATAAAGCTAGCATCACAATAGGGATGAAAAAATAGGGGTTCAAAGTTTGATAGCTAGCTCCTCCCCACGGTGATCTTTTGTACAATATAAGTAGATGAGTCAAATACTTGTAGCTAGCACTGGCTAGCACAAAAATGTCAAAGCTGGCAGTAATGCCATTCGCGAGATATTTAAGGGTGAATTCGGGGTGGGCTAAGTTAACGCCAGCCCCGCCAATTTGTTCTATCCCTTTAAAAACCTAGCACGAAATAGTCTATAGCTAGCACTAGCTAGCACCCATGTTAGAAAGCTAGCACTACAATATGGGTGGAAATATAAGGGTTCAAAGTTTGACAGCTACCTGCTGATCTTTTATACATTGTAAGTAGATGAATCAAATGCTTCTAGCTAGCACTGGCTAGCACGTAATCTCTGAAGCCGACATTAGTATCATTAACGAGATATTAAGGGGTCAAATCGGAAAGGGGTGGCAAGTGAGCGCCAGTGCCACCAATATAATTTATCGCGTTAAAAACCTAGCACTAGTCTGTAAGTAGCACTAAATATAGTCAGCATCCGTATTGGAAAACAAACACTACGGTGATGTACGGTAAAGACGAATTAAACACACGATGTTATACGAGGAGCGTTCAATAATTTATCTACCTGAGTATGAAAGTAAGTAATGAGAGTTTCTAAATAGATCTATCTGCGTGCGTTGAGACATGTCTCGGGGTAACTCATGCACAACCCTAGTTCAGTGCGATTATAACATTTAAAGAGACCGCATGCCAAGAACCTCTAGTAAGAAATTGCTCGATTTAAAGTATTGTTCCGTGATAAGATTTGTCACAAAGGAAGGGACAAGCTGAAGGAGATATTAAAGGCATGGCTGCAGTTTATGGTGTGCAGTTATGCTGCAGTATAACCATAATGGTAGAGTAATTAAAAGGCGTACCTTGCAGCAGAGCTTAAAAGACCAATAAAATTGAATTCATGCGATACAAACAATCACCACTGCGAAAAACTGATCACCAGGAATTTAATTGTACTTTATTCCACAATAGACTCATAAAGAGGGAAATCATCAACATTTACTAAAACTGGAATAAAACACGCACTCTATATGCAAGTCAAATTACAACTCACTTTTTAAAAGGAGTAAAGGTAATTATCTTATCAAAATGTTCTAGAAAACAGAGATAAAGCTGAATTGATGAGGTAGGGCCAATGAGGTAGCCTGGACAGAAACATTACCAAATAAGGAGTAACCAATAAAAGAGTGTGACCACAAACACTTCCATATTTGGAATGACAAAAATATGATAAACACATTGGTGAAAAACCTTTTAAGAAGGAAGATTTTAGGTTAAACATTAAGTGAAATTGAACTGGGGAAGAGCCTTTTAAAAAAATTGTTACAGCACATACCTGTAAAAACAGACATCCAGCCAATAAATCGTATATTAAAGAATAGCAGAACTAATTATGTTAAATCCTTTTATTAAAGATCAATAATGATTAATCAATCAAATAAAGAAAATCGCTCGCTATCCTTCTAAAGTTGGCTAACCGTCATTCGAGACGACGGTTCTCTTCTCTCCTTTTCCAAACACCAAACTTATCAACGCGCATACTATTGACCATCAAGCGGAAAGGGCATAAAACAGTTGAAAAATATTGAATTCAACATGGGAAGGCCATCTACTAGTTTTGCATAAAAAAATTTACAAAAATTGAGAGTAATATTTATTAAGATAAATATTAGACAAGTTTAAAGATAGATGGAATATCTAGTATTGAAGCATCAATTTGAGAAATCCAAGAAAGAAAGAAATAAATAAATAATTGGTAACGAGTAAAGACGTTACAACCTTGTCTGGCCGAACTTGGCAGTTAGAATACGCGCATTGTGTCCGTATTTACCGATATTATTTTATATATTTTCATCGTTTTTTAATTTTGTGATTGCAATTAAAAGAGTAATATATTATTGCTCTAACTGCAAATTGCCTGTATTGCATAAGAAATCAAGTATTCCAGTTTAAAAATAAGAAAATTCTTGTAATTCTTTATTTAAGTTAAAATTTTACAATATCGCGAATTTCCATATAACCTATGCTATTTCCAATGTAATTATAAATATGAATCTGTAAGCTCAAATGTTGCATGTTTAGAGCATAAATACATTATGCGATTTGTGCTTGTGTAATTTTGAATTATCGAATAGGTACAAAAATGTTTAATTAAAAGTAAATGCCTGCCTAACTAAAACATTGTTTACTTTCAATAATTTATAAACTTATACATGAACAGTATGGATGTTTTTTTATATATTAAAAAAATGGTTGAATATTTATTTATTTTTCGATTTACCGAGCTCGGCCACCCGACCCGGGAGATAGTAGCAAACATTGCACCGTACAGGAGAGTGTAGATGGTATGGTAGCAATATAGTGTATTATTTGGCTAACATAAGAGGGTAGGTAGTAAGCCTAGTATAAAATTTTGATATAAAATGTGTTTAGTTCGTTTAATATCTTTGAAGTAGGAGTATCGGGGTGGTGCGCGTAAAACATTTTTATCGCGATGAAAACCGTAAGGGATATAGCAAGTACAAACGGCGATTTAATTGATTATTTATTTTTAAATAAATTTAGCGAGTTGTTTTATGATGATAAAGTGTTTATCAAACAATTGCCTATTCCGCAACCATTAATGATTAACCTAGTGCAAGTAAAAGCCGGGCATAATCGCACTTTTTCTAGAACATGGTTTGATAAATACGTCTGGTTAACTAAAACTAACCTCTTAGTTAACATCTTAACTTAGTTAACTCTAACTATACTGGTATTCAACGACGTATGCAAGGGGGGGATTTAGGGGGTCTGAACCCCCCCCCCCCGAAATCAAACTTAATACTAATAAATGACAACAAAATAAAATTATTTTTCTATTCCGCTTCGCCCCCGAAAATACGGCTTGCGGACTTTTTTGTAGTTTTTTGAAAAATAAATTTCCTTTTAATTTAACCGGTTATGACAATTTAAAAGAAATTCATCGCGCTTTAGCTAAACATGATATTTCAAAAGAACACTCTCATTCAGCATTAAAATTTAAACTGTTCGGTAAACAGAATATGTTTATATTATAAATACCATGAAACTGTGCGTGAAAATCGAAAAATGCTGAAGTATTTAATAAACATGGTTATTCTTCTGTCCACACAAGAACTGACATTTTGGGGCGATGACGAAACAATGAATTCACATAATCAAGGCAACTTGAAAGAATTAGTTAAGTTTCCTGCGACACTGGATCAAAATTTTACTAAATTTATAGACCCCTCTGAATCATCTGTTTTTACAGGGTTATCAAAGACAATTCAAAATGAATTAATCGAGTCTATAACAAAGATTTTAATGCAAAAAGTTCACGACGAAATTAATATCGTTGTTTTTCGTGGGAAATAGACAAGAGTACGGATAGTAGCTGCTTTTCTCAGATATCTGTTATTTTTCGTTTTGTTTGCGAAGGTAGAGTACTGGAACGGTTTCTCGGTTTTTTAATATTAGTGAAGGTTGAAGTGCAAGTGAGATTTTTAATGTACTGATCCAAAATTTCGGTGATTTTAATATTGAAGGGAAATTAGTCCGTCAAACATATGATGGAGCAGTGGTAATGGCCGGTGAACTTAATGGATTACAGAAAAAAGTAAAAGCAATTGCTCCTCAAGCACATTTCACACAGTGTTACGCACATAAAATAAAATTAGTACTTCAACGCTCGTGCAAAAAAATTAAAATATGTAAGATCTTTTTCTCAAATGTGTCAACTTTTTTTACAAAATCAACTAAACGTACTAATCTCCTAGATAAGTAGTCCTCCTGTCTGTAAGTAGCACTAAACATAGTCAGCATCCGTATTGGAAAACAAACACTACGGTGAGGCACGGTAAAGACAAATTAAACACACAATGTTATACGAGGACCGTTGTTAGACGAGGACTGGTGCAACCATCCTGGAATCGGCCATACCTATAGATATTACTCACTACTGGTCCATCGCAAGGTTGCTCCCGCGTCATCCAATCTACAGAGCAATGCGACTACCCAAGGAGTAGCACCTGGTTATACATTCTCCACTTAGACAGCGATCAGGAGGTTGCTGCCGGGATAAACTTTACTAATACCGCTCGCGTACTGAAGTCTATCTCCGTTCTGGCCCCCCTCGAAACTAAAGGACGGAACCCTGAGACCAGTCCAGTCATAGTGAAGTGATACCAAACGCCAGCATTCTGCTGATGGTCTTCCATGTTGCCCCGCCGAGCAGGCAAATTGATATTTGTGAGCAGGTCACCCACCAAAGTACTGACCGAGTCCGGCGTTGCTTTAATCGCAAGCTAAATAAGTTTAACTTTTAAGTTTTAAGTTGTATATTGTAAGTATTTATAAAAAGCACCCATTGATGTATGGTTTCACTTTTTTTCTCGAATCTTTCATCATCTAATGTAGAATTTGTACAATACAAGCAAAAAGTACATATTGTCTATTAAATAATGCCTAAAAATATGTGGTATGAACTTCAAGAGCAAAAGTCCTTTATCATCCCAGAATGAAAGAATGAAAGAAGAAAAAATTTTCTTTTTTGATTTTTTATGGATGGGGAAGTCTTGCATAGGTTGCATTTTGAACTTTGGACCTCTATAATACAGGACCTTTATGATACAGCCAAGTCTCATCTCATTCTCACGGAGCAATTCCAAGTAGTCCTGATAGCACTGGGCTCCGTGTTTTCATGAAAGCTTCAATTCCTTCTTCTCATCATGGTTCATTTTCAACTTTTCGTGAAGTATTTTCCAAACTGCCGTATTTTCGGGGGCGAAGCAGAATAGAAAAATAATTCTATTTTGTTGTCATTTATTAGTATTAAGTTTAGTTTCGGGAGGGTTTAGGCCCCCTAAATCCCCCCTTTGAATACCAGCATAGGTAGTTAGAGTTAACTAAGTTAAGAGTTTAACTAAGAGGTTAGTTTCAGTTAAACAGACGTATTTATCTATATATTTATCACTAGGTTAATCATTAATGGTTTCGGAATAGGCAATTGTTTTATTATCATCATAAAACAACCCGCTAAATTTATTTAAAAATAAATAATCAGTTAAATCGCCGTTTGTACTTGCTATATCCCTTACGGATTTCATCGCGATAAAAATGTTTTACGCGCACCACTCCGATACTCCTACTGCAAAGATATTAAACGAACTAAACACATTTTATATTAAGATTTTATACTAGGCTTACTATCCTACCCCCTTATGTTAGCCAAATAATACACTATATTGCTACCATACCATCTACACTCTCCTGTACGGTGCAATGTTTGCTACTATCTCCCGGGTCGGCTGGCCGAGCTCCGTAAATCGGTAAGAAAGATAAATAAATATTCAACCATTCTTTTAATACATAAAATACATCCATACTGTCCATGTATAAATTTATATATTATTGAAAGTAAACAATGTTTTAGTTAGGCAGGTATTTACTTTTAATTAAACATTTTTGTACCTATTCGATAATTCAAAATTACATAAGCGCAAAACATGTAACATCTGAACTTACAGATTCATCTTTATAATTACATTAGAAATAGCAATAATTCCCCCCTCGCAAATTTAGAAATAAGTATACATAGAATAGAAACAAATAATGTTTGTTTAATTATTATTTATTAAAACATTTATTTTTCCAAAAATTTCCCTCACAAAATAATTCTCTGGATCCGCCCCTGCTAGGTACAATAAAAAACAATGTTATAATTATTAAGTAAAAGAAGAACTTTTACACTTTATACTTATGGAATTTGTTGACTATTATTCTTTATTTTAGAAAAACTACTACTATGTATTTATACTGCAACTGCGGTCTTTCTTACCAAAATACTAATGCAGGTTTTAATCTTTGTTGTTAAATTTGAAAGTTCTGGTTTTGATCTGCCTTTCTTAATAATTTGTAATTTCTCTCCAAAACTGTATGCAGAAAATTCCTTATTAATAATTCACAAACTGAACAAAAAATTGTCCCGATTCAGATGTATCGGGAGTACTCGAACCTTCCACCGAAGCAGCTGAATTTGCAGTCGTGACGATAATGTAATTTTAAATTTGCATACAGAGCAAACTAAATCGAATTATTTGTCTAAAAAGCCAACTTATATAAATTGAAATAATAAAATGTGGCAAAATACAGTCTCATTCGCAGATTTACATTACTTAAGTAACATTAAATTTAACAAACACTAAATCGAACAAATAACCAAATTATAATAAATAAACATTTGGGCATGAAGCAAACTAAAAATAACGGCCAAACAATGCTGACAGCATCGTCTGTATCACCACGCCCGCTGATCCACGCCAAGGCTAGGAGAAGAGCAGTTATAACTGTTATAAGCAACGAAATCAGTGCTTATATGCAGTGTATGTAACACATTTGAATCGGTATTACCTTTCTGTGCAAGTTTAATGAGCCTAATTTAAAATAGTACTCTAAATAATTCTACTTTTTGCTGTACGGAATTGATATTGAGCTTTAAGTTGATTAAATATTACAAATTTAAATAAACGATAATCATAATTTTATAAAAATATATTTCTTAGCATTGGTTTTTATTTTTAATAAATTCTCAATGGAACCATTGCTTCCATGGACCGCACGCCACTGGTTATTAGTAAGTATATCAGAAACCCTGTTGCAAATATGTAAAAACAACTGCGAAAAGATTTTTATTTGGCAACAACGCATTTGTATCATTAAGGCAGGATTTTAATATTCATGAACTTGTGAATGTTATATCTAAATATGTATAAATGTAAAAATATTTTTATTGTGAGGTATTTTGTTGTACTTACCATTTTCATTTTGAGAACGTTAGCACGAGTAGATTTATATAGTCCACTTATCCTTAAAATAAAAGGGTTTTAAAAGCTTTTACAAAATACATTTTAAACACATTCAAACTATAATGACTAATGATGATTATTATTTAACAAAAAAAAAACACTGTTTACACAAAAAATTTATTTCTCTATTATAAAATAATAGCATCTTATATAAAAATATAAGCAAGCACTAAAATTAAAAAATAAGATTATTTTAACAAAACATACTTTTTTTCACTATTATATATATAATAAATTAGGGTTGCCAGATTTTGAAAATTATAACCGGGTATATTATTAGTTGCTTTAAGTTTATGAAAGGTCACATCCTTTTTAAATTATTATTTATATTTTTATAAGTCAACGCTTTAGTAATAATTAATAGAAATAAAAAAAAATTAAATGTAATCGGTTATAATCGGTATTGTTCGTGCAATACTTTTAAATTTAAATTAAGTTTAAATTGAATACATGCATAACAATATCAGAACATGGCCACGAACATTCTGAATTAATTCAAACAACAATCTGGCATACTTAATTAGTTTTTTGAATCAGTTATAGAAAATTCATAATTAAATGGTGAAATTAGATTGAAAATTATATCAGATAAATTTACAAGCCGAAGCCGCTGATAAATGGCAGGCTTTTCTATAAGAAAATCTAATTTTATGTCACCATTTAAATCTGATACTTTGGTCGTTATAAAAAAACAATAGATTGTTAAATGTCTAGGATCCATTTTACAAAGACAAAGGTGCCATGGTCACGGTTTTAAGCACCCAATAGATTAATGCTGCTAGCTAGGCAACTAAAATCTAGGTAATCAATAATTATAAATGGCACAAAATCAATCGGAACCTACGTATACGCGTAATAAATACATTCTATATTTTCACAATAGGTTTAATAAATACATTTTTTGTTTCATATATACTTTCCATTAAAATTCAAATATATTGAGATTTACGCTTGAATTAATATAAAAATGTTCAATGAATCAAAATAATTTTTAAAATATTCAAAAAAAAGTAATATGTATTTAATATCTAACGGAAAGATTAATTAAATTATCTTTTATAATAAATATGAAACAAAAATCTTCACAAATAGAAAATTAATATACATAAAAACTACGTTATATTACGTAATTTCCTGTACTTTTTAGAACTGGAATTATTATTATTATTTAGAACTATTTAACTTTAACATCTCCAAGTTTAACCACACCAAAAAAGGATTTTCCAGGTTCAAATAAGGAGTACCTTCCATCAGCGAGATCTCTGATACTTATTTGGTCACCTTCCGCTAAATAATCGACACCAGCAGTGTAACAAGTGTTACTTTTCTGGATGCGATTAACAGAGTGTGTCATTGTCGTGCATTGTAAAAGCACGTCGGCATTTGTGGGCAGATTCTTGTAGACTCTAAATCCATTTACATCATGTTCGTCCAAGTAGAAAATCTGCAAAAATAAAGAATTTAATAAGTAAATTGAAACGTTGTTAAAGTTATTTTTTTTGCAGCAAAGGCCCTTGAATGAATTATTGAGGTTATGAAACATTCCGATGCGACCCTTTTCAACAAAAAGTTTCAGCATCTGTCACGGAATAAATAATAAATTAAACTTGTTTTAGTTTTCAATAAACAAGTAGTAGTTTGTGCATTTTTTATCTAGATTTATCATTATAATACAAAAAATAGTGAAATCTGGAATCTTAAGGGAACTATGATAAATAGATGACGTAGCCTGCTTTTATAAACCTTATTTGTAGAATTTCTTTGTAGATTTGACATTTCCTCGTGATGATATGGGGTAGTATGTATAATAAGTATAATGTATAATAATATAATAAATTCTACAAATTCAATTGCTACCCACACCTACCCATAAATCATTGATTTGCTCCTCATGTATAACCACTAAATGTTATATGTAGTTTTTTGCAACCAATCAATAAGTTTATATTTATTATGCCCTTTAGATAATTTGATATATCTTAATATTAGAAGCCCAAAATCATTAGAGTTCGTCTGCTTTTGTTAAGGTGATAGGACACGCTTATCTCACATTAAACGAACATTACAGGACGTGTACTGCGACTACTTCTACTAACGCCCATATTCGAAGTATCAGAAAGAAATAGACTGAGTTATTTCGTTATTTGTATTTTTATAAAAATACAAATGTAGCAAAAAGAAGAACATGTTTATTAGAAAAAAAAATTAAATTAATTAGATAGTTAAATAGTTATAGAATGTGTAAAACATGTTAAACTGAACAAATTTGTAATAGTTCTGCAAATAAATTGCATTAAAAACAAAACTTCGTTGCTATATGTATTAAAACATTCAATTTCTAGACTTACTACATTTAATTTAGCCGCATCAAGTATTTTCACTTAATCTATAAACATATAAGTAACTGCCCAAATTTCTATTCCATTGCAATAAATGGGATTAACTCTTATACACTGCCATTCCAGTGAACATTCGAGATTGGCGGCGGAATGTATGACGCATCGACAGCTAAACGAAGCATAGTACACCAGACTAATCTAGCGCGTTCCAGCAATCTTATATGGGATATATGAATCACCATCGCGCAAGAGGAGGGGATTAGTCAACTAGCAAAACACATTCGGGCATCGTAGGTAGTATAACATAAATGTCAATGTAATATAAATCTTGTTTGAAATAAATATTTGTGTAATTAAATTTAGTCTAAGTTGGTTAATACACACATCAAAATGGACTAGGGGACAAGGCTAAAAATAAACGTTGTTACAAACTAGTGGAAGTATTATGACACAACGATGAAACAAAACCTAAAGTAGAACAATAATCTTTAATTGTTATAACAAAGACAAACAGAATTTACTGCAGTTTGCTAATACAGGGTGTGTAGAAAATAGAGCAAAATTTTAACTTACAAATAACAGTAGAATATGAATGAAAAAATGAAAGATTTGTACATTTAATACAGTGTATGGCCACCTCGATTGTTAATCACAGATCGGCACCTATTGGGTAAACGTCTAATCAAGTTGTTTATTTCATTTTGATCAATTTGTTGCCACTGGTCTTGTAAACAATTTGAAAGCTCTTCCCTTGTTTGAAACACCATGCCTTGATTCAGAACACGTTTCCCCAGCATATCCCACACAGCCCAGGAGCTGGCGACCAAAAAGTGTAAGAGTTTTGTAAAGGCTAATATTTTAATATTAGCTTCTATTTAGGGTGTAAATAAATATCCTACACAAAATTAATATGGGGACAGTCGGCGTCAGCGCAGCTTGAAAGTTGTAACAAGAAGTAGCGTCATCTAATTGTTTTCTAAAAGCTGAAAATTGATCACTAAGCAGTTTATGTAATAAGAAACTGGAAAACAGTCGTCAGACCACCGCATTGGTGCTGATGCAACGCGTTCGATCATTACGCTGTCTGACGACTGTTTTCCAGTTTCTTATTACATAAACTGCTTGGTGATCAATTTTCTGCTTTTAGAAAGCATTTAGATGACGCTACTTCTTGTTACAACTTTCAAGCTGCTCTGACGCCGACTGTCCCCATATCCGAGTTTATTTTGTGTAGGATATTTATTTACACCCTAAATATAAGCTAATATTAAAATATTAGCCTTTACAAAACTCTTACACTTTTTGGTCGCCAGGTCCTGGGCTAACACATGTTCTATGGGATTCAATTGGATTGCATTCTATGGGATTGCTCCGGCCACGGCAATACTGCGATATTGTGCTCATGTAAAAATTTTCTAACTGTTCTCGCAACGTGTGATCGAGCGTTGTCCTGCATCAGCAAAAATTATCCCCCGATTTGTTCTGCCTGTGGTAGGATAACAGGTTGTAGAATTGTCTCCCGATATGCGTTGGCCGTTAAAAAGCCGTCAACAAAAAGGAGCTCAGTTCTACGGCCAATTCCAATTCCAGCCCAAACCATAACTGTTCCCCCTTGGTACCGATCAACTTCCTGAACAGTTGCCAAACGATTTTCATTTCCAGGTTTCCTCCACACCCGTAGTCTTCTAGAATCTGGCCTCAAACCGAATCTGGAAGAGCACGTGAGCCCAGTCTTGTTTTTGTTAGTTGATGTGTTCCTCGACCCATTCTAATCTCCGTGCGTGAATGCCACGTGAAGCACGGGAACTTAACAGGACGTGGAGCATGGAGATCAACCTCATGCAACTTATTTCTTACAATTTGACCACTGACTACCACTTGATGAACATTTTGAAGCTCAGTTTTTAGCTGGTTGGCTGTAAGATTTCGGTTACGAAGACATTGAATTCGGATAAATCTATCCTGTACAGCATTCGTTTTCCTGATGGGGTCAGGATGTCTTTCTTTTACATCACC
The DNA here is from genome assembly GCA_929113105.1 of Agrypnus murinus. NCBI lineage: Eukaryota > Metazoa > Arthropoda > Insecta > Coleoptera > Elateridae > Agrypnus > Agrypnus murinus. The sequence continues at coordinate 138,408,431 of OV816023.1, read as the reverse complement.
AGTTTCTTGATAACGCTGCCACAAGCGCCCAATGGTACTTTTACAAGCATTTACAGCAGCCGCCACATCTCGAATAGTCATACCTCCCTGTATCATGCCCACAGCTCTTAACTGAATATCACGACTAAGATGCACTCTTTCCATCTTTATTGATTCTAAGACACTATAAAACCCTATTTACCCTATTTAGAAGAAAACTTATTTCTTAATTCAATACACATAAATTGAGTAATCTAAAGAGCAAAAACACCGTTCCGATACAAATGTCATCAATTGAATACAACTGTTTTACAAAAACAAAAAGCATCTAGAAATTTGTGAGAATAAAGCTCTATATGCTATACTCACAAAACATCTTGATTGACGTTTGCAAACATACTTTTTACATTTGTCTCTTAGACCATTTTGATGTGTGTAGTTTATAGTTGTTTGTAATTAGTGTTAGTGTAAATATTTTCTCTTGATAATAGGCAATTAAAACAGCACCTTTAGAATTATTTAAAAAGAACGTTACACTATGCAAATCTTGTTTAATTGAATAACAATCACGAAATTAAAGTAAAAAGCTGCATTCCCATCGCAGTTCCACCTCCCCCAGTTATTAAGCTAATGCACTATCTTTGTCGTATAGTGTCGAATGCTAGATGTGCATTTATCGTGTGGTTAAAATTTACAATCGTCCATATAAAATCAAAATAATAACGTCGCTCATGTCTCGGCTTCGGTTGCCGGTTGCAGTCGAGTGCCCTTCGCTGTTCGATTAGGTAACGCACAGTAGGATAAACAAAAAGAAATCCATTCTTTACTATAGATGTTTTTCTGAAAAATAGAGTAAGGAATACGTTAAAATAAATTAATTTTAAGTGTGGTCGCGTCTAATGCTCTTAACTTCAGGGCCAATCCATATCAAGTGGTTTAAAAAGAAGTTCCATGGTTGCTTGACCATTTTAAAAACAAATTATATTTTGTGTGTAGTGTGCCTCATATGCTAACAGTTCAAAACCACTATGTTTGTCGTATAGTGCCAAATTCTAAATGTGCATTTGTCGTGTGGTTAAAATTTACAATCGTCCATATAAAATCAAAATAATAACGTCGCTCATGTCTCGGCTTCGGTTGCCGGTTGCAGTCGAGTGCCCTTCGCTGTTCGATTAGGTAACGCACAGTAGGATAAACAAAAAGAAATCCATTCTTTACTATAGATGTTTTTCTGAAAAATAGAGTAAGGAATACGTTAAAATAAATTAATTTTAAGTGTGGTCGCGTCTAATGCTCTTAACTTCAGGGCCAATCCATATCAAGTGGTTTAAAAAGAAATTCCATGGTTGCTTGGCCATTTTAAAAACAAATTATATTTTGTGTGTAGTGTGCCTCATATGCTAACAGTTCAAAACCACTATGTTTGTCGTATAGTGCCAAATTCTAAATGTGCATTTGTCGTGTGGTTAGAATTTACAATCGTCCATATAACATCAAAATAATAACGTCGCTCATTTCTTATCATTACATAGTAGGGCATCTGATTATGGGTTTCGTATCTATTTCGTTGCCGGCGTGCGGGCTTCGGTTGTTGCCGTTGCCCGTTGCAGTCGAGTACCCTTCTCTGCTCGATTAGCTAACGAACCGTGGGATAATTAAAGAGAAATCAATTCTTTACTATAAATGTTTTTCAGAGAAATAGGAATACGTTAACAATTAATTAATTGATTATTAACGTATTAAGTGTGGTCGCGTCTTTGGCTATTAAAGGTCAATGCTCCATTACCATGCATGTACAATTGTACACTATATCATATAATGAAAAATGTCTAATTTTTATTTTACCATAAATTTTTTATGTGTATTTTCGAAATAGTTTTTTTCGTTCAGTTTGTTTTAGTTATTTTACTTAACAAGTATTATCTTCCCAGGTAATACGCTCTTAAAATGGCATCTTCATCTTTCACCTCATGTAGAACAATAAAAAAATCTTCACTTGATAATGTAATAATACCGTTTATATCATACATTTTAACAAAACTGTAAAAAATACAACAGAAAGATATTTGTACTGTTACTATAGTTTCTGATATAATTTATTAATGATAAACTAAAAATAACAGTTATAAGCAGCACTGATTTCCACGAGTGCGGTTTACGCACCGCACCAATTGTGAGGGTTATTCAATTCAGAAGGCGTTTTTGATTAGCGTATCATATAAGGAAAATGTACGATTATTTACAGTTTAATAAGAGCATCAATCAAAGACTAGTCTATAATAGCGTATTATTTATTTATAAAATGTTATATACTATATAAATACATGACTGATAAAATTATTTTTGTTAGTGAAATGCATGGATATAACACAAGAACCACTGATAATATCTATATTTCAACAGTCAATCAACCAAAAACGTAAAATAATAATTTTTTAGAGGTTTTAGCTTGTACAACTCCTTGCCATTGTGCATCAAAGCAGCAGCCACTTTGAAGAAATTCAAAAGAAATTTATGTGCTCCAACATAAAAGATAATTTTGTATAAACACACCCCATTACATCATTACATGCTAATTTATTGTATTTACTTAGTATTTAGTGCAATTTATTTGTGTTAATTATTTTCAAATTGCTTTTTGTAGCAATGATGATAATAAACATTGTTATTATTATTAATAATAAATTGTAATAGGTAAAATTACAGAAATTTCTCTAAAATGTCAAAAAATATACGGTAAAATAAAAATTCAACTTATTTTGCTAGTGTGCAAGGTAATAGAAGTTAACCAGATTACGTTCTACACGCTGATAATAAAATATTTCTATAATAAAACACAGTTTTCACAAATTCCTGAAATTGTAATAGTGACTCGCATATTACGATTATTACATACACCTGATATTTAAAAACTGTAATAAATTTATTTTTTACCTAGTGCTGTCTCAGCTGTCTGCTAATAATAATTAACGTTGCAGTTACCAAAATTTATACTAGGTGAAAAATCTCTGAATGATAACGGACATATTTATTATTTGGGGGCATTTTCCTGAAACGTCTTTATGTGCTTCTTTATATACAGGGTGTCCATTTAGTCCGTGATTATTCGATATCTCCTCAACTACTAAATATCGGGAAAAACTTTTAATACAGAAGTTTCTTGATTGGCAAAGATGCATACTTTAAAAATATTTACAACAATACAGGGTGCCTCACAAACGCGGAACAAATGGAACTACGCTTTTCTTAAACAGACACCCTATATATTTTTCACGTTTATCATTTTCATCACAATTCATCAGTTGTCTATTATTCAACAGTAGATTATTTTTCTAATGCGTTGCGACGTTGCCAGTTTATAAATTATTTTCGTAAATTTTTCAGTATTGTAAGGTAAGGTCATTGTTTGTTCATTTACTTGAATTTTAAAAATATTCTTTGCAGACAGTATTATCAGGGTCCTGTTAAAATGTTTCCAAATCTTGTTTATAGTATACAGGATGTTAAACCTTCAAATCTTTAATCTTATACTTTCAAATGTTGATAACATTAAATCAGATTTACTCAATTTTCTAAAACGGAATTTACCGGAAATTGAGACTTCTGCTTAACATTCTAACCAATCCTAAAATATTTTCTTTAATAGCTACGTCAGTTGCCCAATTATAAATTTTTTCTTTAAAATTTTAAGCTGTCCACACTTTCGGCTTTTTCCATTCACGTGTCTCAGTTGCATATATGAACTTATTTAGGAACAAAGTAGTCATTTAATTCTTAATTTCGGGGCCCGGTTTCGCAGTACTCTTTGTATGTTGTTCAGCACGACGAGTCCTTCATTTTAAGCCCAAATGTGGCTTGGGACTATCTTTGTTAAAGTCAAAACCTAGAATGACTAGGCTATACAGTCTTCCACGCGATAAAGGGAATGTAACAACCTTTTACCCATTATGTCTAGAATATTTGATTGGAGATCACATAGTCAACTGTGTGAACGGATTGGACTTATATTTCAAATATCTTAGACTATAATATCCATAATCACTGATTAATAACTGCCAGGTGCTATTAGGCAACATGGCTGTTGTAACTGTACTAAAACGTTAATTTTATTCCAATTTCTAATTAAATTAGTTATTAAGGTGTATTTAAGGTTATTACTGTGTATTAGGTGTTTATTTATTTAACCTGGAAATAGCTGCAGGAAATACTGATATGAGCACACCACTGAATTGTGATACCCGTAGGGCTATCAATGGCTGTCCATTGATGAACTACAAGGAGTAGATTTACATTTGTATCTGTTGTTCTAATATCATAATATGTAAAAAATAACTTTATACCCAGGTAAGGTATTCTAGATTTAGATGGTTGAGAAGGTCTAACCGTTATTAACTGCTTTGTAGATGCATCAGGGCCGGATTTCAGTTATTAAAGGCCCCAAGGCTGGAGTCTGGTGAGGGCGTTTTATTTATCACTATACAGGGTATTACGGTGTCTTAAAATAAACTAGCAATAACACGGAGGGTTAAAGAGCGTCAGAGAATCTAAAATTGAAAAAGGAAACTCTAGCATGAAAAACAATGTTTTTTCAGTTTGTAAGAAATTGCTTGCATGCTTGTTGCTTGTACGGTCCTGTTATATTATGCTTCAATTTAAGTAGTAAAGAAAAGTGGTCGAGCATTGAGATAACTAAGCAATGTAAAGTAATACCAATGCTATATGTATTATAGCCTGCCGAGTTGACAGGAAATTCCGAGAAGGAATGTTGGTCAAGGCCAACGATGTGAATTGTAAACGATGACATCACCGTAAGCTTTCTTGCTATCATAAACTGATTATGTTTATTTTTAAAAGTTTATTCGATATTGATTTCTGTTTTAAACAAAATTGATTAATAGTAAAAATCGCCCACACTTAATTTAGCACTTTACTTAAACACGTACTTTAATTAAAAATTACCCTTTAATTTAAGATTAAGAGTAGGATTTATTCTTCTGTATTTTTCTGTTTATTTTCGAATGCCATTAAAGAATGTAAAAATGTTGTGTATACACAACTGTCTTGGCCAGTCTGATTTTATTGTAATAAATAATCGAATAACCGCAGTAAACTATTCACACTAATAAGAATTAGGCATTCTTTATAGACTGTTTAATATAAATTGCCGTTATCAGATCATAAACACTACCTAATGTTTGATGTTGATTTATTCCATGAGGGTTTCAAATCTACTGAAACGGGTTACTGGAATCAAGTAATTATTCAGGTTGTAAACAATCTACTAACATCACAGGTTAAAACCCGTAATGTAATTTGCTTATAAAGCCGAATGGTTTTTATGTTTTTTAAATTAAATTCAAACCCGCTCACACTAATAAAAATCGATCAGATATTCTTATTTGAAAGCTGTTTTTAAAGCTAAACAAACTGCAACATAAGTAAAAAAGACATTCACGAATGTATTTCAAGATCAACCGGTCATCTTCGTCAAGTCATTTTTAGTATTATGCGGCATAGACGAAATCGTGATTTATTGTCGCATTATTTCATTGTTGATATATTGTTTTCTGAGCTTTTGTTAAAAATTATAGTTTTCTAAAGGTATAAAATACATGTTTGTAAGTTATTTAACTTAATTGTTCAACGCATTAACTTGAACAATATATATTTTATATAATTATGTCTGAAGATCTTAAAACTAAAATGTCGTTAATGTTACACAGCGCAGGGTAGTGAGCGGAAAATAGGTTAAACTTGATATTGCAAGCGGGAAATCAAATTAAAAAATTTAGTTTTTTTTATAAACTAATTATTTCAAATCATTAGAAGTTAAATTATAATAATTCCATGAAATTAATAAAATATTTAATGTTGAATAAGGTTTTATGATTTTATTTATTAAACTGTATTCCTTTTCCCCGACAATATTTTTAAAATATAAAGAAATAAAACAAAAACAAATTCTTAAATTTAGAAGAATTATAATGTTTTTCATTTGGTAGGGACTCCTAGGCTGAGACCACCCTTAAATCCTGCAGTTGCATGAAGCTGTTCCTCCACACGATTTCTCTGAATCCACAACAGATGGTTCTCCACTTCTGGCTGATACCACCCGATGCAAAACGTTTAAACCAATCTGATACTGTTTGCCTATTCACTACACCGCCTCCTTCATCCTCACAAACTGCCTTCCCAACAGCCGTAGGATTTGAACGTTTTTTCCAATAATGTTTCATTAGCCCCCGAAGAACAATTTTTCCAACATTCATTCTAACCACGTTAGAGTTTTAAAACGCGTTTTGATGTTGAACGCAAATATATTTAGAATCTAAGTATCCTAATCCTATGTTAAACTCTTCAAAACAAAATTAGTCAAAAAGTGGCAGAAATTTTTGACTCAACCTAGTAATTTGTGGACTGACCCTTTAGTAAACGCGGTAAACTGAACGACAAACATATAAATCAAGCACAGTAAGCAGTGCATTGTGCAGTATTTAGGGCCGTAACTACGCTGAGGAAATACCGTGGTCCCGGCAAGGGGGGGGTTGAAGGGGTCTCTACAGTAATGGCAACTAAAACTAAATTTTAAATCCCTCTTAAAGAAGCTTTTACGCTTTCATTTTTAAATTTGACAACACCGCCATATTTAAACATTAAACACATTACGGGGAATATCATCATGTTCTTCACTTTACGCATGCAGCACATAAAAAGTGCTAGATTAGAAAATAGAAATATTTCTGTTTTTGTGATATAATTAATTTAATTGTGTATAAACGTGATCAAATATCAGAGCAGTGCACAAAAAAATGCAAACGAAACGAAACAGAGCAGCACTCAAAGAGTTTAAGTTTTGGTTATCAGAGACAAGTTTCTCGTATTCCTTCTCAACAAGAGGAATACACCATGGAAATATTACAACTAGTAAGAATATAATATTGATTTATTTTCTTTTTATTAGTGATGGGAACTTGGGTGTCGGGTGTCGTGATACTATTCCTGGTCGTGACACTTCAAGTGTCACGACACTTGAGTATCGAATAGTACCGCTCTTATGTATGCACAGGGTGATCGGTCAAGCAGTCGTTCGAGATGTCGGACTTCACTAGAATCCGAGACTAGCCCGAAGATAGAGGGAGGGCAGTCGTTAGAGGTGTCGGGAAGCACTAGGATTCGAGACTAGCTTGAGAGCAGACCACACGGCGTTCACCCTTAGAACTGGTCGTTGTCTACCCCATCCCAGGCTTATCTGGGTAACGGATGACGCGATCAGAATCAAATGTGTGGTAGAGTTATGCCGAGGTGTTGCGTTTACGTTTCACCGGAGTATTTCTCGACAATGACCCTAAAACGTTCAAAGGGGTTCGGTGTGGGTGATTGAATCTTACCTGACGTAGGGCCTTTTAAAGAGCTAAGTATCCCGCTGTCTGGCCTAGACGAATGGAGAAGATTCAAGTGAGGTTTATCTCGGTTAGGGAGTTCGCTCGCTAACCCATGAGAAACTGCATGCCACCAGGTAGCGTTTCGAAGGTGAGAGTACGGGGGTCTGGCATATGCAGTCAGTTCCAGCGTCGGATTCCAAGAAATCGTCTAGAGACCTACACTTAAAGAACGTTGATGCGAAGAGACATAGCCTCTCACGTTCAAGACAACTTCACCTTAACGGGTACACACTGGGACGCTGCTTTAAAAAGGGCCCTTTAAAGTAGCCTCGAAACGAAGCTCTGTCGAGGGCGCACCAGGCATATAACTGGGAGATCGGGGTGGCGAACCCATTTAAAAACCAAGTCCCGCCACATTTGAGGTTGGATTCGATCGGGCAGTGGCCCCAACCCCTGTCTAGGGGAGGAGCTTATGAAGGTATGAAAGAGGACTGGAGGGCTCTCTCTATTCAACTGAGTTAAGTTGGGGGAATAGTCCTATTGCTGAACGAGGTACTTAGCCCCGTATGAAAGAGGACGGGAGGGTGCCGGCGGGTGAGCACGTGTTAAGTCAATCGCTCCGGTACTAGCCTGGATAGCTAGTAGAGAGTGGATAGGCAACCTGGCTCCGACCAGTGAGTTACTGGGAGCAATGGCTATGCAATTCGCGCGTTGATTGGGCGTATCTCAATCACTTCCTTCTTGGAAGGAACGTGGGGGTATGTTGATATAGGAACCCCACGTAAAACATACAGACAATCTTATGTATGCGTGATGTAAATGCGAAGTGTCGTTAAAGTATCGTGAAGAGTCGACACTTCACACGGCAAATTGTTTCTACTCTCAAGTGTTTGGTTTCTTTGTAAAAACCCAGTTGATATACCGCTCAAAAAGATTAGGTGTTAGGTATTTAGGGAACATTTGTAGAAAATAGCTAAAATATATAATAAAAATATTCTTAAGCTAAAGATGACTTAACTCGCCTTAATGAACTTAGGCTTAAATGCAGAACGAATTAATTTAATTTCCTCTCTCTGCTACTATTAACAGCTTTTGCTACACAATGTATTTTTTTTTCAAAATATAGATGAAAGTTTTACTTTAACTCATACGAAATATATAAATTATTTTATATATTTAGTACTGACTCACTTCATATTTTCTTCACCAAATATTAATAAAATCCGCCCCTCCCTCATGCACATTATAATTCTTCACATCTTTTTTGAGATATACAATATTTTAAAATTAGCACCCCTTCCCCAAAAGAAAATCGTGGATACGGGCCTGCTATACTGGTATAATTTTGTACCCTTGTGCAGGATCTTTTCTAGATAGAATCAACGGCCTATTTCCATTTGCTTTATTTTTACGTATTCAGTTCTTTGACTCGTGCCGCCCCTAAAAAATTGCACTCTAAGCCCGGGCTTCCTGGGCTTGTACAATAATTACAATAATTATAAAACAGAAATGAAGCGAACTTGAATATTCATACTCTTTAATTTAATTTCATATTAATAATTTAAAACTACGTAGAATAATGATATTTGTATATAAAATAGTGAATAAAAAAAATTATGAAATAAATAAAGATTAGTAAAAAGTTTCACAGTAATTATTAAAATATAACCTGACAATATTGTTTCGACAGCTACGCTGTCATTATCAAAGGTAATATAAATATAAACAAACACGTCGCTAAGGTAGATACAAAAATAGGTAACTAGATAAAAATAATAATAATCAGAAATAAATATCTAACACTTCCAGTAACGGAAAATTACTGAGCTCAAGTTGTTCATTCATTAAAGGTACCCTGAGTTTGTGTTTGTATATCTCAAAGGCTTCTAAAATGTCTAATTTGCGTTTGTTATTAAAAAAATGTAGGAATTTAATATTATTTTGAGGAGTCATTGTGTGATTTTGTTCTAAAAGGTGTTTGGCATAATTAGATTTTTCAGCATGTTTATTTTTGTAATGACGTACGTGTTCTTTTTATCTTATGTCAAAATTTCGAAGTGTTTGCCCAATATATACCGAATTGCAAAAAGAACAATTTAAACGGTAAATGCCCGATTTCATGATATCATGTGTTCTGTCTTTAGCATTAAATAAAAATGAAAAAGTGTTGGTTTTAAATGTTATTTTATAATTGTTGGTTTTTCTTAGTATATGTGCAATTTTTTTTTGGTATTTTGCCAAAATATGGTATAAATATGTTATTTGCGTCTTCTGTTTGATTGTCAATGGGATATATTCTTTTGATAGATAACCTATAATCTTTTTTTTAATTAAAGTGTCAATCATGTTCGGATTGTAATGATTTGCATGTGCTAGTTGTTTAATGGTTGATATCTCTTTGCTAAAATCTGGCTTTGTTAGTGGAATAGTTAAAGCTCTGTGTACTAATGATCTGTAGGCTGCTAATTTATGTGCTTTATGGTGACAAGAATCATTTGGTATTGTTATGTCTGTTTGTGTTGGTTTTCTGTATATGGAAAATTCAAATAGATTGTCTGCGTTAATTTTGATAGTTAAGTCTAGGAAGTTTATAGCTCTGTTTTGTTCTGTTTCTAGTGTAAAATTTATGTTTTGGTGGATACTATTAATAAGAATTAAAAATTCATTGATAACCTCAAAAGAACTGTCAAAACAAGCTAAAATGTCATCAACATAACGAAACCAGAAGATAATGTGTTTAGAGAGGTTTAATTCAAATATTTGATCTTCTAACTTGTCCATAAATATGTTAGCTAATAGAGGACTTAGAGAATTACCCATAGGTAAACCATCTTTTTGTAAATAAATGATGTTATTAAAAGTGAAATAATTTTGACTTATACAAAGGTCAAATAATTGAATTAACTCTAACATTTTAACTAATTCTATATTACTATTAATCAAGAAACTATATTTCTGATTATTATTGTTTTTATCTAGTTACCTATTTTTGTATCTACCTTAGTGACGTGTTTGTTTATATTTATATTCCCTTTGATAATGACAGCGTAGTTGTCGAAACAATATTGTCAGGTTATATTTTAATAAATACTGTGAAACTTTTTACTAATCTTTATTTATTTCATGATTATGTAGTTCCACAAAGTAAGGCTGGAAACAATAAACAAAAAAAAAGAAAAAATTAATTGAAATTACGGTAATCGAAAAAGAATGTTATAAAATTTAAATTTAAACCCATTTATGATAATTGAACTTTGGACACATTACAATAATAAATATAAATTCTATACGGTTATGAGTACAACGCACTAAAAACGATTTTGCAAATTGTAAAGAAAAGAACAATGGTACCAACTAAAATGGTAGTACTATAAAATATTTATAAGATTCACTATACTTAGAAAATATTTGCCTAAGCGCCGGTGTCCACATGCGGGAAACTCCCGTTGCGAGCTCGCAACGAGCTCGCTGAGGTCTCGCAAAAATCAGTTCACACTACACGGTGAAATGAAGCACAGTAAACAATCTACTGCCATCAGAAATAGATGTATATTGCAGAAAACTAGTTGTATTTGCTTATATTATCTATAAAAGGTTTTTTTTGTGGTTAAAGATAATTGTCGAAGGTTTTGTATAATTAAATAACACGTTTATAATTTAAGACAATGTTTATTGAGAAAGTATACAAACACACAAAATAAAACTTAACTAAGGTTCGTCCCATAATTCTTCATACCAAAAGCATAATTAAAGCAATACAACTACAATATATGTAGTAATAATTAGTATGTAGTAAAGATCTTAAGGGGGCTAGAGAAAGGTCGTGAATGTCGCTTTATTCGATTTATAAATCATTTGAAAAGTTTTTTTTTAAATCTAACGTTGCACAAGTGATTGTATATTAACAAATATTATAATAAAATAGCGAACGCCCTATCAAATTAATTTTTGTATGTACTATCTTGGACAATAGTATTCTACTTTTGATTCAAATTTTCTTTTTAAATAAGAATAAAGTCCTATTGTTCAAGATAGCTAAAATTGACTTAGATACTAGATTTAAAAACTAATATGAAAGCACGTTCGCTATTTTATTATAATATTGGTTGATGTACAATCGCTTGTGCTACGTTAGATTTCAAAAAAAACTTTTCAAATAATTTATAAATCGAATAAACCGAAATTCACAAACTGTCCCTATAGCCCCCATAAGTAGGTAGGTATTTCTAGATTTAATAACACCCACAGTAAGTAGTTTTATAGACTTTTGTCAGAAATATGTTTAAAAACCCTAGTTATTTATATTAAGAAGATAAAAGTGAACCAAAACTGAATTTCTAAATAAAAAGGTTTAAAAACATATGACTTAAATTTTAACTACATGCTTAATGCTTTCTATTTCCCTTCACTTAACAATACTTGTCATCCTTTTCATTAAATTTTGACAAATAACACCAATAAACAGCTGAATATCCAATAATTCTTCAAAATTATAGAACTCACTATTGTTAATTCTATTACCATTCTTGCGTCAAACGCCCGCATGTGTGAACCGCCCAATATACAACAAGGTATCTTGAGCCCGTACTTGCGGCTGCGTCAACCTTGCGGGGCTGTAGGGATCTGCGTCAAGAAACGATGAAATACGAAAGATGCTCGCTGCGAGCTCGCAAGGATGACGCACTATGTGTGAACTGCACCATTTAACTTATACTATCGTAGACCGCATTTGCGGGCCCGCAGCGAGCTCGCAACGGGAATTTCCGCATGTGGACACCGGCGCTAAACAATAAATAAAGCAGGTGTTATTAGATTATCCGAGAATATTTTGGTAATTTGATAAGATAATAACTATCCCCTTATTAAAACATCTATCCCATAACGTAATTTCGACGGTGCTACGTCAGGAGCGATTAACATTATGGAATAAATTCAATGCTGCAATGTATATGGAAATATAACAATAACTATTTTTATCCTTTTCATAACTTTATTCACTGTCGCGTTTAGAAATTTCAGGAGGTTTCTTCAGGGCCGTTGATGCGAATATATAGCATCTCACGTTCAAGACAAGTTCACCTTAACAGGTGCAGGTGCAGGCCCCACGTAAATAAATTTTTGGGCTCTGTACCTATACTGTTTAAAACCAGAAGGTTAAAAGGGAGAAACTTAATTTCCGAGTAGTAGCTTCAGATAAGTATCTGACTAAATTTTTAAATATATTTCCAATTTATATTGCATCATCTGAAAGCTAGAAATTATAGCTTTAAAACGAGACCAATTAAACTTTTGTATCTTTATTACTTTTTGGGTTATTGTAAAAACCGCAAATACTGTTCAAACGCAGTTTTATCATGGCGCGGCGGCATTTTGGTTTCTAGTTTCAATACGGCCCAAGTTAAAAATAAATTACGTTTTGGACTCTCCAGACATGACGTAATTAGTGAGCAAAGTATGAATCTGTCAGCAATCACTTTTTTAAATTGGGGAATTTTCTGTGGAATGACCCATTTATTAAATTCTTAGTTTACTACAATTACTAGATGGCAGTAAATTAGCTAAGTAATAGCATATAAAATTTTGTTTTGTGCTACAGTTTTGTTGTGCTGTTTTGTGTTGCAGCTTTATACTATGTAAACCTTGGAATTTGTCGTTAGGACAGAGGCTGTACACAAAATAAAAGACTTCTATAGCCTACCCAGAAAAATCTTACAGTTACATTTTAATCTTGTTTAAAATGGGAATACCAATTAACTGATTAATTCTAAAAAATATATCAAAAGAAGTTTTCAGAATTTAATTGGGGTCATGAAATGTTTCGGTATTATTAGGAAATACCCCACTTTAAATATTTATCCGCGATAAAGATTTCAAATGTCAAACCAAATTCCATTGAGTTTTTCAAGAATGGCCAGATTGAACTTCAAAGGATTCTAGCTGAAAACGGTGACTCCATCCATTCACAACTTTAAATAGACTTGAAGTTACAATTTTAGTTGAAACCATTTATAGATCACCCTTAAATTTAGTTTTTTTTAATTTGAAATATTTCAATTGTCTTCGCCATTTTCGCGAATAATCCACAATCGCATCTATCTGGATTGGAGATTTATTGATTGACCCTATTCTTCTTCCTAAATGAAATTCCTACATTCCAAAAGAATTTTGTTCTAATAATCCATTGAACTAAGAAGGAAATTTCAAAATGAAACTCTAATTTTCCTTAATGAAAGCATTCATGAAAGTCATGGAAACTTCTATAATTTGTATAATAAAGGAAAACAAATAAGTTTAAAAAGGCTTTTAATGACATAAACATCAACGTCAAAAATAGTATTTACGTGACGTAATTAATTTCCTGTTATTAATTAAAAATAAAATCATCAGTGTTGATAGATTTTTGTTTTTATCATTTTTTGCTAATCTGCGATCTATATGGAGCTTAATTATGTGAAAGTGTGATTCATTTTATGAACATCATGTTTTACCGAAAACACATGTTTATGTCAGAATTCAAGGTTAATTCTAAACAGACTCGTGAAATTAATTAAAACGGTATAGTTTCATATCCATCATAAAATTTAAAAAAAAACTAAAAATAACATACCTGAGCGTAGATGAAATAAAGTCCGCTCTCCCTTACGGTTAAATGACCATTATTTATTTGGAAATGTTGATCCATGCCCAAATTTTTAACCCAATCGTCTACTTTCCAATCAACGTAGGTTTGATCAGGATGACGTAAATGGCCATTACCTAAAAAATATACAAGTTTTTATTGGATTTCCACAAAAGTAATACTAATAATAACATAACAGAAAATCGTGCTAGGTATATTTTATTTCCTTGATAAAGGGCTGTTAGAATCGCATTAACATAAAAGGGGACAATTTAGAACTTTATGGTTTCATAGCAATTTACTCATATGAGAAAGGTCTCTACCAATAATTTGTTAAGTGTTGATGTCATGTTTAATACACCAAAAAACGACATTAGGTGCGGTTTAATTTATATAATTGTTGTTGGAGGCTATTTGTCTAAATCTCTAAAAACAGACAATTCGTTTTTGTGCAATTTGCAATTGTAACAAGTTTTTGGGTTTGTTTAAACTAGTTAAAAATTAAATAAATACCATTAAAAGAAAAGCGACTATATTTAAATGATCAAAATCAATAAGTGCCAACATTTCAGAAAAATGTTTTAAAACCAAATAATAGCAAACTTCCTGTTTCATAGAGGACCTGTAAATGCATGTGCCGTGATAAGTCGAAGATTATTTTCCTGTTATTAGTTGCAGTAAATTAAAATAAATCTTACATTCCTTAAAATCAAAAGTAACTGCATGTTCGTATTTTTACTATAGTAGAAGCAAATCGATCAGCTATCGTGATTCCCGTATGAACTGAAAAGTAAAAATGTATTAATGTTTTAGTATGATAGCCTATGCCTTGGGGAAAAAGTCCCGACAATTCATCAAAAAATCGTCCTGTACAGGAGTGCTGTAGGGATGATTTTAGGTAAAAACCGACAATTTTTAAAATCCACGCTTTTTAATATTTATATCGGAATATCTCGGGAACTTAATTGCGATATCGTTGTGATTCTTTTTTAAATTAACGCCCAGAGATGAGCGCTTCTAACTATATAAAGCTAAATAATAAAATTTGTTTAATTAATTTAAACAATAACTCTAAACTTGAAATTTAGCTTTTAATGTATTGTGAATTACACTGAGCGGAAAACTTTTCTATTTTTAGAAGTTTTGCTATACATGCCGCGTGTGAATTAATGGGAAAGCTTTCAAAAAGTCTTTAAAAAAAGAATTATAGACTTATGTTTAATAGTTTTCGAGATATCGATTTATTTATTAAGCGCTGGGATTGCGCGTGGCACACCTACTTATAGGCTTCGTAAAACCATGCAAAGTTTCATTTGCGTTAGTGTAATTTTGTAATGTCGTTTCACACATATACGTAATATAAGAGTTTAGGAAAGATAAGCGGGATTGTTTAACGTATAGAATCTTTGAAAAAGTTAATAGATAGTGATAAATTGAAAAAAAAAGACACAGTTTACTACAATTTATATTTAATATTAAGTTGAACCTTTACCAAGATCAATGTTGTTTCCAGCAAATTGAACAAATCTTCCTCTTACTAATTGTTATGGAATAATATCTTTTCATTTTCGTAAAATTTCAGATTCTAATTCTCATGATATTCATAGGGACTGCATAAGATAGAGACTGTCCACAGGAATGAAGGGTTTCGATGATTTTTCTTGATTTAGGCTCTTGATGATTAATTAATTAAACCCCAAGCGGCGTGTTTTGGAGTATGCTTTTTAAATTGGAATGACAGTAATTATGTCTTAACAAATATTTAGAACAATATTATTTTTCCTTTCATTTTCTGAATCTTTCCACTAGTAACTGTATTAATAAAAACAATTAATCTGGAATGTACTCTCTAAAACCATTGTTACTTAAATCTTTGTAGTTGTCTAATCGCTTTACTTGTGACATTATGTTTAATGCCGTTGCAGAAATTAACGATCCCAGATATTTCAGAACGACCAATTTGCAAGAAATCGAAAGATTGCAGATTATCTTTCTTTTCGATTATCTGTTGTAAAGTTTCACTCTTTGGCATCTTTAATCATATTTTTAAAAATCAATTTCTTCATCATAATGTAATTTTAGTTTTTTTTAAATACGTAAGATATCATCTTCCTTTTCACTAACTTCTAAGTAATGTTTATACACATTACTATATAATATACTTTTCCTTTTGTTAACCTCATGTCTAATTCGTTTATTAATCTACTTAAGTGATTTGGCAAACGTTGAGTGTTCGATTTGGTAGTGTATCTACTCCTGGATACTATTTTACCCCTAATTTCCCATTCTTTTAAAAATAGGAACTTTGATATTATATATCATTCGTAATTAAATCGCTATCACCCACCTATACGTTTCGATACTGTTTGTCTTAATTTTGTTTTCTATATTAACAGTAAAAACTTGAGATAATAAAACAAACATTTAGAAACATCGAATTTTTCATGCCTTCACAAAACTTTATCTGGAGGACTTTCACAAGATTTAAACAAATTCTCTATTTATCTTGTTTTTAATATTTCTTTACTGGTAAAACTTGAGTAACATTTTTGATGCCAAACTAAATCATGACTTTGAGAAGAATTTATAATGTCTTAGACCATCAATATATTTAGCCTTAATTGAACACTATTTTTAAATGTTAAGAATGATTTTGGAACACTTGAAATTAAATTGCCCGCTTGTTGGACAAATTATGCAAGTTTTCTTTTTTTCTTGCGGTTTCTTGCGGTATTGAATAATTTTTATCTTTGATTATAATTCACTTTCGAGTAGCTTGTTACTTCCATGATTACCAATTCTAAAATATAATATTTGAACGAAATAAAACAAATCACTACCAAATTATGAGATAAACTGTTGTCTTGAGTAAGAATTGAATACGTTATAAAATGGTGGAAAATAGTACTTACAATTATAGGAGTTCAAGATAAATAAACGTGACACAAAAACAGTCTTAATGTCTCAAAACAGCCAAAACTTTCATTTAAAGAGAGCACCCTTCAAACAGTCTATCACAGTTGCACCCACTGAAGGTGCCGTACAAAATAAGACTAAAATTCCAGACTAATAATTTCACTTCTGTCAGGGTTTTCGTAAAACTATTATACTAAACAAAGGCATACGTCTGAAATGGTCTATTTTTCATTTGTTTTGGAAAGATATAATTAATAAATTATATCATAATACATAAATAAGTTAACATCTTCTCTAACTGCTTATACAAAAAGGATTTTCCAATTTATAACAGTAAATGTTAAATATTTAGCAACAAGGGGTAAAAATATCAATAGTAAGAAATATCAGGCAGCATTGTTTGATGCGTGTATCGGTAGTTTGTCGAACGCTGTGGAGTACGCGGGTATACGACATTTTAAGGGGAGGAATATACAGACCTTTACATTTCATCAAATATCTCCCTTATTAAGAGAGATAATTAAAAAAGTAAAAAACATAGCGGAGCTAAGCTATTAAGTAACAAGGTTTATAAAGGCATTTTTGATAAAGTCAACGGTTTTCGAGAAAATCGAGAGTAAACAAAAATTGCAATTTACAGAAAATGTCACTTTTGAGATACTCGCTCTTGAAATATTCCTCGCCTGTATACTACCGTGTTAAATTATTTAAATCTTCTTAAATATTGTTTATTTCTAACATTCGCATCTAATTTTTTTAGTGCCATTAGAAAGCTTATAATGCGTACAATATTAGTGCAAAAATCACAAATTGATACTTTTGTCATAAAACCACTCCTAGAACACCCCTGTACAGGACGATTTTTTGACGAATTGTTGGAAGTTCATCCCCAAAACATATACTATCATAAAAATGCATGCATAGATTTTTACCTTTCAGTTCACACGAACATCGTAAATAAGCGACTTTTGTTTCATATTTTCCTTTACCACTACATCTGAGCCGGTAACTCGGTTTCTTTATACAGGATGTAAAAAAATGGTGAGATGACTATACGCAGGCGGGTTCTACGACTAAAAATAAGGAAAAAAATGCATATAGACATATGTCCTAAAATGGTTCGTTACTGAGTTTTTTCCCTCCCCTTAAGGTTTCGTCTGCCAGTTGGCACCGGTCGTACTACAGCCTAGAAGCTTATTGTACTCACCCTATAACAAGTTAATCACAACCAGCCTGTAATGGTGATACCCTGTTAAAGTTACTGAGTTACAGCAACTTGAGGTTTTTTAGTTTTTTATTCAAAAAGATAACAGAAAACGGAGTTGTATAATTGAAATCATAATAAATGTTCAAAATGACCTCCACCGGGAAACCGTGCAGACCACGCTACAGGTTCACCACTACCAATCCACCTTTCAGGATATACTACGTTTAAAAACTCGAGTACTGTGTAACCGAAGTGGGCTGGTGGACCGTCTTGCACGAACCACATACGGCCTCTAACATCTAGAGCTAGAGGAAAAGCTGCCAGCAAACCTGGTAAGTAATTTTCTAAAAAATACCGATAATTCTGGCCAGAAAGTCGTCTGGATGGTACAAAAGGGCCAATCAAGAAGTAATTGGTATTTCCTTCCCACACATTTAATGAAAACTGCTGTTGATGTCTGGATTGTATAATGGCATGAGGTTTTTCATCTTGCCACTGATGTAAATTGTGGAAATTGACGATATCATCATTTGTAAAACCAGCTTCATCGGTAAAGAGCACAGATGGCAAAAGGAGAAGATCGGCGGCACATGTTCCTAACAGCCATACACAATAAGCTTCTCGTGGTAGGAAGTATTATCACTAAGTCCCTTTACTGTTTGCACGTGGTACGGATACAGTTGATTGGTTCTTAGAATCCGCCACACAATCATATGATCGACGCCTTCCGCCAATGCAATTCTTCGAATAATCTCGCCTGCATTTTCCTCAATCCGATCCAACAAACATTCTTACAAGTCCAAAGTTCTTGTAGGTCGTAGTCTGCCGTTGTCTTGGACTACCGGTTTGAAAAATCCTGTTTCCTTTAATCTAATATGAAGCCTTTCGAATGGTTTCTCATTTGGTAAAGGTCGGTATGAGAAATAGTCTGCATGAAGTCTTCTTGCTTCCGCCTTATTACAATGTGCCAAACCGTGCATTAAATGCATGTTGGACATCTCTTCAAAAGAATAATCTGCCATGTGTGTACAATTAATTAGGTAACGATACTAATGACTTAAATGACTTAATCAATTGTCACGACTAAAAACAAGAAGCAGAGATTGCCTACTTGATAATGGTCTGAAAATCTTAAATGCGTGTAACCAGTGAATTTTTTAAAATTCACTGCTGTAACTCAGTAACGAACCATTTTAGGGCATATGTTTATGTAAACTTTCTTTCTTATTTTCAGTCGTAGAAGCCGCCTATTTAAAGTCAGCCCTGA
Organism: Agrypnus murinus; assembly: GCA_929113105.1. Lineage (NCBI taxonomy): Eukaryota > Metazoa > Arthropoda > Insecta > Coleoptera > Elateridae > Agrypnus > Agrypnus murinus. The sequence continues at coordinate 138,389,061 of OV816023.1, read as the reverse complement.
CTATACATAGATGATTTTGTTTACATAAATTCAAAGGCTTGCTTATTATTATAAACAGCCTTGGTAGTGTAATGTTTGGCGTGCCGGACTTTCACCCAAGCTGCCCGGGATCGACTCCCGGCGCTGGCAGATCTGGTTAAGGTTTTCTGCAGTTTTCCTTAGCTGTAACACAAATGTGGGATTTGCGCTGTTCCACCTATAAGTCGGCTGCAGCCGCACATTGGGCCTACATAATAATAATAATCACCCCCTCCCTCCCGCACAAGCTTATAGCTTCTGGGGCCTTGGTTTAGGTTATGGGTTGTAGTAATTATTATTATTATTATTATTATTATATTATTATTATTATAGGGCTTATTTATTGAATGCATAACGTAATGATATAATATAATGTAAAACTGAAAATATATACTATGCGAAAATAGAACAAAGAAAAAGCAAAACAAAGACAGAAAAAGTTGCATCCAAAGGGGCAAAAGATCGGCACAGCCGTTTTTCACTTTATTCATACAAAGATGTTTTCATATGTACATATGTTTACAATTGCAGTTGAGTTGTACTAGATTATTTATTTATTAAAACATTTTTAATTCTTTTTGAACTGAAAAACTGTCGAACTATTTAAGAATAACTCTTTATCTACGACCACTATAGAAAGTTACACATTTCGCACAATCTAGCCGTGAAAATGACTCATTGCTCACAATCTTTAAACTAAACGGTAATGACCGTGGGAAATGATCTCCCGGAACGATCAGTAGTTCTATTTTAACGCCATAGATGTCAGCACATGCAATATTATATTAGTATTTATTTGAAATATATAGATATATAAAAGTTATACAAAAAAGGTTAATTTATTTTGTTTAGTTAATGCTTTTCATTAAATTAGATTTTGAATGCAAATTCATCTAGAAAGATTATAACACCGACGTGGTGGGGAATCGAACGCTGGGCTGTTTGCTTGCTAAGCCAGATTTCCTTCCGTTGACCTATCGAGGTGAATTGTCATAATTTAGTTATTATTACCATATTAAGTTATTGTAAGATTGTTATTGAACTAACGTAAAATTGAATTTTTAATATTATTCATTATTATTGCTAAATTACAATAAAAACAATGAAAGCTTTTATAATTTGCTACACAATTCACAAGTGCAAGCGCGATGGGTATACGTAAAGCTACCTTACTTGTCTTCACAATATGTTTGTTTACATGGCAGAATATGTTTGATATTTGACCTTGATATTTGAATTGTGATAGTTTATAAAAAATTACTTCTTGAAAACGAGTACATACGCATGATTGTTTAGCTGTAAGTAATAAATAGTAGATTGACTGAAATTATACAGATTGTAAACGTGTTATTACTATTGTCTTTGAAAATTTTATATTTGCTTTTGTTGTTGTCGAAATTCCAGATGTGCCATGAGTGAATCCGATGATGGGAAATGGAGTGTACACTTCCAAACCTTGTGGAAGCTGCTCACATTACATCTCTTAATTTATTGTCAGAGATTTCATGTGAAAAATATGAATGCGAGTATAAATTCTAGGTTAAATATTTTTCTTAGCTTTTGGTGTTTTATTACTTTTTTGTCGTCGTAGATAAAGTATAGATAAAGTATATTTCAAAATATCTTTGATACTCCACAGAGATTTAAGTTTCATACAACTTTCACTACATTTCCGAACAACATGTTTTTTAAAATTTAAGTTGTCATCAATGATTAGGTCAAAGTCACGCGCATTTTTGCTTACTGTTATAATGGTATTTCCTAATAGCATGGGTTCTTGTTGATTTGTCTTATTCAATGCTCTTCTTGTTCCAATACACAACACCACAGTTTTTTGGGATTTAAACGCAGATTTAGAAATGGTGAGACCATTTCTCACAGACCCTGCCATTATGTGCTGAAAGTTACTATTAAGCTCTGTAATCAATGTATACACTTATATTTGAGTATCATCAGCATACTGATGATTATTCCACTGGTGTTGTAAGACGTTAGCAAGATCAGCCGTAAATATAATACAGTACAGCTAATACAGTAGGACCTAATACTTCCTTGTGGAACACCATGCCGTATCATCAGCATTTGTGAAGTACTACATTCAATTTGTACTGCTTATAGCTATCTGATAGTCATCCAACCATTGATAAGCTTGGTTTTAAACTAGGTACTAACTAAGGTAAGTTACCTCTACATTATCTATATTTCTGGTTAAATCATTTGTGATCTTGAGCATGGCTGTAGTTGTGCCATGATTTTTACGAAATCCTGATTGTACAACTGGCAACAAATTCGTGTTCGAAACGTAATTAATTAGTTGCCTGTTTACAATTGTTTTCAATATTTTCGACATAGGTAACATGCTAATAGGCCTAATATCTTTAAAATTTTTTGCCTTGTTTACTTTTGGTAAGGGATTAATAATAGCATTTTTACATATAAATGGTACTTTACCATTATCTACTGAGCAATTTAATATGTGGGTTAGTACAAGTTTTAGGATTTTTAGGTTGATGTTGTGCACGGGTTAGAAGCTGCTTTTTTAATCGTCTATTAACAAAGGAAAATATTTACGTTAACACTAATTACAAACACTATAATTATAAACTGTAATAAACTTAAACTACATTATTTACAGACTATTTATGTAAAATATTTATTTTTAACATTTATCTTGTACTATACATTTATATTCTAATAATTTACGATCCGCTTATTCATTTAACTCGTTCGCTAATGATTAACTCCGCCTCCTTGCGTGACGGCTTTTATATATGCAGACGGAAGTGAGCAACGTGCTAGAAATTTCCAGTAAGTTCCTTTTTATTAATGGCATTTTCTTTATATTTCTTTGTGTAATAATTTTAAATTTTATTATCAACAGATTTGCTATTAAATAAGCACTTAAAACGGAACGCAAAATGTACACGCACTAGACTCAACCAATTACATTGAATCCCTATTTCGATCAAAATTAATTATGAGGTAGCAATCAACTAAAGAACATAACTTTCGTTTATCAATTAGCTAGATTACGGAGAACTTCGAAAATATTCAAAATAAATTGCTTAGAATTGAAATGGGCCTATAATTGTTAACATTTGCGGCATCACCCTTTGTTAAAACGGGAACGATTGAAGCTCGCTTTAAGACGTCAGGAAACTGACCCTGCTGAATAGAAATGTTAATTAAGTTGGTTAATATAGGTGCAAGTTCTACCCCACAATATTTAATGATAGAAGCCGGAATTTCGTCGAATCCGCTAATTTCGTATTAGGAAGATTATTTATAATTTCTAGGATCTCTGTTTCAGTTAAGGGTCCTACAAATAGGCTGTATGAGTTATTGTTAACTGTTGTACATTTAACGGATTTGGAATTTTTGAAACAATCATTCAATCTATCCTCTACCACGGTTGAGAAAAATTCACCAAAAGCGTTACTAATGTCGACTTTTTGGTTATTGATAATTATAAATTTTTGTTTTGTTGGCCAGTGATAATTAATTCATTGCAGTTAGTATTCCTGCTCCCACGATTTAAATTAGAATTAACGAATTTCCATATTGTTTTAGGTTTATTATCAGAATTGTTTATAATATTAAGTGCATGTTTTTGTTTTTCATTTTTAATTAAATAATCGCATTCCCTCTTACTTATTTTATACCAAGTACTAATTTTTCAACATTAAAAGTTTTCTTAAGGATGTTAAGATCTTTTAATTTTTCTAATTTTTCTTTTAACTGAGAAGAAAAATGAACTTTATCAGCAGTTTTACAATTATTAACCTTAACACTTTTCGTTTTTATAGGAAACGTGTTTTCAAAACAATGCAACAACGTATAAAAAAAATTATTAAAGGTGCTATTTAGATCATTGCGCTCATATTAGCTTGCATTATAAATACTAAAGAAACATTCCTTAAATTTGCTAAATGAGTCTGAACCAATATGCCGAAAGCAGATTAAGTTACGTTGATCTTGTATAAAGTTTGTCTCATTATTATGAGAGTATTTGAAATAAAAAATTTGTACGTAGTGGTCTGCAATGCCAGGATCCAAATTATCACAGTGACAATTTTCAGTAATGTTAGTAATCACATAATTTAAGCCACTACGGCAAATATGACAGCAACTCTAGTAACGTCAGTAACAAGCGACGTTAATTTAAAAGATTGGAGAATATCAAATAACTCAGTATTGTCAGAAGGCTGGTTATTGTGAATCTTTAGATCCCCACATAGGATAATGTGCTTAAATTTAGTAATTACTTTCTCAAGTATAACATTTAAGAGTAAGTGAAAAACATCTCTATCTCCAGATGGAGATCTGTACACAGTAATTATACAAATTGTATTGTCATAACCTATAGCGGAACATTCAAAGTTTATTTCTATTGAAAGCACAGATAAATAATTAAGAGGCGTACAGTTAGCAATTAATGAGTTTTCTACAAAAATAGCCGATCCACCATGTACAGTATTACTTCTACAAAAAGCACTCAACATTGTATAACCTTCAATACGAGTTGTGTTAATATTTTGCTGGGACATCCAATGTTCCGTAATACACAAAAAACTTGGTTTAACGGATTGCAAATAAAGTTCCAAGATGTTAATTTTATTCTGCAAACTTTGTATATCAGTGGCGTTGAGAATTTAGGCTAGGGAAGCAACTACGATTTTAAATTTAATATACCTAGGTACAGGCGCGGATCCACGGGGGGGGGAATCCCCCCGAAAGTTTTGATATATACTTTAGTATTATAGTTAAATAAATTTTGAATGTAAAAGTAGTTAATGTTTATTAAATATTGTGCAATATATAACATTTACAAATAAATATACATAGGATAAAAACAAATAATGTTTGTATAGTAATTCTTATTAATTTATTTAAAACAATTATTTTCAAAAAATGACCCCCCTCCTAATAATTCTCTGGATCCGCCCCTGCTAGGTGCAATAAAAAACAGTGTTATAATTATTAAGCTTAAAACTTTTTCAAAGAACTTTTATACTTTATACTTATGGAATTTGTTGACAATTTTTTTTCACGCCTACACTACGGGGGAACCAACTGCTAAGGTCATCTGTCCCCCATTTAACATGCAACACGAATACACACACCCATAGTTGAGGTGACGGAATTTTCCAATTAGAAAAATCCCGTCTCCCCAAGTAGGATTCGAACCCACGACCCTTGGAACACGAGTGATGCACTGACACCACTCGTCTACCGCCGGCCCAATTTGTTGACAATTATTCTTTATTTAAAAAAGTACTACTATTTATAATGCGACTCGATTTTTCGGTCTTTTTTAGCAAAATACCTGGTGCAGGTTTTAATATTTGTTGTTAAATTTGAAAATTCTGGTTTTGATCTGCTTTTCTCAACAATTTGTAATTTCCCTCCAAAACTGTATGCAGAAAAGTCTAATCATTTACAAACTGAACAACAAAAACGTCGCGATTCGGTTGTATCGGAAGTACTCGAACCTTCGACCGAAGCAGCTGAATTTGCAGTCATGACGATAATGCAAAGTTAAATTTGCATACAGAACAAACTAAATAGAATTATTTGTCTTTAAAAAAAATCTAACTTATATAAATTGAAATAATAAAATGTTTCAAAATACTACACTAAATTGAACAAATAAGCAAATTATAATAAATAAACAATTTGGGCATGGAGCACACTAAAAATAAGTGTGCTTCACAATAAATAAATCTTAACTACGATGTACAAGACACCCGTCGACTAACGAAGGCGCGACTGGCCGGCTGGCGGGGGAGTTGCTGTACGGAATTGATATTCAGCTTTAAGTTGATTAAATATTACAAATTTAAATAAACGATAACCATAATTTTATAAAAATGTTTTTGCTAGCATTGTTTTTTATTTTTAATAAATTCTTAAGGGAAGCATTGCTTCCATGGACCGCACGCCACTGTTGTATATTATTATTTAACAACTTTAAATCTACCTCTGTTTTTAACTTAGAATTAACCGTCACTGATTGGAGTTTGCTTTCATGCGCGGGTAGAAAAACTTATTCACACAAGCCCCAATCGGTCACACTTCTGGGTCCATCGCTTTTTCCAGGTTGCTGATGTAAATAGAAACTTTAAAAGAGCAATATAGCGTAGGGTGTTTGGATACCAGCGATTCGCACACTGCTTCTGGAAATGAGCTCTTAATAAAGCCTAAGAAATCGTTTAAGAGGATTCCTGGATTAATTCGATACACATGAAGAGTTGCATGTTTTGGAACTCCCTGTACAATTTGATTTTTTTCTCGTGCCTGTGTTCCAATAATTGTTGGTGGCTTCTTCTTTGTACGTGTTGATTTAACCTTGGAAATATCATCATAATGTGACTTATTAATAATCTCGTTAGCTATTCGGCGTGATTCTGCTTCCAACAAACCTGAAGATAAGTTTTTCTCTAAAATTACTTTGAGATTAGGCGTAGTCTCACTAGTTTTTGATTTCTGACTGGATTGTTTAGCTTTATTTTGATTCTTAATGTTAAAGTTTTCACTTGCAAGCACGGTGTACGAAAATGCATTCGATGCGACAAGGTCGGTAGAGATATCGCTCTTAGCATTCTGATCAACACGTGTAGCAATATTCGGTTCGTTTATCTTTGTATTTTTCTTTTTATTGAAGGATTCAATTTGAGAATTTAATAATCGTACTTTCTCTTCTAATTGTCCAATAATAACGTCTTTCTGCTTAATTATATAATTAAATATATGAACGTCAATTTTCTTCTCGGTCTCCGACAAATCTTCAATTGCTTGGAAGAAAGCTTCGTCCTTTTTGTCCACTATTTCACAACAAATAATTATGTTATCTTTTATGAGTTTTACATTACTACTTAATTTAGCACAACTTGTATGATAAAATGCACCACATTTTTCACACTTTGATTCATTTATAATATTTTTATTGCATCTTTTACATGCCGAAGCTAAAGCGTGTTGGTTTCCGCTCGCCATCTTGGAAACTAATCCCGAATCTAGTTCATTGTAGAATGTAAAAAACAAGCACTGATTACAGAAAAGTTCAAAAAATTTGTATGTTACGGTCAACAACACGATAGTTTGTGGCGACCGACTGTTCACACTAACAGTTTCTTTCAGGACGACGGACCGACACCGACCTGTAAAACTTTCTCGCAAACAATGGCGACCGACAAATATTGGCAACGGTCCGTGTTGGTGATGGTTGATGTGAATACCTTCATAAAAATGTACAATACAATGTTTTATCGGTCCGCTGGCTGTTGGTTGCCTGCCGACCTCTAGCCGTACAGTGAAAATTAGCTTTTATTCGTAAATAATTTGATCTATTTGATTAAACATGTGTTCATTTCAAAGGGTGCAAAATTACATTTATAGATTATTATTTATTCAACCACCTCGAAAAACAAGCAAAAAAATATTCAGAACCTAAAAACGAGAAGTGATTCATATCCCTTAAATGATTGGTATAAGAGGGTGTTGGAGGTTTAAATAATTTATATCTAGGTAGTTTGTATTTTTAGTATAATATAAAAGTTTTCGAAGAAAAATTTGTTTTTACACTTCGGCAATGAGAACCGACATATTTAAAAGGTACACTTACACTTATTATTAGAAGAAGTTGTAATTGTAGATATGAATAGCATAGCACTCATCAATGTTACGCCACTGTCATCACACGTGTTAGTTTGCAAACATGTAAACTGATATTTTTTAAGATCAACACAGCTCATGAATATTGGACCAAGTAAATACTAAATAAATTGCTTTTTGTATTTATATTAAGTTAAAATGATTTCTTACATTGGACAGCTGTGAATGTGATACACAATTTACAATCTCTGACAAGGGATGTAGAAAACGTAACATTCTATGTGTAAATTACATATACGAATTAACTAAAAGATTTTGGACACATTTTCTTATTATTTCATCTTTCCTGGCTCTAATAATTACATAGATGACCTGGTTACGTAAATGGTAAATCAAAATAAACAAAAATAGTTGAAAAATGCTTTCCTATGAACTTTAGCAATAGTCTTTGATACTTCATAAATCAAACTAATTTAACACGCACATTTCTTTTTTGCATTGGATAGACTTCGAATTTTATAAGGTTCAATAGCATCTTTAATAAAATTATAAAAAACAATGCTGCCATGTAGGACACTTCCATCATCATGAATATATAATCTTTTTAGAGGACTAAAGACGCATTTAAAAAGAATAATGATTCTTTTATTATTTATATATTACAATTTGCAAGGTGTTGACTTCACAATATTTAATACTTTTGTTTTGGCGAGGATTGAAGCAGGTTTTTTTATTTATTTAAGTTTCCTTTAGTTACTCTTTATTAGGAAGTCGTAAAATTAAAAAAGTGATGATAAGAATAAGAACTTTGTTTATTGTTTCAGGCATGCATAATCATAATGGCATAATTTGTATCTGAATTTAATAATATCTTTCTTCAAAGCTTTCATTAAAATATTTCAAAATTCTTATTAGTTTAAAACAGTTTAAATTATGTTTTAACGATGTTTTTTTATACGGGATGTTTTAAACGATTTTTCTGCAAATTTTAAATATTCCTGTATAAAAAATAAAAATATGTTTGATAACAAAATTTATTATGTCGTCTGTCTTCTTGTGAGCAATATATAAAATTGTTTGTTCTAGAATAAATACTTTTGGAGATATTTATATTTCTTTAAAGACGTGCAAGCACTTTCGATAATCTTTTTGAACATCTCCGAAGTTCTGCGTAATCTAGCAAATTGTTGAATAAAAGTTATGGTCTTTAGTTTATTGCTACGTCATGATTAATTTTCATCGAAGTCTGCATGATTGACCAATTTTAGTGATCAATTTCGCATGGAATGACCATATATGGTCTTTATTACTCTTTAGAGGTGTTTAGCGAACAGTGTCCGACTAAAATAATAGGTAAGTCGTTTTCCGACTATATGTAGGCCAGTTCTAGTGCTTTTTTCCCTTACGTCTCACCCGATCCACTACCGTTCGAATAACTTACAAGGGAGAGCCCCGAGGTGTACCTCGCCGATTTTGATAAAATCTTGCATAAAGACAATTCACGTAAAACGTCTTGTTTTTTAGCTACTGCTACCCACTTTGAAAAGGTTGGATACCACACTTAAACTTTGGCCACTTTTTAAATATCGTAAAAACTATAGAAGATAGAAGAAAAGGTAGAATATGAAAATATTTTTTTAAATTCTTTATTTGAACGGTATCATATCGGGCGAAATATATAGAAAAATGCTCGACAGCTAGCCTGTCACGAAGAGCTAAAGCACAGATAATTGGCGAAAATAGTCAGTTCATGATAAGGTCAAACTTCAATTTAACCTCAAAGCTAGTCAGTTACAACTATTTCATTTCGAACGCTTTAGGTACTGATTTCTTAGTTTGTTGTCGAAGTTGAGGATTTAGTTCTACTGTTCATTCACGTTCTTTAATCAAATGGATTTTAATTTTAAATCAACTCCGTCGATCTGTGAGTTACGTCCGATCGAGCTCGTGATTCACTGATTTGAAGTCACCGACGCGACGTAATACCTCATCGAGTACGACCAAAAAGGTTAAATATAGAGCTGCCTTCAGCCTTATTCTCACTGGGCTCACTCGAGCCACTGACAGGAGTCAGACAGTCGTAAGTGCGTCTTATAGCTCATGACAAATCTGGTCACTCATTCTAATCGTATATCTAACATCTCGTAAAATGTTTACGTAATTAATTTAAAATTATGGATAAATGTAACATTTATCAGCATCTTTTAATTGGAAAAATGAGGTTTGTGTAAACTTTACTTTCAATTGTTTTTGATTAATGTTCGCAATCTGGAAATTCAATAATGCAATATTGGTTAAGTGAAAGCTGAAGTTTAGAGCTGCATTAACTATATGCTGATTGTTCGGTGTTTTATTTGATTATTGAGTTATTGTGGGATTAATTATTTTATTTTTATGTTCTAATTAAATGTATCCACAATATATTTATTAATTAATATATCGTACATACATAATCCATTCCCTTTTTACCGCATTTACAATGTCGGGGTTCTGCGCAAACTCTTATGGGAATGCAACGGAGTTAGCAGAGCTATTGTAGCAAGTACATTACGCCCCCCATGCCTTATCACTCATACAACTTTTATACCTTATCGTAAGGAGCTCAGATACGATTGTACACAATTTTTAAAATTCAGTCGCAACCGAGATTTGAACCTCTGTCCCTCTGATCGAGAAGCTGTAGCTACCACTCGACCACGGAGGTCAAAGTCTATTAGAGTGTTGTACATAATGCATCTCTATATGTCATGTTTTGTATTTATTTTGTAAAGTGTAGTGTTTAGTTATGGTACATTTACTTTATACTTTCTCTATTATTTATTTAGCCTGTTTGAGTACAACCCTTGAAAGGACGCTGTCCTTTCAGTTAACTTAGTCTAGACATATTTACATCTTATCATTTATTATTTAACTTTTGGCTGTTTTTTATAAATCAAACTTTAAATTAATTTACATCAATTACACCTATTTATTAAAAGTATTGTTTTGCATAAGAAGATATAAATCTTCTTTCTAACATATAAGAAAATTCCAAGGCACCATAAACTTGTATTTATTGTTGTTATGTAATTTTAATTATATGTGGTGCATATTCTGAGGAGGAATAAATTTATTTAAAATTTTAAAATTAATTGTGACTACCGTTTTGGACTTAAATGGATGTTAAAGTAATACTATAAGGTTATCAAAACTATCAAAGCATATAGTATCTTTCTTACCTTGGAAATTATTATGTTGTCCGAAAACATACTTTGAAGTATCTCCACTAAGATGTATTGCAGGCAAAGCACGCATTCTACGAGGAGTTCGTTCGTCTAAGGTTTCCAAATTGCCTCTTTGTCTGTGTCCACCTCTTCTATGATGTTGGTCATCTCTTACTATGGCAAAGCCGTCAGCGTTTCTCTGATGAGTGTAATAATGTCTTAAAAGTGGCATTGGATGAGACATACCACCAATTTCTTTATGTCGCTGTTAAATTTGATTTTAAATTACATCAAAAATACTTTAGGAATAAATGTTAAAATTATTACTCCATAACCAACATTGTTAGTTCTCCGTTTCCAAGCAGTATTAAACATGTTTAAATCGGTACTAAAGAAAATGGTAGTAGCGTTAAGCGTAAAATATACAGGGTGTTAGAGGTACGAACAGTCAAACTTTAAAATATTTCATCACACTGAAACAAAATATTTGTAGTGTGAAACTGAAAACATTTTGTTCAGTGCAATAAAATTCATCGCAACCTAAATTTTTTGTATGTATATCTGTTAGACCCTGTATATACCTAGAAATAGAAACAAACCTCTACTACGGATTCCCGTTGACTTCCCGATTTCAATTGAGGTTTCTTGACGACACGCTTCAAAGGTCTCGATTTATCTTCAATAGACCTATGATGTGAAACAACAGGTGCAGGAGTAGGGTTTTTGATGTCAAGCTGTTCGTAATGCGTGAGACCGTGTGTTGATTGATGTTGACTTAACCAGGCAGGGCTGAAAATTAACAGTATTGTGAAAGATTAGATTAGTTTGTATAAATAAATAAATATTTAGTTTTCTCTAAGTAAATTACACAAATTAACAAATAATTGAGATGAATTATACGTTACTAAAAACATAATTACATGCTCTGCGATTATATCGCAATAAATAGTTTATAATATTCGAACTATCCAAAAGAGAATGGTATGATAAAATGTAATTGTGAAAAGAAAAGAAAGTCAAGAAAATCGATAAAAAAAGAGATTTGGCCATTTTTGCACGTTTTGAACGGCCGGGAGCATAAAATAAAAAAGAAATGCGCTGTAGAGTGGATCTCACGTACTTAAAATTCCCATAAGGACATTTTTCATTTGAAAAATGTCTTCACTTACTATTCGCTTGCAAAATTATTTTGTTCGTAAATACATAGTCAACAATGAGGAAAATATTTTGAAAAATAAGGTGAAAATTGAAATATAGCGTAAAAAATATTCTTATTATCAGCATAACAATTTTGTTTTGGATGATTAACGTAACGAGCAGCTTGAAATGTTGAAACAATATGAGAAACGCACATACGAAATTTGGTGAATGGCTTTATTGTTTTTTGAAGTATTCGCTTTTAACGTCAATACACGTTTGCATACGCTCGAACCAATTTGCGAAACAGTTTTTCCACTCTGAAGCTGGTACCTCAGAAACCAGTGTTCGGAATGTTTCAACCGCTGCTTCAGGCAATGTAAATCGCTCATCTCGCATTTTATTTTTGATGGTTGGAAACAAAAAGAAGCCATTAGGTGATAAATCAGGTAAATACGGGTAATGACTTATTAATTCAACATTTTTACTGAATAAAAAAAATCAACGGTTTGAAGTGCTGAGTGAGAGCTGGCGTTGTCATGACGAATAATTCTTTTTCATCGGTGACTTCCGGCAAACAAATTGTGTTGTACACAGTCCTTCGATTCTCTAAAGTCTCGGTTGCTACATGTCCAGTTAAACCGAAGAAACAAGTCGACCATTTGTTTCGTAGCACTACATGAACCAACAACTTTTATTGGTTTTGGCTCACTTTGAAATACTCAAATGGTAGATTGGCATTGTTGGTAGAATGTTGTTTACTTCCGGGCTCGTACGAATAGTTTCAAGATTTGTTACCAGTAACGATGTTGCAGGCTAAATTTGATCGACCTCGGTTAAATTTCTTGAGAATTTCTGTGCACCATTTGACACGACCCTGTGTGGCAAATTGTGTGGTATCCAACGACTGCAAAGCTTCCGTATGATCAAATAATCACAGAAAATCCTGTGTATTGCTTTTATGTCAATGCGCAGGATGCTTGAATCTCACGGCATGTCCCATTCCGATCTCAATATTAGTGGCTCAATCATCAATATTAGTGGCAACAACAGATGTTGATGGAGGACCTTCGCGAAATTCGCTACTGAAAGTGGTGCGTGCGCGCTGAAATTCGGCAACCCAATTTCAAACACTGCTCTTGGATGGTGTTTCGTCCCCAAAAGCCAAATGAAGTCGGTCGATGTATTCCAATGTTACGGCGTTAGACCACATTTGAAATAGTAAAAAATCATGGCACGAAGATTTTACACATTTTTACACAAAACTACTTTCTTAAAAATGCTGTGCAAACTCATTTAGCTCTTAAACAGTTCACTTGCGTACAAACTGTCAACTGAATTTAGAGGTGAAAAATGTCAAATTCTACAAATATGACAATTTATTTTTATGCAATTTGCAGTCAGGATAAAAAGTGGATGGCACATGTTGCCTGTAGTAATTAATTGTAGAATACTTTTAACTGGATGGAATTCTGATGAAAATGTAACGTTGAACTTTTGGTCAGCCGATGTTATGAAGGTAACCATCTAATCATGCAATAGACTGCTTACGAAGATAACCAATCACATGTGTTAAGAATGCTTTATGCAACCGGCCCAAGTGAGCGCAATGTGTCGATGTGTTGTACTGTCCAGTGAACTGAGTCTAAACAGACCGACATGCAGCGTGATTTTGATGGACATTAAAAATGCAATTTCTTCTGCGCCAGTATGATGTCCTTTCCAATAAGTATTGTTTGTGCTAGTTGGCGAGACTGAGGTCGGATATGTCTTTGTTTAGTACTTATATAAATTTTGCGGAATCTTTATGCTATATGAATAGCCCATATCTAAGCAAGACTTACAAGCAACACGCTTTTGCGATTAAATTATATTACAAAAATCACGACTGTGTAGTAGCTGCGCAAATAACTTCCTGAATTCATTTTAAGATTTCTCGAAACAGGACCGTTCCTGCTCCTCGCGCCATCAAACAATGAGTGTGTGAAATGAAACAGTTTTAAATGAAAACTGTTCAAGCATAAGTGGCAGAAAAGTGTCGAAACCTTCGCTGACATTGATAATATTAGAGGCTGACTCTAGGACCTTCAGCTCAACATACCCAATTGTTGAGCAGAGGTGACACGTCAGTATCACATTTTACATTTCCATCATAAAATCTAAATAGCCCAGGTAATAAAACCAATCGACTGTCAAACTCGCCTACAATTTGCGGCAGTTAATTGGAAACGATATTCATAAATTTTGGATATTGCGAGATATCACATATTGTTGGATATGCATATTTGTGGATCTCGCCAGGTTATGTTAATTGAGAAAATAACCGTTATTTAAGTCTGGAAAATTCCTCAGACTGCAGGTGACAATATGGCTTTGATTACTCATAATTAAAATTTTTGACAAAAAATAAAAATAAAAATTTCCTTAAACGGCACTGTTTTTTTTCTGAAGCTAATTGAATCAGTTTTCATATTTATGAGACAAAAAAATGTTATTAAGATAATAACGGTTCCAATACTTATGAGTTCTGTAATGCGCTGCGTTTTTATCAATTAATGTTGTTGAAATAAAGTCAGACTTCATCAAAAGTGTTACTGGGCAACTAAAGATTGATCAAGATTTTTCTCGTCGATATACAAAGCCTCAGTACAGTTCACCCTGTTGACGGATGGGCACGTTAATCAGTCGGTCCAGACAACCACACAGACACCTACCTGTGGTTATCGTTAAGTATAACACCGCCCTATATCACGTACAAGTATATATTCATACTCCAATGGTTTGGCCATGTTAATTACAGTTAACATTTATACATAATATTATTAATTTGTTTAATTTGGTCGTCAGTCACTGACAAAGAGTGCGCATAACTGTTAAGTAAATACATCTACCGGTCAGTTGTTTTTCTGAGAGGTTAATAGTTGTAGAAAGTTTTGAAATACTCGATGAAGTACTGTGATAATTGTATTCACAGGAAAAGTGGCACAAAAGTCAAATTGCAAAAATCAATTTTCAAAATTTTGTACCGTGTATCACAGCAAAAGCTTTAAATATTTTGCTTGGAATTAAAATATATAAAACTAAAATATTTATATACTAAACACTAGCCATTTCCATAATCTATAAAATTGCATACAGCTGAAATTCAAAATTGTCTATAATATTCCAACAGTACAAAAACTTTGTGCAACTTGTTAGTGGGTCACATTCTGATCAGAGCCATATGATGTACGATGTTCTCATTGGGGATTATTGAACTCTCCGTTTTTGAGGATTAGCCGCCCAAGAAGATGCAAATATTCCGTTTGTTATATTGCATTGTGTAATGAGGAATTTTAGTGAACTAGTTTAAGAGTGGATTCAGAGAAGGGACGATCGTTATTTTTTATATTAAATAAAAAGGTACATAACTACTGTACTAACGCGATACTTTATTTGAATAAAATAGAGCCACTCTGTACTTTGGAATCTAACTTAAGCAGAAAAAAAGAAACTTAAATTAACAGCTTAAATAGT
Organism: Agrypnus murinus; assembly: GCA_929113105.1. Lineage (NCBI taxonomy): Eukaryota > Metazoa > Arthropoda > Insecta > Coleoptera > Elateridae > Agrypnus > Agrypnus murinus. The sequence continues at coordinate 138,373,573 of OV816023.1, read as the reverse complement.
TCGTGGGAAAGATGTGATGGAAAACAAATAAGAACTCAAAGATATTTTCGAATACTTGCACGATTCTTAAGATATATATAAAGAGACTGTAAAATAAAATACACCCACCTTTGATATCTGCTTTCCAAATTAGGAATGGGGGCTTGAACAGCATCTCCGTCAACGGGTCTTAGTTGATCGTACAATTGCATACCGTCCTGCTCTGAACGTGTCTTATTCTTTTTCTTCATTTCGGCATAAGATTCTGAATTAATAGGAACACCATCAAAAGTAGAAGCAACGACATCCCTTTTCGATCGTTTTGTTTCCTTTCCTATTTTCGTAAAACTGCCTCCTTTCATGAGACTCGTAATGTCCTCGTGGTCAGGGCTAAAGTCGTCAGATATTAAGGGGATGCCCTCATCGGTAACATCTTGGTGTAGAAAACTATGACGTTTTTTGGGAATATCATCTTCATCCTCATCCTCATCATCATAATTTATATCGTAATCTTCATCCAAATCATCACCTCCATTAATTAGCTGTGGCTGAGATGTCCGGGTCTCTGTTGTAAAATCGGGATACAACTGAAAAAAATAAATATTTAAATATTATTTCTGGTGTTGAATCGTTAAACTGAATATTGTATTTTATTTTCACGTCCTATATCTAGCAATAAATCCCTAGCTTCACATCAATGTCAAGTTATTTGAAAGACATTGTAAACACGAAAAAGATTTAAGTTCTTTGATAGCTGTATAACTGCCGTTCTGAATTTTTGAGATTTCATCTGCTTTTTTTTCTTATAACATTTGATTGATATTAATAGTCGTCTTATTATTGTCCTGACTTTTCATTTATGGAATTTCCTTTTGACGTGTCTATTCTCAACACTTTGCAGTTCAACAAATATAATTCTTTGACAATCTCTTCTAGTAACATAATCGTCGTTAATGAATAAAGACTCTATAAAATAAAATGTTCTAAATTATTTCTGATCTTGAAAGAGAAATGTGAAAATGTATACCCATTCTCCCTCCTAAAAGTTCCTATTGACGTTACTGATTCAAGAAAACGATTTAGTTAGTACAGCTGTTGTATCAGTTGCAATCTTAACAGAACAGTGGATTCAGGGAAAATTCTCATACACCTTTTCAACGATTGCAATTACTAATGTTGTAATCTTTTCCGTATTTTCCAGGTCCCACTCTTTCGTCTTAAAATAAATTCTTCCGCAGTTATTCTGGAATTGACAGCATTTGAAGTCTACAGAATAAACAGGACCCTTAAGTTTGAATCAATATAAGTGCCGACGAAAACTTAAAATCGTGCAACTCCACTAAAATCTCCCTTGGACCATACAGTGAGTAGTCTAAAAGTCCCGTTAAACCAAATATCATTGAACCAAAAGTTCATTGTACGAAAAATCCCTAATCCATAAAACTAGTGTCAAGTAGATATCAGCTCTTGACTGTCATCCACTTCAAAACAGAATCTACGAATAACTTGTCGTGAATATTGAGCAGGGAAAAGTGACTTTGACACACAATGAAATTTTATTATATCATCCTACATTACATTAAAAATCAGATACGATCAATCGATTCATTAGTTTAATCAATGGATCACATTACAAATAATTGACCACAGGAAACACAAAACGCTGAATCATAACTTAAAAGGAGGCGCCACTAGGCAAGATTTTGTTTTAGAATAACAGTGCAGTACCCGATCGTAGATTAAAGAGGGTGTCTAAAATACATCCGCCAGTCACGGAAAAACATCATATGCTATTTAGGAATCACTATCCATTCTTTCAATTCATGGTGCGCCAATATGCACAACACACCTCCACAACAACAATTGCCTATTGAACAGCACAATATCCGATTGTACATTTGACAGACCTAGATCACAACCAACACATTCGACCCCATGAAAAAAAATATCACTTACAGCGCACCAAAGCACCAGATGCTGGATAGGGCGCTTAGCTCCTGCTTATAGATTAATGGGGAGGCGATAGAAAATTCATCACATAGGAGGTAATAATACTAGACATATACCAAACAGTTTTTAAACAGTTAAACAGATCTAGTTACTCTAAGTCCGAAATGCCCGGCGGAAATATTTGTGCCGTTCTTGGCTAATATGGCCGTTACCGCCTAAAATCGCATAATCGCAAATCGGTAACTTAAAATGCTATGTCGGTGGATCTGGGAGGGCATTAAGTACTAAGTGATACCTAAACTACAAAAAGACACCAATAATCATGTCATAAATGAAGAAAAAAAGTAAAATACCGCAAAACACTCTTCAATTCTACATTTATTGATTACAAAATATTAGCAATAGTATTTATAAAAGTATGTACACACACACACACACACACACACACACACACACACACACACACACACGTTATTGATTTCAATATTACACAAATTATATTAACAAGAACAAGGGGTTACTATAAGTTGTTAGGCAAGCAGCTACCGATAATGTATGTTTACCTTATTGTAACTAAAAAATGACTATTTTAACAAGTATGTACACAAAGATCTTCAAGTTAGATAACATGTTCTTAAATATGTCAACATACAAAGCATTTTAATAGCTAATAAAGAAATCTACGTGCCCAATACAAGTTAATCACGATTTCTATTAATTGATGTTTACGATACCTATACAAAAGATAGCTATATGATTAGATAGCCATGCCAAATGATATCCAAGAAAGAAAATCATCCTAGGGAAGAACTCTATAGAACAAATTGACATGCTGGAGAATTAATTTAACTAATAAGGATTAATTAATAAATACTTTTAGGAGTTAGATTTGGTTGTTCCAAATTCGACCTTGTTTTTTTCGACAATCAACAATCGGCGGTCTCCCTTTGGTTATCATCATAGTATGTTTACTTTATCTTTTTTTCTTTTAATAACAATAGGAATAGTCACATCATTCTTGTAAGTTAATGACAACACTTTTCTTATATCAATTTTAATTAAATTAGTTTGTTAATCAGTAAATTCTGTAATAAAAGGGATGAACAACTCCCATTATATTGATTTAAGATATTATTATTACATTCTTTATAAAACAAAGGTCACGTTAGACAAAAGGTTTCCTCTTAAGAATGACTATTCTTTTGACATTTGATAGAACTGCATGTAATGACTTTTAGTCAACCGAAACCTCGGGGTTTGTAGCACCTTAACACGTTAAGCACCAAACATGTCATTTAGTTGTAGTACTAGTAATAGTGGGTATTCGTTATTATTATTATATTATTATTAGTTGTATGTTGTTGAAGCACAAAATCTTCAGCAGATGAATTCTTCAATCTTTACTGGTAATGCTAATTATAATTAAAATTACCTAACCACATAAGTAACATAAGTGTTACTTTTAACATGATATAAATAAAGATTAATAAAAAGTTTCACGGTATTTATTAAATTATAACCTGAAAATGTTGTTTCTACAGCTAAGCTGTCATTATCAAAGGTGATATCAATATAAACAAACACGTCGCTAAGGTAAATACAAAAAATAGGTAACTAAACAAAAAGATAAAAATAATCAGAATTAAATATCTAACACTTCCAGTAACGGAGAACTACTGAGCTCAATCTGTTCATTCATTAAAGGTATCCTGAGTTTGTGTTTGTATATCTCAAAAGCTTCTAAAATGTCTAATTTGCGTTTTATTATTATTTACTTCTGATTATTTTTATCTTTTTATCTAGCAACAAATTTTTTGTATTTACCTTAGCGACGTGTTTGTTTATATTTATAGCATCTTTGATAATGGCAGATTAGCTGTTGAAACAATATTGTCAGGTTATAATTTAATAAATACTGTGAAACTTTTTATTAACTTTTATTTATTTCATGATTATGGAGTTCCACAAAGTAAGAAACTGTCACAAACGGAATTATTTTAAATGAAATCCTTTTTGTAACATTTCAACTTGCATTCATTTAGTATCAAGAGTAGTGCGATAGCCACCCACACGCCGCCACGCGCGGTACACAATCTGCATAAGCCTTGAGAATAATTTATACAGTTTGAATCTCATTAGAATAATTTATACAGTTTGCATATCCTTGAGAACAATTTATACAGTTTATATCTCATTGGAATAATTTATACAGTTTGTATCTCATTACAATAATTTATACAGTTTAAATCTCATTATGTATTCATGTGTTCTTCGTATCCCACTTAATTTATTCAATTATTCAGTAATACTTCCTCGTCCAGCAGTATATAACCAGCTTGCTTGAGCTCTTCAAACCAGTCAGTGACCATGGCTCAAATACAACAAGCAAGCTGGTGAGTACCTTTCAATTATTTTATGCTTAATGCTTAGTTGAGTGGGTAGCGCTTAAACGCCCACTCTCTGCGAAATAATGGGGAGTTGTGACCAGGCTACCCGGCTTAGTTGTAATCACTAGGAGTCTAACTCCTACGCTTAGTTAGTAGATCTAGTGCTAGAATAGGGTTGTATTAATTTAGGAGGACATATACGTCCTCACAATATGTATCAATATGTCAACATGTATGTTAACCTTTTGTACTCTCTTTATTGTCTTTAGTATATAGTTGTTTTTTACAACTTGTGTTTAATTTCTCTCTACCTCTGACTACGTCCTCAAGTCACGAAAACCCCACGTGACAAAACGATAAACAAAATTACTTTTAACGACAACCACCTACCAACCAGGTAAATGTTTGCGTGGTTGCCGGGACCGACTGCCCTCCGACAGCGTCGCAAGGTGTACTGAACATTTATATGGTAACGAGACAACTCTCGCCGGTTCCGGGGATCAAACCCTGGCCGCCTGATTAAGAGTTAGACGCTTTACCGCGCGGTTACCCACTCCTAATTAGGTATCATTTTATCCTAATACCGCTGTATTAGGATAAAATGATGTTTTATATGTTTTGTGTTGAATTTATTATTCAAATGCTGTTCAGGACAGAAATTTACTACAGTATCTGCTGTGGTCCTGTGACAAAAGCCACCATTTTGGATTTATTATTGTGTCGTTTAAGACACAAGTATAGATTACATAATGAAATCTCTTTATCATATATGATAAAGAGATTTCATTATGTAATCTATATGCTATTGTATACAATAGCATTACATTATGCGGCAAAGTCATGTCAGGCATATAGTCCAGTATTGGAGAAATTATTTGTATCTTCATGGCTCAGTGAAATTGAAGTCGAGGTAAGTTTTCATTGTATGAGAGGATTACGTTAAAGAGTTGAACATTATTATTAAACAGTTGGCTAGAAACAACGACTACAAGGATAAATTATTTGACGGCATGATTTCAAAGAAAAAGAAAAAAATATGAATAAAACTTTTTATAATGAAAATCCTTAAGTTAAAAATGCATAAATTCTTTAACTATAGTCTTCAAATTATAGTAATAGCCAGTTCTGATGTCCACCGAAAAGTATCTCGAAAACTAGAAGACTTAGAATTACTGAAATTTTACAGACAGGTGGGCCTTACCGCAAAGGTGTACATGCGTATATTTTTAATCCTAAAAAACCCAAGGGGGTCGCAGGAGGAGGCATTTCTTGAAAACCCATTATGGTTATAATCTCTTAAATGGCGTAAGCTACAATTTTCAAATTTTCACAGGTTATACTTGAAGCAATTCTAAAGGCACAGATAAACGTAACAGATGCGCAACCAAATGTAGTTAAATAAGCTTGCTTTTTTAATTGCAGTATTTCTCGACAGAGTGCGCTACATATAGAATTCAAGCGAAATTTAAAAAAGGAAATAAGTTTTGCACGATTGAATATTTTAATTCTATCGTAATAACCACGCGGTGACGTATAGGAAGGAACAAACTTTGAGACAATTTCTTTAAATATGCAATTTGGAATAGCGTGGAACCTATGTAATAAATAAATTCATTATAAACCTTCTGATTAATTTTTTTGCTGTAAGTTTTAACAGGATCTGCCCGGCTACAACTTGGCTGATGTAGGGATAAATTAGATGCCTCAGCTATTTTATTTTCTGCAGTTGGTATTGCATTTGAGATAAGTCTTTTTTTCGTTTTCGGTTATAACAAATTGGGAAACATCAAAATGTTCTTCGCATATAACTCTATAGCGTTTTATAACTCTATAACTCTAAGTTTTTCGTATGGCAATCCAACTAATTCAATCTTTCCGCAAAACTGAATCCATTTTTCTCTTTGCATGTCATTTTTTGGAAAGAAGAAATAATTCAAATTTGGGAAAAACCGGTTAGACTTTTCACAACCTTTCACGGCACATTTGCTACCTCTATTCGGCATTGTTACAACAAGAAGCAATTAATATACCAATGAATATGCAACTATTTTTTTAACCCACAGCTAAAACTGGTAACCAGCGTATTAAGACACTGAAATATTACCACAAATACTTAATAATATAAATAAAAATTTAAAGTATACTAACTGCGAGAAATCCCAAGTGAATCGAATCTAAAACGACTAAAACAATTGATAGGTACTTGAAGAAAGTGTTGTATGAAATATTTAAGGAATCTAATATTTGCTAATGAACAATATTCTAATCGAAACTAAACAAAACGAAACTAAACTCTTCAAACTAAAACAAATTAAAAAGAAATACGTATTTATTAATCCACTCTGCACAAATACTACAAATGCAGAAAATATATCAAATCGAGTCAAACACACCAAGAAGAGCTCGCTGTGAGACAAACAATATTGTTAAAATTTCATCCCTTTTATGTGTTTATATAGTGAAGAATTTTATCACGTGTCAGACACCATGTGTGTCATACTGCTGCCGCGTCGGCTATAAATTTGCGCATGCTATAATAACGTCGCAGTCGACCAAACAATTAATGAATATTACTTCATTATTTGTATGGACAAATGTTGTTGCCCAGAGCTCAGTCACGCCACCTAGTTCAGTTGCACGTACTAACCAAAAAAGTAAGCGTATTTATTTTCAAGAGGCTGCGTATCTGTTTATTATCTGTGCTAAAGGTAATGAAATACATAAATTACCGGTGTTTCATCCAGGGGGGAGGAAGCCAACATTCCAGGGGGAAAGGAGTTTAAAAAAAATTATTAAAGAAACCTTGATTGTGAGTAATCTGTAAGAGATACATATATGCCAACCCGGACTTTCTTGTAGATCTTTTTAAGACCTATAATTCGTTCGCGTACAGTTTGCGTTTATCTGATATCGTTTTTGCAGCCTAAGGCATTTTGTGTTTGTTTTACCATTTTTAATGATTTATTCCTTCAACATTTTGCTCATTATTAGACTCTGGAAAAACCTTTTGAACAATCTTTATATAACTAAACATTCTCCAAGAAACTAGCTATCAAATGGTAAAAACGGCATTAAAATCTATTTAGTGATTCTCGAAATTCAACAGCTTTTACAGAGTTATGCTAGTTAATTAATAACAAGGATGAAACGGAAAAGATGGACAAATCTGGCGTATATAAAATTTATAGTAAAGACTGAGATGCCTATTATATTGGACAAAATAGTAGAAACTTAAAAAAACATCTAGTGGAACACAAACGCAGTATTTTATATAATATGAAACCGTCTGGAATATTTGCCCATTGTGTTGATAATAACACCCTAAGTCGAATACTTTAAATCATCCTTCTAGCTTTTATGCAAAGCTCTTGATAATAGTCTAAGATACTGAAACACGTGTAGAGTATTCTGTATAATATTTGGAAATATTTAAATACAGCAGTTTTTATTAAAACTATAGTTCATGTTATCAACTATTAGTAAGGTATAAGTGATAAATAATATGACAAGTAAATGCAGTATATTATTTTATTGAATCATTAGCTATGTAGCTTCACAAGTATGAACTTTTGCTTGTCTTGTCAATTAAAAATTACAACTTTTATAACGTTACCATCGTAAAAAGCAAACAAGACATGTTTAAAAGTACGTTGGCCTTAAAAAACATGGTCTGTTCTTTTTCCTTATTAATAACAAAGCATACACCTACCTTAATAAGTGGGTTTATAAAAAACATGAAACATAACATAATATACTATTATTTATTTTAAGATTTTTATTTTTAGATATACGGAAATTTAGAATGTATCAAGAGATTTGGTGAAGTTATTTTGACGTAAAAGCTAAGTGTATCTAACACTCCATTAGTCTAATTTTAATGTAAATTATTTTTATCTTGAGTTATTAATAGTGAATATTGCAAAACGTTGAAAGTTTAATGAATTTAAGAATGAATAAAAGCAAAAAATTATAACTATAACATTGGCATTGTTTTTTTAATAGCTTAGATTTTATTACCATCGACCTCTTTCAATCAGTATACTAATAGGTCAGTACTCTTTTAATATGACCATAGTTATTTTTAAAAAGCTATGTATCACTTCTACATATGATACGTTAATATGTATTTCAATAGCACATTTGGAACTGCTCACCATCAGCATGACTCAAAGAAAATAAATGTAAATTAGTATAAAGGCCGCCGAAAATAAAAATATTTATACAAACTTAAACATTAAATGACCTTTCTATTGGTTTCTTTATAACCTAAAATTTAATGATATTTTTACGCAGGCCCGCACCAAGCCTAATATAATGAGCACCGTCGTGCAAATTTATGTATGCGTCTTCAATTTAATTATCGTAACTTTTTTAATAGGATAATGCCACTAAAGTGGAAAAGGTTTCTGAAAAAGTAGGGCCCCTAGGTTAGTTTTGATGTGTAACGCATCACTACTATACAGGGTGTAACTTATATAACTAGAAACTTCGTAAGGGGGGTTAATGATTTCGAACATATTTTCCTTATCAACATGTGGTCGCGTATTGATAGTTTTTTTTTCATTTTTTAAAAAATAAAAAACGTTCATCTAGCGTTCGAACGAGTAGTAAGATTTCACATGAGGCATGGGATAAGTATACAGGTCACGCGTTGCGCATATACAGGCTGATTCATTAGCCTCTGTACAAACGTTGGTAATGAAAACTAGATTTAATTACATGAAAAAATGTACAGATGAATGTAGGTTCTATCTTTCTTTGTTAAGAAGTTATAGGGCTTTTAAAATGATTATCTCTTTGAACACTAATGAGGAATCATATTTTAAGAAAATCAAAAACTTTTATTGTAACAAACAGAAAGTATCATTTAGACTACAGTAACTGTTCAAAAATTAGTTCAGTCACCTGAATACACAACTGGCAACGACAAACTAAACTCTCTTGCACGCATAAACATATCCTATGCGTCATGTCATATGCCCACGGCATAAACAAGTTTCTTGAAGTGACCCCATAAATAATAATCGCAAGGATTAAAGTCGGGTGATCTAGGTGGCCATGGTGTAGGACCTCCTTTACCAATCCATGTATTTGGAAAATGAGTATGCAGCCATTCGGTCACATGTCATCTTCGGTGAGGCAGAGCCCCGTCATGCTGATACCACATATTTTGCATCAGGTGTAGTGGAACGTCTTCCGGAAGCTCATAAAATGTGGTAATCAAAAAGTTATGGTACCTCTCTGCATTTAAAGATCCATCAAATATCATATTGTTAAATAAACCGCACCAAACAATTACACTAAATCTCTGCTGAAAATTACGCGTCCTGGTCGCATGTGGATTGTCCAGAGACCAAACTGGTCATTGTGGAAATTATTAATGCTGTCTCTTGATAAATTGGATTCATCTGATCATAGAATTTTTGAAATCAAGTTGTCATCTTGGGCGTGTTGTTGCACAATCCAGTGACAAAAACTTAATCGTTGTTAAGCATCTCCGCGATGCAATGCTTGTACACTTTGTCAATGATTGTCGTGTGTATTGCTCGCCACACAAAACTTAGTGATATCCCTAAATTTCGGGATATGCATCTGGTACTACATAACGTTTTCAGGATCTTCAATATTTACATCATGCGGCCGAATGGATCTAGAAGGAGCGGCAATACCAGTCATATGAAGTCTTCTAAATGATGTACTTAATATGGAATGTAACGGGTGACGTCTATTAGAAAATCTGTTAGATTAAGTTAGAAAATGGATGATTCATTGCTAAGTAAAATTGCACAAGTACAAATTTTAACAAATCGTGGCAGAAAGTTTAGACCTAAACAAACTATTTTTAACAGGTGATTATTTTTTCCCTAAATTTTATAGTTATGCTAAACTATAGCTACTGCTTTTTTCAACTTAAAAACTTTCAAAGCCCTTAACTTATTAATAAAGAATGATAGAACCTACATACAATCATATGAACATTTCTTCATGAAGTTACATCGAGTTTCCATTGCCAACGTTTAGACAGCAGCTAATGAATCACCCTGTAGAGAGGTTTATAGAGGGGTGACAGAATCCGTGAACCAATGAAAATTGACCCAAAGTGCAGGGCGCAAAGTCATCCAAATTTGGGATTTTTCAAAAGGAAATAAGAAGGAATGACACTATAACACAGTCTATAAACCAATAAAAAGGGGTGCAGAGATAATTGGATGCAGTTCATACAGAGTTGCCAGTTTTTACTAAAAGTTGCCGCACATTGTGGTGAAAATAATGAATTCTTTTATTAGGTTACAAATTAAAGCAATTAATATCAGTTTTTGTTTAGACAGCAAACAATCTGTAATATATTATATTATACCAATGTAATAATTCGATAGAAAACAATACGCATATTAGTAACAAATAAATAAATGGCAACATCGGTAATTGTGAGATGCGTAAAACATCTTGACGGATGCCTGTAACCTAACTTCTCCTTGTTGTTATTACGTTCGATCCAGGTGTTATTATTTGTTGTTTTATCATTACTCGTCTCTTATTTTTAGATCTTCATCCAGCGATAAACGGTACTAGCATTCATACGAATTTGAAACAATGGCAGTCGTATTACCACTAAGGTATTTTCGAGATTATTTGCATGATATAACATTCAAGTTGGTGACGGATTGCACATTTTCAAAAAACGACCTTTACCCACGGATAGAGCGATGGTGCTTGAAAGTATTAGAGTTTACTTTTGACATTGAGTATCGATCCGGGTCAGAAATGTCTCATATTAATAACTTAAGCCGCAACCCTATTCACACTTTGGTCGTAGAGGTTAATCACGTAGACACAACAAAAGGTGAATGGATCATAGCAGCACGACAAGAAGATCCACAAATAAGGCAAATACGAGACATTTTGGTAGCAGGCGTGATAAATAATGAGACGAAGCAATATTTTAAACAACACATGGAGTAATAGTGTAACGAATACAAATGTAATAATAACAAACCTAAAAAATAGATAATGGAAAAATGGCTTGAATAGTTCCAAAAATGGCGGGAATGCAAATCTGTAGACTCTGTCGTGATAACGCTAGGTGTTGAGAAAACTTTAAAACGTAGTACAAAAGCAATCCAATAGAAAAAGTGGCAATACCTTTTCTTCACACTATACTCGTACATATCGACCATGTTGGTCTATTTGAAAATAGTAGAAAGAAGAATAAGCTTTTGTTAGTAATCATTGATGGCTTCACAAAGTTTTATATTTTGGAGTCTGTTCACAGAAATTGATTTATTTAATGAATTTGATTTATTTAATTAGAGTGCCTAATAGAATTATTAGCGACCAAGGAACAGGCAAACGAGAAGCTACGAAATCTGCTGAAGGTGAGCTGGTTATACTTGCAAGGCAGCAAAAAGCTTTTGCCAAAGTACACGGGACCGTTGCGCATCTCCAACGTTCTTAACGATCGATTCGAAGTTGAAGATTTACGTGAAGGTCCTAAATGTGTCAGTCGAATGATGGTTGCACCAAACCATATCATGAAGTGAGTTACGTTTCAAGATAACATGTAAGTTAGATTTATTATCCCTCATCACGTTTACGAGATCAAGGGTTCTCAAGAGATCGACGAATCTCTCATCACGTTTACGAGATAGACGGATCTCTCATCATGTTTACGAAATCGATGGACGTCCCATAATTTTTACGAGATCAACGGATCTCCCATCACGTTTATAAGATCAACGGATCAGAACATTCGATGGACCAATGATTACGAGAAATCGACAATCTCTCCATAACGTAAACGAGATCGACGGATCTCTAACTCAGGTTTACGAAATCTCTTGTTATGCAATGGTGAACATGTTACTTTGGCTTTGTTGCAGGCCTTTGCTACCTATGTTTACGAGATCAATAGATTACGAGAGATCAACGGATCTCTCGTCACGTTAACGAAATTGACGGATTTCTAACTCAAGTTTACGAGATCAACGGATCTCTTGTTATAGAATGATTAATAGTTCTGACTTTGTTGCAGGTTTGTGCAACCTGAGAACAAGTCGCTTGTTCAGGATAGCCGATTGTAGGAATATGGGAATGAATCAGCCCTATATATTATGCTATTGGCTATTTTAGTTCACGCTTACTAATGTTTTGTCTTGCTTTTTCTTAAATGATATCATTTGTGGGACATTTATTTTTTGTATGAGAATTTAGCATCTTTAGAGATTAATTAATTGTAAATTATAATAGGTCATGTCTTAAATAAGTTCAACTTTGAATTCTTTGTAGGAACTTAAAATGTATTTAGGAAATACGAAAGAATGTGTAGCCATAAATTAATCACCCCTCTGACCCTACGTCTTAATAGTTTTTGTAACACGGTCTGAAGTTGTAGAAACACATATTCAAAAGGATACAAAATTAGGGGTAGCAGTCGGTTATATGATGTCAGAAGGGACAGTTGCCTTATGATAGTGTTGGGCGAACGTTCGGGCGCCTCCGAACGCAAAAGGCCTTTAGCGGTTTCGAGTGTAGTGCGTGTAGACCGGAAACGCAGATGCGTTATGCTAATATTTACTGTGTTTGTGATACGGCACTTAGAAGTGCTGGTGCCTGTTAACTGATTGTTGATATTTTTGTGGCAACATGAGATGTTGCTTGAATCGTGATTGTTGGCCAATGTGTGATATTGGCTTTATGTTGATTGTTAGCAATTGGTAGATTGCTGTTCTTTTGATGTTATGTTGGTTGTTGACAATTTGAGGAATTACTGTTGTTGTTTTGATATGTGATTGAGTAAAATTAACCGCACAGTATACTGTTTGCTTGGAGACGGAGAGATGGGTGTGTTTCAATGTCGGCCTCGACTTGGGTGACTAGTTAGAGTCACATCAATGGTCCCGGCTGGAGACCTGGCAGTCTTGGGCTGCTTATTCCGCTACAGGTTCCTGTATGTCAATCCCGACGAGGGGCGGACTGTGGGAGGTGAATACATTGACGGTACCTTCCGTGTGTACCTGGTCCTGTTAGCACTTCGGCTAAAGGGCGCCCGATGCGGCAAGCATCTGTTTTAGGTCATCATGATCGTGGTAGTGCACTGAAGGTCTTCACTTCCGAAGACACCAATCATCCAGAAGCAACGTGAGACTGCACGGCGGATATCCAATCCCCCAGTAAGTACTGCTAGGTTTCATTTAAAGGGTAAGCGACTAATGTATTGTAATTATCTTTTCATGTGTGCCTTAATTCGACTCTGTGGTATTTTACGTTTTGGTCTCACGCGGCATGTATCTGAATTGAAGCATAACCGATCGTTCCCGCCCACTCAGGAGCAAGCAGTCACACGACCCGAAAGTACCTGTCAAGTGTAACATTCAGACTTGGGATTAACTTTGATTTGTGAGAATTAGAATTCTTTAAAATAAATGCACCAAAAGAATGTTTAACAAAATTTAAATTATTATTGAATTACGCCTCCGTCCTACATTTCTTTAAATAAAAAATAATAGTCAACAAATTCCATAAGTATAATAAAGTGTAGAAGTTCTTTGAAAAGCGCTTAATAATTGTAACAATCAATAATAAGTAACTCAATAGGTCAGTAGTAGCAAGTCAATAGGAAGTAACAATAATTGTAAATCATGGTTGCTTCCCTTGCTTAAATTCTCACCGCACGCCACTGAACAATACAGAAGATGTTTTACTTTTTTAACAGTGGTAATTTGATTTCTCCGTAATAATATGAGGAACAAGCAGCCAACTTTCGCCTTTAACAAGTTTACAGTCACAGACATAACAAATCATAAACCTGATTGACACCATTTATGACAAATTTCTATTTTCAATGCTCTGGAAACATTAAAAATATGTACTGAACATACATACACACGTCAAAAGCGAAACGTACAATTTTAGCCAATTTAAATAGTCAAAAATGTAAAATTACTATCTGACATCATTTAACACTCGTAAAAGTAAAATGTAAGTCAATTATATGAAGGCTGCTTCGCGTGTGGCAAATCAAAACAATTATTAAGCAAAAATTAGTTCAGAAACAAAAAATGCCCAGGAAAATAGGTCAATTATTATTACTACAAGAATACTATGAATAAGCATATTATTTGATATTTTATTAAACAGTGTTGATATGCACTTCATTAGGTCATGACGTTAGAGCCATTGTAGTGACAGGTTTTAACGTTTTCAGGAGAACGTATTAAAAGTATAATAACTAGGAATTCAATTAGAATGACATTGAACCTAAAATGCTACATCATAATTAAATCGAGTTCGAATCAAATACCAATATACACGGTGATGTAAAGGCCAATGATCATACTTTGAGGATAAGCTTCCCATGTTATTAGAAACATAAAACCTTATTAGTAACATTTTTTGATTAAATCAATTTGAATATTCGGAGTACATATGATGTTATTGCAGGTCAATGCTAAATCTAGTATTAAATGCAAACACTTCAAAAATTGATACATCTGATAACTAATAAAAACAAAACGTGAAGTCTGTTGAATGTATGGGATGCCGTCAGCAGTCTGAGCGCAACAAGGATTGTGACCTAATACAAACGCGCATTTTCATTTCAGATGGTTTTCTTTTTCATTTAACTTAGAACTTTCTGGGAATAAGTATTGTTGTTTTTTATGAATTAGTAAATATGCCTTTGATATTTTCCAAAGATCGTTAGCTGTAATTATAAGTAGAATTGTTGAGGTTTTTTGATTAATTTTAAAATGTCTAATTAACAAAGCGTTTTGTCTTAACACTTTCAGATTTTTCGATCGTCCATAACCAGATACACATGTAAAATTCTGAAAATAACTAGTTAGAACCATTAACTCCCAAATTTATTAAGACTAGGATATTTTGTTTACATAGAAATAATACATAACTGTATGCTCAAAAATAAGTAATATACCGCAGAAGCAAAGCAAACGATCATTTAATTAAGTTATTGTTCTCTACTAAAAAGTGGAGTGTCGGGGCTTTGCATTTCATTAGACCCTGAACTTTGCCAAAGCTTTAATAACATAATACTTAAAATAAAAGGTTGTTTGGTGTATTAGTAATACAGCAGTGTATTACATAGTATGTACTTTCTAGCAATAGATATTACCTTTAAGGTGTTTTCTAACTTTGCCTGTGCGATATTGTTTTAGAAAAAAATCTTTTTTTCTTTTTATTTAAGGTTTAACATGAGTTTAATAAATAAAAATAGTACAAAATAATACAGTACAGAATGCCTAAAAATAACACGATTGACACGCGGCTACCACAAACAAAATATATATTTTTCCATTATAATCCAATATATATATATATATATATATATATATATATATATATATATATATATATATATATATATATATATAAAACACATAATATCAAAATAATGATAAATTTAAGTAATTAAAACTTGTCGCAAAATGTAACTAATAATAATATATAGGTAGACTTTAAATTTGAAATTTCAAGAAATAGTAACTGAAAATTTTAAACCATAATATTATAATAATAGTAATAGTGCCAATTTCTCACGAGTATAAAGAAGTTGCTGCATGAGACGAAGTCGGAAGTGATCTTTAAGTGTACCTATCGCGCTTACACTTGTGAATTATGTAGCAAATTATAAAAGCTTTCATTGTTTTTATTGTAATTTAGCAATAATAATGCATAATATTATATTAACAATTATATAATAATGTAAAATATTAATCAATTTTCGTTAATTTAATAACAATTTTATAATAACTTTATATAATAATAATAATAACTAAATTATGGTAAGTCGCCTCGATAGGTCAACGGCAAGAGATCTGGCTTAGCAAGCAGACGGTCCAGGGTTCGATTCCCCGCTAGAGGATTTTTTCTACATGGATTTGCATTCAAAATATAATTTGTAAAAACAAAAAAGAAAATAAATTAACCTTTATATAAAATGTATATATTTATATTTCAAATAATTACTAATATTATAATATTGCATGTGCTAACATCTATGGCGTTTTAATAGAACTATTGACCGTGCGATATCATTTCGCATGGTCATTTACGTTCAGTTTTCAATTTTAATGGTTACTAGACTGTGTGAAATGTATAATTTTTTATAGTGGTCGAAGATAAAGAAGGTTTCCAGATGTGTTTGTGTTCATTGAAGAGTAATAATAACAAAACGGTACTGTCGGGTATTGCTGAGCACAATTTCTGATTTATCTTTTATTACCTGCTGCTATGCACTTTTCAGGGGCCAAACAAATTTGTTTTACAATTTTCTTGAAAACGATTAGATTGCGACAAAAATGGGCTATAACAATTTTTTTCTTTAAAGATTGTTTAACTACTGGCAAAGTTTGATCAGTTCCTAATAAGACACCGTGTATATTATGTTCTTATGCGGAATTTACCGCTATACATATATTTTCTTAACTTTCTACATTATCTAAGCTAGTTTATGAAAACTCGCATTTACTTAATTTGAAAATATAGATGTGTAAAAATTAAGTATTGTTATAAAATATGTAAAATGTTATCGAAGTGATCGATTGCTACGTACGTAGATGGCACACACATTTCAAGCTGTGTTCAAACATACTCTTTAGAAAACAGTAACTTATCTATTCTTTAAAAACTCCCATCGACATCAGACTTGCCTACGGATACTTTTATTTTCCTTGGATTATCTGAATAGTGACGTCGTAGATTTTAAAGCAACATCATTGCATTCCGTTTTACATATTTTCTATATACTGTGTGTGTTCATTTGTATCAGTAGAATGCTCTTTCGCTGCTTGTCGAATATTCTCAGAAATGCTACTTGCTGCTTTTACTGTGTATAGTTTTTTTAATCGCACGACAAAGGCAGGCCCAACTTTAATAAATTAAACAATTTCCGTAAACCTGTCAACATAAGGTTAGACAATGAGAATAGTTTCCATACCGCACTTACTTATTTGAATTTGGCTGTATGCGACGCCATCTAATTAACAACATGCACATATACATCAATTTAAATGCCTCCAGTTTCCTCGGAAAAATTCAAGTATTACTTTAGAGAGTTTACTAACGAGAGCAACTATATTATCTATACAGTATCTCACAGGTATCACAATTCTAAGCACAGTGGACTTATTTCTCTCTCATACTAAAACTCACTTTAAGTTAATCATTGTTTAATTGCTTGATTAAGGTGGACAATGTGGATAATTATTATCGACGAGTGAAGTATGTGTAGCAAAACTGAAACTTAGTAAACTATTTTTATTATTGGTATAAATAATAGCACTCGTAATATCACTAAGTAGGCTCTCCGTGGTCGAATGATAGAGATCCTGCTTCTCGATCAGATGTACATGGGTTCAAATCTCGGTTGCAACTGAATTTTAAAAATTTTGTACCTTCATATTAGCTCCATTGCACTCTCATAAGAGCTTGTATGGAACCCCAACACTGCAACACTTGCGATACAAGGAAAAGGAATATGTATGTATGTAATAAGCACTCGCCACAATTCTTATCGCCTGTCGCCACATTGTAACTTCATCTGCCATCAAAAAAGTAAAATCCTCCTAAAGTCCATAAGAGATCAACGGACTCGCTATATTAATTAGTCAAAATGAAAATATGCCTTAAAGTTAGTTATGTGTCTGGCCAAAGAAAGAAAAAAATTAATACTAGAACATTAATAGAAAGTAAAGAGCAGAGCAATACTAATATAATAGATATTAGAAGCAAAGGTAAGAAATATAGAAGACTTGCAAATACAGACAAACATTAAAAATAAAACTTTTTAAAATAAATAATAAAGAACATACAAGAGAAATTGGGAGAACGACAAAATAAAAAAAACTGTAAGCACAAGACATTATATGGAAACCTAGACCAACAAGCTGAAGAGCAAGAAGACCAAGAAGCAAGAAGAGACTATAAGAAAGAATTATATGAAGTAACAGAAACACTGACCGGTAGAAAATATGTACATAAAGGTAGTAGTGAAAATGAGGTAAAAGTTAGTCATGAACCAGTTACCAGAACCATTAAACATCACAGAAGTATAATTTTAGAAAATAAGATATTAGAAAAACAGTCCTTGCAATTTGCTGTAAAAACGCAAAAGCAACCGAAATTATTGATATTGCTTAAGAAATGACAAAAGCATATCGCTAAAAGTGATGTACCTACTAATAAAGAAAATATGGTTCGAAAAGAACGTATATCAAGGGAATGGCTACAAGTCAGTTTAAATTGTCAAAAAAATGTGAAAAAAATCCAAATGTGATAACTGGCAACGTATTACATTATTCGAGAAAGAATAGGAAAATTTTCGAATGAATTTCGGTCATGTATTGCGGTGAATTGACATGAGAATAAAATAAAATATAATATCCACCGTTCCAAATATAAACATAAATTATATACGGTGGATTGAATTGAGAATACACCACAGATATTCTTCTTTATTCCTCTCAGCTAGCTCAGGTTTGCTCAGTAAAGCATAAATTATTGGAATTGCGAGACTCTTATATACTTTTATGCCTGGAAAGAAAGAAAAACTTATATCGTAAGCACTAAAGCTCCTGGAAGCTGGACAACTGCTGCTAAACTCTGAATTTAAGAGAAAAGCACGCTGGATGCTTGTATTAACATCAATTAAACACATATGTAAAATTGAAAACACAAAAACTTTATTTAACAAACAAAAATAAAAATCCAAATAAAACGTCAAAATGAAAATAAAAAAATGTTATTCAAGAAAATACAATTGGTAAATGAGAAATAAATTCTCAGATTTGCTCAAACGTTATAAATAATCGTAATGATCTGACACAGGATCAGTACTGACATTCGTTTGAACAAACCAACGCAAATAAAATTTGTTTATAAATAAAAATTTGTCAAGTAATAATAAATTCTTTTTAAAAGAAATTTTATTGTTTTATTTAACTGAAATCAAATAAATTCTGAACAGAACTTAATAAACTAAACCAAATAATTTTATATTTGAGGATGAACTTTATCAATTAATTATTATTTATGAACTTAACAAAAATCATTTATTTTAACCAACCTGGTACGTTATAACATAGTTCCCTTTTATATAAAAATCCTTTTAGTGGTAACACTGTGACAGAACCTGTCAGCTGATTTCTTGTTTATAAATATCATCGATACGTAGATCGATGAAGAAAAATAAATTTAATCGGAATTTATTAAAACAGTCACTTTCACTTTTAATAATTTTTATACAATAATTAAATCTTCCTTTATCCTTGAGGATTGTTCAGGTAACACTTTAATTTCTTTTTTAAAACAAACTTTATTTATACTGTGACATTTATGTCAAAACATATGGTTAACTATCTAACCTCAAATTACAGATATATTTTATCCGGAGCCGGGCATAGCTTCTGCCTTGTACGTTTTATCGACTGATTTTGTTAGAATCTGCCCCAGCTTATATAGTTTCTGCCAAAACAAAGGAAATCTATGATACTTTTTCAAAACAGCGGAGTATCGAACACGCTTGTGACGTCACTAATCCGGAACCAGCTGATATGGATGATCACTAATCCTAATTCTATTACTATAGAATTGTAGGCCTTGATACAAGGATCAAAAAAGTATCATACATCTATGGTCCTAAAATGTATCGTAACGATGATATTCAAGAAAAACGTTTGACAATATACAAAACTCGTTACGATCTAATTACATATACAATTTAACAAATCAAGGTTCATCCTTTACAAAATAGCTACTGGAATACATGATATAAGTAATACAATTTGTTTATCCATAAAAATATCTTTACAATTTAATATAAACATGATTTTTACAGTACGAACTACAGTAAATGCATCAATTATTGCTTATACAAATGCCAGCTTAAATATAAAATCAACGTTAATCAAATTATGCTCAAAATGTCCACAATACACTGCTCTAAGCACTTACATAAAAACAATGGTGAGGAAAAGCAGGATAAAAGTCTATAAAAGTCAAATTAACACGAACGACAGGATTCAATACCTTCATTTATAAAAGTGACCAGAAATCTAGTAAACAAATTCAAAGATTAATTGTATTGTATCAGTCATAATAAGATTGACCTAATTAATCTAATTTCAGCTAATTAGCAACATAAACTTGAGCTGGCCTCCAAGAAAATAGAAAAATCTATCTGACGTTAAACATCGTAATGTGTAAATTTTAATATGGAAATTTCTTTCTAACAAGTGAGAAACCATCCCAAATGCAACATGGGTTGCATAAACGTGATTATAATCAAGCAATCTAACTAATTTATATCCTTTTTCTAAAATTGAAAACTATTATTATTATGCATGAGAAAGCTAGGTTATGAAATAAATAAAGATTATTAAAAGTTTCACAGTTTTATTAAAATATACCTGACAATATTGTTTCGACAGCTATGCTGTCATTATCAAAGGTAATATAATTATAAACAAACACGTCGCTAAGGTAGATACAAAATAGGTAACTAGATAAAATAATAATAATAATAATAAAAAAATTAATAATAAAAATCATAATTAAACATCTAATACTTCCAGTAACGGAGAATTACTGAGCTCAAGTTGTTCATTCATTAAAGGTACCCTGAGTTTGTGTTTGTATATCTCAAAGGCTTCTAAAATGTCTAATTTGCGTTTGTTATTACAAAAATGTAGGAATTTAATATTATTTTGAGGAGTCATTGTGTGATTTTGTTCTAAAAGGTGTTTGGCGTAATTCGATTTTTCAGGATGTTTATTTTTGTAATGCCGTACGTGTTCTTTATATCTTATGTCAAAATTTCGAAGTGTTTGTCCAATATATACCGAACTACAAAAAGAACAATTTAAACGGTAAATGCCCGATTTCATGATATCATGTGTTCTGTCTTTAGCATTAAATAAAAATGAAAAAGTGTTAGTGTTGGTTTTAAATGTTATTTTATAATTGTTGGTTTTTCTTAGTATATGTGCAATTTTTTCTGATATTTTGCCAAAATATGGTATAGATATGTAATTTGTGTCTTCTGTTTGATTGTCAATCAAACAGAAGACACAAATTACATATCTATACCATATTTTGGCAAAATATCAGAAAAAATTGCACATATACTAAGAAAAACCAACAATTATAAAATAACATTTAAAACCAACACTAACACTTTTTCATTTTTATTTAATGCTAAAGACAGAACACATGATATCATGAAATCGGGCATTTACCGTTTAAATTGTTCTTTTTGTAGTTCGGTATATATTGGACAAACACTTCGAAATTTTGACATAAGATATAAAGAACACGTACGGCATTACAAAAATAAACATCCTGAAAAATCGAATTACGCCAAACACCTTTTAGAACAAAATCACACAATGACTCCTCAAAATAATATTAAATTCCTACATTTTTGTAATAACAAACGCAAATTAGACATTTTAGAAGCCTTTGAGATATACAAACACAAACTCAGGGTACCTTTAATGAATGAACAACTTGAGCTCAGTAATTCTCCGTTACTGGAAGTATTAGATGTTTAATTATGATTTTTATTATTATTTTTTTTATTATTATTATTATTATTTTATCTAGTTACCTATTTTGTATCTACCTTAGCGACGTGTTTGTTTATAATTATATTACCTTTGATAATGACAGCATAGCTGTCGAAACAATATTGTCAGGTATATTTTAATAAAACTGTGAAACTTTTAATAATCTTTATTTATTTCATGATTATGGAGTTCCACAAAATAAGGCTGGAAACAATAAACAAAAAAAAAGCTAGGTTATGTTTGCATGAAATCTTTATTTTTAAGTTTTTAATTTAAACATTAATGAACCTAACTGTAGTCCTATCTATACCCTTTATATTAATTATGCCCATGACATAACATGTCCCTCTTTTAATTTTAAATCCGATATAAAATATTTGTATTAACGTTTCTGTTCGATTGTTACTAAAATTTTCAATTCGGTGAAATGATTACACCGCAGTATAAATCAAATCTCAAATCTGAGGTTAAGTCAGGATACATACTATTATTTTTAATAATTCGGGACTAAATTAGAAAGAATACTGAAGACATCTACAGGGTAGGGAGAACCAAGAGTATGAAGAGCAAACTATAGGTCTATTTATTCTGTTGATTAAACTATATCAGGACATCGTCATTTGATAGAAATATCCTAGAAACCAGAACACAATTTAAGGTTGAATACATTTAGGCAATGCCTTATCTAAAAAGTTAACAATGAATTAGCATTAACATTAAATTTCTTTTTAGAATAGAAATATATATATATATATATATATATATATATACATATATATATATATATATATATATATATATATATATATATATATATATATATATATATATATATATATATATATATATTGCGGTGACCCCGACATAAAAATATAAAAATGCTTAAATAAAATTTTCCACCGTTCTCTATAAATTATATACGATGGATTAAGATTAAAATACACCACACATATTCTTTATTTCTCTCAACTAGCTCAGGTTTGTTCGGTAAAACATAAATTATTTGAATTTCGAGACTCTTATATTCTTTTATGTCTGGAAACAAGAAAAAACTTAAACTGTAAGCACTTATGCTTCTGCAAGCTGGACACCTGTAACTGTAATCTGAATTTGCAAGAGAATAATGCTGTATGCTTGTATTAGCATCAATTAAACACATACGTTAATTAAAAATACAAAAACTTTATTCAACAAACAAAATTAAATTCAGGAAAGCAAAAACAAAGAGAACGAAAATATAATTCACAATTGGAAATTGAGAATAAATTCTCTGGTTTGCTCAAACGTTAAGAAAAGTCGTATTATCTGACATAGGATTAAATACAGTTATTCGTTTGAACAAACCAACACAAATAATTATTTAAATGTAACTAAAAATGTTATTCAAAATAAATAAATCTTTATTAAAGCAAATTTGAATTGTTTTCTTTTAATTGAAAATTAAAACAAATTCTTAAAAAGAATTCAATGAATTAAATCAAATAGATCTTTCTACCCTAAGATGAACTTTACAGATCAAATTATTATTCCTTTTTATTTATGAGAATCAATTATTTTTTAAACCAACCTGGTATATTGTGGAATAAATTTCCTTTTAAAATAATCCAATTGGCAATACTGCTGTACAACCAAACAGCTGATTGTTGTTTATAAAGATATTCGATACGTAGATCGATGAACACAAATTAAATCCACTTGTATTTATTAAAATGAAAAGCACTTTTACTTTTATTTATACGTAGCACAATAATAATTAAATCTTCATTAAAATTCAGGTAAATACCTTTGATTCTATTTTCAATACCTTGTTTACAAAAATTGACACTTGTCAAACATATGATAGGTACATATAACCTCAAATTTTACAGATTTTTAAACTGGAGCCGAACGTGCTTTCTGCCTTGAATATTTTACGACTAACTTTGTTTCAAAATGCAACTCTATGACAGATTTCAAAAACAAAAGACAATCGGGCGACGCTCGTGACGTCATAATCCAAAAACATGTGATTCGGATTAACACAGATCCCAGATCTGATGTTATAAACTTGTAGATTTTTAAACGCTGATCAAAAACATATAGGACATATATAGTCCCAAAATGAATAATAAAGAAGGTACGGACGAAAAACACTTGACAATGAAGATTCTCGTTACAGATAATTACATATGCAAAATTAGCAAATCCAGAGTTCATCTTTACAAATTAGCTATATGGATATACAATGTGTGTCATACAATTGCTTTATACATAAAAATATCTTTACAATTTCATACAAACATGATTTTGTTACAGTACAAGCATCAGTGGAAAACGAAACATGCTTACACAAACACCAACTTGAAAATAACTGCTACGTTAATCAATTTTCGCTTAAATTGTCCAGTGTGCAGTGCTTAAGGCACACATATAAAAACAATGACGATTAAAACCAGGATAAAAGCTATAAAAGTCATTTTCGCGAACCAAGAGGATTTCAAATACCTCCTGTAAATAAAATGACCAGGTTTCTATTATATGAGTTCAAAAGTTAATTGTGTTATATCAATCATAACAAGATTAATCTACTTAATCTATTTACAGGAAAATAACCATGTAAACTTGAGCAGGCCTCTAAGAATATCAAAGAATATGCTTAACGCTGAATCATCGTAACTGAAAATCTCAAAAATGGAAATGATTTTCCCTGGCAAGTGGGAACCTGACCTAAAATGTAACTTAGGTTGCCTATACATGATTGTGATTAAACAGTCTAGCTAAATCATATCCTTTTTATTTATAAATGCGATTTATTTATTTATCCATGAGATATTAGGAAAGTAAGGTTATATTTGCACGAAATCTTTAATCATAAGTTTTTATTTTAAACATTGATAAATCTAACTAAGCTCCTAACTATAGTCTTTATTAATTATATGCCCATGACATAACATGCCCCTATATTAACTTTAAAAACCAATAAAAATATTCATATTTAACGTTTCCGAACATCTTTCGATGAAATTTTCAAAAACGGTGAAACGACATCACCTCCATTTATATATATATATATATATATATATATATATATATATATATATATATATATATATATATTCTACTAGAGCACCCTACATTTCAATGGAGCAACAGGAGGAAGATTTAACATTTAAATATGTACAACACATTTTCTTCTCTTCAACATCCTATTGAGATTCTTAATTTAATTTCAATTAAGTAACGGGAGAAAACAAAAGTAATGTAAAAATCTGGACCCCCATATATAATATACTAACACTTGTTATCCACTCTTGTAGAAAATACTAGTTTACCTATCTTACCCATGAATATGAAGCCACGCCCACCAAACCCACCCTTGTGAGTCTATAAAAGGGCAAAAATATTGATAAACAAATTTAGCAACCAACCCCATCAGATCGAGATCCAGATCCACATATTACATCTCTCTGGTCCATGCTTAGTCTAACTTTGCTTAGATGTAAGATCTACATGAGCCGAGTCTATAAAGGGACAAACATACCGACAGACAAATTTACGCCAGATCAATAAATTGCAATACTCTGGTCTATGAAGCGGGGCTGAAGTACAAACATACTGACAAAAAATACCACGCCCATGCTGAGTCATATATACATGGTTTGGAGGTGGGATTTACAGGAGTCGATAAAGGGGAAAACATACCGACAAACAAATTTTAGTATATAGAATTCTTTTTTATACGTACCGTTAAATGTACATATTTACTCAATGACTCTACACTAACACAAAATATTTATATATTCAAAGTTTAAAAGCAAGTACTCCAGTTATTAGCAAAATCACTGAAATTGAAATTCAGTCAATATTATTATTTAGTAGGAGTACAAAATGATTTATTAAAAATAATGCTGTACAACATTAGGAACACCTTGTATTCTATAAATTTATCTTGAAAAGATATGTGGCGAGTCTATTTTTATGACAGATGAATTTTCCGACAATAATTCGGAAATATTCCCAGTTTACCAAAATTTTCCAATACACAAGAATTTTTTGATACTTTTGAACAGAATACTATTACCAATAAATATATCGGAAGTAGAAAGGTAGGCGTTTGTCTACAGTATGGATAGATATTCTAAAAATAAAACTCATACTTTTGTTATTCTCAAATGGAAAAAACTTTTATAAATTCTTAGAATACGTTCTGTGTTCTAGAATCTTATCAATTGATAAACACGTTATTTCTTATTGATTTAAAATATCAATACATTTATTTAAGAAGTAGTTCCAGTTTCAGTATGAAAGGGATTATAGGAGAAGTTTGCTTGTATCTTAAAAAATGGGAGTTAAATTAGAGTTTTTTATATTAAAAATCACTTTATAGGATTACATAAAGAAGCCTTAGAATAGGGATTTTATATTGCATTATATTCTACACATAAATCTCATCCACTTCAGTGGAGGGCTTTTATATGAGGGTTTGCATACAGATTTAAACATTTAGAAACTATTATTGCAGTATTGGCTTTTGGTGGGTATAAACAAGTAGATACATAAGAGTAAAACCTAATATTATTTAGCATATTAAAGCTTGTTAAAATATATACTAGGGAAACCCCGACAAGGAATGACGGTCAAAAGGCTAACAACGTCCTTAACAACGTTCGTTGTGTGATTACCATCCTTCGGGTTTCCAAGAGTATTAATATTAATATTTATTAAATAAACGTCGAACAAAACAGTTGAAATTACTAAGCTTACCATTCTCAGACGCACTTTTTAACGCGTTATTATACAAACACCCCCGACTTATTCCACTTCACCACCAATCCCGACTTATCCCACCTTCCTCTCTTAGTTACCCCCGTCTTACTCCTTTTTCCGACTTAATTTTTTTTCAGAATTATCTCCCCTTCCCGGTATACCAAGCTCTCTTATCACCCTCTCTGACTTACCCACCCACTCTTACCATAAAATTCTACATTGGATTCATATATCCTATGCTGAATATACCAGCTCTCTAAACTGCGTCGGTTATTTTATCTATGTTCTTTAAGAGATAAAACATTAGTTCGTAGACATTCCTATTCTGCTTTTTCATGAAATATCTGCAAATATGCACACTCACATAATCAGACAGAGATATCGAATTTCGTGAAAATGCTCAACAGCAAATACTATAAAACTCGCTGAGAACTGTTGGTGGCATAGTAACCAGGTATAGGGAGGATGTTTAGTACCAAACTGTTACAAAGCAAGCGCTGGAAGTAGACAGTCGGCCTTGGGCATATTAAAATGCATCGATTATAATTAATGCTTTTAAATTCAAAATATAAATAATTAAAAAATCACAAAACTTAAACTCCACAGACCAAAATCGGTCTTGTAGAACTCGTAGACGAAGTGGAACAAAAATGAGTTGTATTTTAAATATATATATATAGTGCAGTGATATCAAATCACTGTATTGAAAATTTTACTTACGATAGTTCGTGAACGTCAAAAATAAATGTTTCACATATATCAGATTCAAATCAAAAAAGGGATATGTTATGTCTTGGGCATAATTAATATAAAGGGTATAGATAGGACCACAGTGAGGTTCATTAATACTTAAATTAAAACTTAAGAATAAAGACTTCATGCAAACATAACCTAGCTTTTTCATGCATAACAATAATAGGTTTCATTTTTAGAAAAAGGATATAAATTAGTTAGATTGCTTGATTATAATCATGTTTATGCAACACATGTTACATATGGGACGGTTTTCCACTTGTTAGGAAGAAGTAATTCCTACATTGAAATTATCAGATTACGATGTTTAGCGTTAGATAAATTTTTCTATATTCCACGACACCAGCTCAAGTTTATGTTGCTAATTTGCTGAAAATAAATGAATTAGGTCAATCTTATTATGACTGATACAATACAATTAATCTTTAAATTTGTTTACAAGATTTCTGGTCACTTTAATGAAGGTTTTGAATCCTGTCGTTCGTGTTAATTTGACTCTTATAGACTTTTATCCTGCTTTTCCTCACCATTGTCTTTATGTAAGTGTATAGAGTACTGTATGCTGGACATTTTGAGCATAATTTGATTAACGCTGATTTTATATTTAAGCTGGCATTTGTATAAGCATTAATTGATGTATTTATTGTATTGCGTACTGTAAAAATCATGTTTATATTAAATTGTAAAGATGTTTTTATGGAGAAATTGTTAATTTTACCTATATCATATATTCCTGTAACTAGCTTGTTAAGGATGAACCTTGATTTTTAGAATTTTATATGTAATTAGATCGTAACGAGTTTTGTACATTGTCAAACGGTTTTCTTGAATATCATCGTTACGATACATTTTAGGATCATAGATGTACAATACTTTTTTGATCCTTGTATTAAGGCCTACAATCCTAAGGCCTAGTAATAGAATTAGGATAAGTGCTGATCCATATCAGCTGTTTCCGGATTTGTGATGTCACGAGCCTGCTCGTTTTTCTGTTGTTTTGAAAAAGTGTCATAGTGTTCTTTTGTTCTGGCAGAAACTATATAAGCTGGGGCAAATTGTAAAAGAGTCAGTCGATAAAACATTGAAGGCAGAAGCTATGCCCGGCTCCAGATAAAATATCTGTAATTAATTTGAGGTTAGATAGATAACCATATGTTTTGACGCAAATGTCATTGTATAAACAAAGTTTATAATATAAGTTTAAAAAATAAACTAAAGTGTTACCTGAACATTTTTATAAGGATTAAAGGAAGATTTGATTATTGTGCAACAATTATTAGACGTGAAAGTGATTTTTTTAATAAATTTGGATTGAATTTAATTTTTTACATCGATCTGTGTATCGATTTTATAAACAGGAAATCAGCTGACAGGTTCTGTCACAGTGTTACCACTAAAAGGATTTTTATATAAAAGGGAACTATTTTATAACGTACCAGGTTGGTTAAAATAAATGATTTTTGTTGAGTTTATAAATAATAATTACTTTATAAAGTTCATTCTCTAATACAACATTATTTGGTTTAGTTTATTAAGTTCTTTTCGGTATTCATTTGATTTGAAGTAAATAAAATAATTAATTTTCTTTATATCAAATTTATTTTCATTTGACAAATAATTTTTTTATTTATAAACAAATTTCATTTGTGTTGGTTTGTTCAAACGAATGACCATATTTATCCTATGTCAGATCTCTACAATTATTTATAACGTTTAAGCAAACCTGAGAAGTCACTTCTCGATTTAACATTTGTATTATCTTGAAAGACATTTTTATTTATATTTTGACGTTCTATTTGATTTTATCTTTGTTTGTTTAATAAAGTTTTTGTGTTTTCAATTTTACATATGTGTTTAATTGATGTTAATACAAGCATCCAGCGTTCTTTTCTTTTAAATTCAGAGTTTAGCAGCAGTTGTCCAGCTTGCAGTAGTTTTAGTGCTTACGATATAAGTTTTTCTTTCTTTCCAGGCATAAAAGTAAATAAGAGTCTCGTAATTCAAATAACTTATGCTTTAGTCAGAAAACCTGAGCTAGCTGAGAGGAATAAAGAAGAATATCTGTGGTGTATTATCAATTTAATCCACCGTATATAATTTATGTTTATATTTGGAACCGTGGATATTGTATTTTATTTTATTCTTTCAAAGATCACCGCAATAGATTAGTAATAATTGACCTATAGAATAAAGTTCAATATGGCTGTGAATTTACTATCGAACGACATAAGATTTTCGTAATCTAAAGCAGTGTTGATGCGAACACGATAAGTTTCGCGTCATTATAATAATCGTTCCAGTCATTTACAACAATTTGCAAATGACACGATTTGGCACCACCTTATAATGTAGTTTAATGTAGCTTGAAAAGACGAACAATTTGAGATATATATCTAATTTTACCTCAAATTGGAGATTGTTACCTTTGATATTAGTACCCTCATTTGTACAATTCGTTTTCTTTTCATGGTTTTATTTATTTATTTAATATAACTTATTTACAGGAATAAATCCCAAGAACAATTACCTATTTATGAACACAAGTATATGTGGCTAACAAAGGCTAAGTGAAAGAAACATTTAAGTAGTAGAGTTTTCATTAATTATAAAAATATTATACTAATATAGGCTATTATTATTATTACTTTTTGTTATTAATACATATCTACGCAATCTAATAAAAAAAATCAAACATTAAACACTTTAATAATGCAAGTGCAAACTTTTATAATCGTGAATAGTTCCAAAAGTTGCCACCGTAGAAAGTGAGATGGCGCTGCATGTGGATGCAAGTGTCACGTGCGTATCCAAATAAATGTTTTATATTTATTTATTTAAAAATACTAAACTTAAAGAAATACACAAATTAAGCAGTGTTTACTATCTACACAACAAAAGCTTCAATTTAAAAAAGAATCACGTAAATCGGCCTAGTAGAACTTTCAAACGAACTGGAACAAAAATAAGCCTTGTGTTTTAAATATATAGATTAGAAGTAGTTAAAATCTGAAACACAATGCAACAGTGATGGGAGTAAACAGTGATATTTATAGAAACTGGTAATTTGAACAACGATCAGAAGAGCGAGATTCTGATTAATAATCTATGGAAAATTGGAAATTTACATAAATATAAAAATCAGTTTTGTCAATATATCAGTCAGTCGTGTCATGGTCATAATTGCGAAGCTAGTTAATCCAAATGACTTAGATTTTCGCATAACTTAGATTTTGACACTATTAAAAAAATTTCGTGGAATACTGGTGGAAGTCCGTTAGTTCTTGACCTGCACATGCTAGCGTCTCGTCGTCTATAAGGCACTTGTAAGTACTTTTAAATTACATAGATAGGCCTATAGCAACTTACACATGCCAAACATGTGCATATACAACAGCAGCCTCTGCAGTACACTGTAAAGACATTGTTTCAATCAGTGTAAAAAATTTTAAAAATAGCAGAAATAGACCCTTAAAACTTCTTTCAAAAGAACTTTCTCCTTAAAATGAATGGTGTACCGTGACTTTCTGTTCTAGACTACTTGACAACTGTTGCTAGCCTAGTTGAATATACCGTGAGTTGAAAATCCAGTTTACATCTACCAGAAACAGTGATAATAATCGATAAGTTCCGATCGGGCTCAATAATGTACTAGGGTGTCCCTAAGAGAAAACAAGCTATTTCGCCAAACTCTGCATCGTCATATGGTTGGGCATTTGCTTGAAGTTTATTCGTGAGTCTGTTTTAATGGTGCGGCGGTAATTAGTTAAAATCACTTGGCGGTCCACATGAAACCATTGTGTCGACCGCATAGTTATATGTGAATAAGTGACGTTACATTATGGATAAGTAAAGATCAAACAGTTTCAAATCAACACAACACAACTCAGAAACGCAAATTCGACCCAGGTCAAAAAAGTCAGCAAATTTGCATGAACAGTAGCGTCCCTATTTGATATCTGGGTCATTATATCATCAAACCTATGTTAATTCACTGCATTTTAAAAAAACATGTGTGCAGCTGCTGAATCGATGTTTTTATGTAGATATATTACTGGGCTTTGCTACCATATGCGCATTTAAACCAGGGAAGTCAGCAACTTTTTACGAAAAATCTGCTTTGCCTGTAAAAATCCATCAGCGTTTTACTCTTTCAAAGACTGAGGTGTAAGGAGTTTTTTTATATAACAAATAGTAAAGTAAATATAAATGAATAGGTATTCGCACAGTATGTATTAGCCATCGACTAAAAGTCACTACTTGATGTGACGTCGTTTCCTCCAATTCTTCCCACAGTTCTATGTCTATTTCCAAAAATAGTTAAAGATGTATATAAGTAGCTAATTTTCGAAATCAGCAACCAAAGTATTTGTTGTATGTACACTGTACAGATGTATGTGCTGTTAGCCAGTAAATTAAAAATACATTCGACAAACGAATTTATTCTCTTGTATCCATACATCCGCACTGCTTAATTGCTAATTACCGACTAATCTTAATATTGCCACTCTTTTACAACATCCAGCCTCAATATATAAATCATTTTCCCTTGTCATCGATACATGTTTCTGATGACATCATTCACTGACCTAACTACAGCATTTAGAACAAAACCATAAAACAAATAATAGTTCTAGAGACTAACCAATAAATTACAAATATAAACATTGTGCTAATAGCACCAGTTTTATGGGATACATTTCAACAAGCTTAAAAAGAATTAGATCACAACTAATCAACTTAATAATAATCATCAAACAGATTATCACACGTAATCATCCCTGATATTATGCGTCCAGACAAATAATCGGCTTCCCGATAACATTCGGCCATCCTGACCTCGGGTGCGCCCTCGCACGCGTTCTTCTCTGGTGTCTGGTACTTGGTCCAGTTAGCAACCACAATTGCCAGAGGTAATAACTGTTACCTTAAAAAAATA
Organism: Agrypnus murinus; assembly: GCA_929113105.1. Taxonomy (NCBI): domain Eukaryota; kingdom Metazoa; phylum Arthropoda; class Insecta; order Coleoptera; family Elateridae; genus Agrypnus; species Agrypnus murinus. The sequence continues at coordinate 138,341,240 of OV816023.1, read as the reverse complement.
TGAACTAATCACGTCATAAGGAAAAGTTAATGAGTACTGAACTTAAAACATAAAATGTGAACTAATCACGTCAACAGGAAAAGTTAATGAGTACTAAACTTAAAACATAAAATGTGAACTAATCACGTCATAAGGAAAAGTTATTGAGTACTGAACTCAAAACATAAAATGTGAATTAATCACGTCATAAGGAAAACTTAATGAGTACTGAACTCAAAACATAAAATGTGAATTAATCACGTCATAAGGAAAAGTTAATGAGTACTGAACTCAAAACATAAAATGTGAATTAATCACGTCATAAGGAAAAGTTAATGAGTACTGAACTCAAAACATAAAATGTGAAGTAATCACGTCATAAGGAAAAGTTAATGAGTACGGAACTCAAAACATAAAATGTGAACTAGTCACGTCATAAGGCAAAGTTCAGAGACATGTCACAGAGTCTCATTCATAGTGCATCTAGCTGACCAACAACATATCGTAGGTCGCAAAAACGCCACATCATCGACGTCAAACACCATATTATAAGCGACAACACCATATCGTAGACTACAAATACCATGTCGTAGGTAACAAACATCATTGTCATAGGTGACAAACACCTTTTATAGGCGACAAACGTCATTTAATAGATGACAAACACCCGGTGTAGGCGATAAACGCCATGTCATAGGTGACAAACACCTTGTGTAGGCGACTAACGCCGTCTCTTAGGTGACAAACACCATTGTCATAGGTGACAAACTCTTTATATAGGCGACAAACGCTAACTCATTGGTGACAAACACCATTGCCATAGGTAACAAACACCTCATATAAGCGACAAACGCCATCTCATAAGCGACAAATGTCAACTCATAGGTGACAAACACCTTACATAGGCGACAAACGCCATCTCATAGGTGACAAACACATTGTATAAGCGACAAAGGCCAACCCATACCTGACAAACACCATTGCCATAGGTGACAAACACCTTATATAAGAGACAAACGCCATCTCATAAACGACAAACGCCCACTCATAGGTGACAAACGCCATCTCATAGGTCACTAACACCTTGTATAGGCGACAAACACCAACTCAGAGGTGACAAACACCTTGTATAGGCGACAAACACCAACTCATAGGTGACAAACACCTTATATAGACGACAAACGCCATCTCATAGGTGACAAACACCTTGTATAGGCGACAAACACCAACTCATAGGTGACAAACACCTTATATAGGCGGCAAACGCCATCTCATAGGTGACAAACACCTCACATAGGCGACAAACGCCATCTCATAGGTGACAAACATCTTATATAGGCGACAAACGCCAACTCATAGGTGACAAACACCTTATATAGGCGACAAACGCCAACTGATAGGTGACAAACACCTCACATAGGCGACCAATGCCATCTCATAGGTGACAAACACCTTATATAGGCGACAAACGCCAACTCATAGGTGACAAACATCTTATATAGGCGACAAACGCCAACTCATAGGTGGCAAACACCATCTCGTAGGCGACAAACGCCATATTGTTTGTTTCTAAGATTAACTTCCACAGCAGCTTCTACCACCTTTGCAATTATCCTGATGGTAGTGGTGTGTGGTCTTTTCGTCACACCTAACTTCACGCCTCACACGTCTATTATGCTTTGATACGACACATGCAGCAAAGGAAAAGAGTTAGGAATCTCCAACAGTTTGTCGTTTGAACTTCTTCAGACGATCACTGGCTACTATTCGCTTCAACCTTCTTTTGCCCTTGAAAAACGACTGCATTCTATATAGATCGTTACCCATAACGTCAGTAATTCGAACAGGTCCAACGTATTTGGGCACTAATTTTTCGCTTTCGAGTCCACGAGCTAAGACAGACTTTTCTCCCAATTCCAAATCATTTCCATGAAATTTGCGAGTACTACCTCGATCTAGACTCTCGTTGCAGCGTCGGCATACCTTGCCTTTACTTTTCTCAGAGCCATAACATCTTTTGGTTCCACGGTACACAGCCGTACTTCATTCTCTACTCGTGGTCTCAATTCACACAACAATTCACCTGGGGACACACCCACAGTCACACTTCTTGTCACGTTGATTGCTTTTGGACCATAACTATTTATTGGTCCCATAGTTCGTAACCTCCTTCCACGCTAGCGGTGTGGACTCTAGTCAAAGCTTCCAAAATGGTGCGATTGACCGCTCTACCTGTCCATTGCTGTCACCTCCTCTTACGCAACGGACCTTACTAGGTGAAGCAATGGAATTCTTTTCATGTTTGATACTCCTATGAAATATAGCACAGAATTGTTTAAACCATTTACAAACTCTTTCCTCTATTAGAAATCACTCGCACTGAAGAATGCACTAATTTGATTTATTGTTAACTTTTCACAAACATTACGGGTACTAGTTACTGGTACAGGTGGTTTAAATGTAAAGTGTGAAAGACCAATTTTGTCTATAGAATTTAACCTCGACCGTAGTTTTCCAGTTGGCTTCTTACTTGACAGACAAGAGAGACAAATACCAAAAACTTCTTAACAAATGGTCTCCTATTGCAAAACCAGTAAGTTGCTGAAATGGCCCCAACAGTATGTTCAAAGCCTGGATGTCCATTGTCATCATGGAACATCTTAACTATCCGTCATCTGCAATAACAATTTTCGCTTCACCATTGACCCTTTTACAAGCTTTCTCGTCAACCAGCACATAGCAATCCCTCTCAATCTGTCAATCCCTCTCGCAGCCATTGTTTAATAAGCCGAAGGCATTAACCCCACTTAAAGGTTCACCTTTGGTTTTAAAACAGACTGGAAATGTTTCCAATATCACACAGTTCTATTCTATACCTTACTTTAATATACAACGATAATGGACCCATTTTTACATTGTTCAGATATTTTTGAATAAATATCCCCGGTAGCCACGCCACTGCTCACTTTAATTAAGTTTATTCCTGGTTTAATACAGTGTCAATTAAAACATTTATTGTATGTTCATTATTTTTGTTAACATCAAACGATAATCCTTCGAAAATATTATTGTATTTGTTAAAACGAGTATGTCCTTGTTTTTATACAGACATTCGGTCACTGTCCAATAATCTGAATAATTATATAAACAATCTTGCACCACGAGAAATTCGGAGTTCACGTTTATTTCGTCTATTGATACAACGGCTTCGACGCAACCTTTTGATTATTATTTAATACGTACATTTTTCTTAAATTTCACATCATAAATACCATTAGTCACACACTCTAATTTATTAACGTTTTTATTAGTGTTTATGTCCAACGCTTAATTTTTTTTGGAAACATTGTTCTTCAATATTTCCGGTTTTATTACAAAAAGCGCATATTTTAGTTTTGTTATTCTTATGTTGACCTGTCGCAATTAAATGTCCTCGTTTACCGCATCCATAACATTTACTAAGTTTATCTGCTTTACTTTCTGGAAAATTATTATGTTTCCGTTTATGTACGAAAAACTTACGGTCATTACAATTGTCATTAACTTATTACAATTAACGTTTAAAATTAAATATTTAAGAAAATCACTAATAGTCGAGGACTTTGCCGCATAAGCACCAGATTTTAAAAACGGATCATTTATTGTATTGATAATTACATCGACTATTACTCAAATTACAACTTTGTCCCAGGGAAAGGGTTTTTCTTTACAGTAAAAATTTACTATATTTTGTCTTTTATCTCTTACGTTATTAATAAAGTCTTTTAATTTATAATAAATACCTGTTCGTTCCGGGAATGATTCTATTAACTTTAGTTTCCAATCTTCCCAGGAAATATCATACGAAGGTTGGCTGTTATACCAAATTATTTGCATGCCCAGAAAACTTACTGATCATATATTCGTCCTTCCTGATCCCAATCATAATGATCACCTATTGAGTCAACTGTCCTAATCCATTGCTTGGCCGTTGTTTCAGCAGATCCATCAAATGGCGCTACGCCATCGATGTGTCCTTCAAATCTTGAATTTTTACGGTTCACATCTTTTAATCGTTTCACATTACGTCTAAGTTTACGAATTTCAGATTCGGATTCCGAAGAGCTACTAGTACCACTATATTTACTCGAACCTCTTTTTCGAGATTTTCCCATTGTTATGCTTTTTTTTAACGAAGATCACTTTTTACCACCTGCACAAACTAATTGTGGGTAATAGGATTAGAATCCCACTTCTGACCTGTTAGCCATTAAATTAAAAATGCATTCGACAGACGAATTTATTCTCTTGTATCCATACATCCGCACTGCTTAATTGCTAATTACCGACTAATCTTAATATTGCCACTCTTTTACAACATCCAGCCTCAATATATAAATCATTTTCCCTTGTCATCGATACATGTTTCTGATGACATCATTCACTGACCTAACTACAGCATTTAGAACAAAACCATAAAACAAATAATAGTTCTAGAGACTAACCAATAAATTACAAATATAAACATTGTGCTAATAGCACCAGTTTTATGGGATACATTTCAACAAGCTTAAATAGAATTATTTCACAACTAATCAACTTAATAATAATCATCAAACAGATTATCACACGTAATCATCCCTGATATTATGCGTCCAGACAAATAATCGACTTCCCGATAACAGTACATATTTTTAGCTAGTAGCAGTGGTTAAAAACGAGTTTGACCAATTTTGACCGCTGCCCTGAGCAAAAAGGCAAAAACATGTTTCTTCCAAAACTGCGGAAAAAAAGTAGAATAGAAAAAATCTAAACTATATAACGATCGTTTCTCCAAATATACTTACTTTAATGCTATAAATCTCCAGAAAATATTCTGTGTTAAAGTAACAACTAGAACAACTCTTCAAAAGCTTCCACTCAATTTTTTTTTCCTAAATTCCGTGTTATAAAAAACAAAGGTTTTACTAGAGAATTATGTCATTTTCAATTTTCAGTTTGAAATTTAATTTAGCAATGCTACAATAAAAACCAGACTTTCATTATAATCGCATTCCAAACATTTAAAAAGGAGACAAAACGATTCTGAACAAAATATTTCGTGCTGGCAGCAATATCTCAAGAATTAATTTGGTGTTTCGTATTCCATTGTGTGAATTTAACAGACGTATTGTGTTGAAAATATTGGTAGTCTTAAAAAAGTCATCAAAAGCATTTTACTTTACCCTGATTTATATTTTACTCTTAATGCCTACATTTCAAAAGCAGAAAATTACTAATTCAGAAATACTGACGATTTTTTTCTTATTTATATTTACTTTCCTGTAAAACGTTATTAAGGCTTATATGTTCCATTCCCTCTTAAGTTTTAATATGAGATAAAGACTTCAAGAGTTCAAACAGGGGAAAACGAGAATTAAAAATTTAATCGCGTTTTTTCTGTGTCCACAGTGAGGCCTTTATCATTGTAAAAGCATGTAGATTAAAAAATTTCATGCTTGTTTTCCTTTTAAGTTGTAAAGATCAATGATCTTTCCTTAACGTCATACAAATACATTATCTACTTATTGTTATTGCGCCTTTTCTACCATGTTCAGCATTCATTTTATCTATATATAACCATGTCCAGAGTAGCTGACATTTAACAGTACCTGGTAATCGACATCTAGTGGAAAAGATCAGAATTTTCCAAATAATGAACTTTTATTCTAATTATAAATTTTATCGGTATCATAAATCGGCTGATTTCATCAAAATCCATTTATTTATAAACAAATATATAGGGAGGCTTTGCCCAACCTCCTATGTCACCCAATATCACGCCTTTCAAACTTTGCGGACTTAATTCAGATCACAGAGGAAGATAAGGGAATGTCATTCGGAACTGATTTTGTGTTATGAATGTTTTCATCTTTAAGAGACTGTGCCCAGAAAACTGGTATGAAAATTAGAAACAGAAAAAATTGGTTCTTTAATTTGCTTCAAACATATTGCCTGAAGAAGGCATTATTTGTATTGACCACCTTGATGCACCAGGGTGGTAAAGGTCAAAATGCTAACTGTGCATAAAAGGCATCGCCTACTCAAATGCTCATAGCTCATTTTTACGGGCTCTCTGCTACTATGTATGCAATGCTACTGTGCGCAAAGTTATATCAAGAAAACTACTAAGAAATGGAATCTCGGATCTGGAATGTAGATGGTTATCGGCATAATAATTAATAATTATGGCAACCAGTAGTGAGTATGTTGGTTCTTTGGTAAATGACCGGCATCTTAGATTTTCACCAGGATCATTTCGCCTAAGTGAATAACCTTTTTTGCGCCATTTTGATCCATGCACTCCCTGAAAGGTAAGTTAAGCGAACTTCCTTTACAGTAGGAATTTTAGGTTAAAATTGGATTTAGGTTAGATTTGTTTGATTATATACAATTTTGATAGGTATTATAAAATCTTGACTTTAGCCGCAACTGTTACTGGTACCTAAGCTGTCCCACCACATCTAGACAGCCACTCGGTGTAAATTTTAGGTGTCTTAATATAAGACAGCCAGGGAATCTTTAATCCAATTAAAAAGAAATATATGTACGTTTACATATTCATTGTACTCGTCCACCAACAAGCGCATTAGCTTGACCACTTCCGGATGCAGATGCGCCAAAGACAAAGTTGTTCTACTCGCCAAGTCCGTCAAAATCAATAGATCGCATTTGAGAGGGTGATCCTTTTTCGCAAAGTTAACATTTTGACCTTTACCACCCTAGTACGTCAAGGTGGTCAATACGAGTGATGCCTTCTTCGGGCAATATCAATCATCCCTGAAAGTTTGAAACAAACTGAAGAACATAAAGTTTTACTATTTCCACTTTTTTGGAGACAGCCTTTTAAAACTTCATAAAAGCTAATAGTAATATTTTTATTTTGTAAGCAAATGTAAGAAAATCGAAATAGTGTTTTTTAAAGTTTCAAAATAAACAAAGTCTTAAAAAACATTCATCCTTGTAAACCACATCCTAGAAAAGAATACTTGGTCTTACACCTACTTTTTAGTGTTTATGGAGTGGTCATAAATATCTACGAGTAAGTCACATGAAGCAAATTCAGAAATGTAGTAAAAACATACTATAAACAATTATAAAAGCGCACTATTGTCTTTACAAAAACTATGAAAACTTTGTTGGATTCCTTTACCGCTTGAAAACAACTGCGTTGTTAACGTGATCAAGATCATACTTCAATATGAATTTTTAAGTAAAAACATTCTGTTTAGGTCTTTAGGAAGACTACTATTTAGAAATAGTAGTACTTGTTTATAAACAAGATAGGAAATTTCGAATGAAAACCTCTTTTGAATATAATTGAATAGAAAGTACAAATTTACTTAACGAGTCACCTAATCATTTCCCTTCATTAATTGTTTACAAACAGGTTATAAATAATTTGTATATGTAAGGCGACACTCTTGTTCAGAATTGCTTTTTTTAACTAATAATTTGGTCAAGAAATTGAAACATATAAAACCTTAATTTTAAAGTAAGAATTTTAATTGAATATCATGTATACAAAAGTCCTGTATCTAGGATTGGAGACAACAACTTGTGCAATTCCCGCCACTTGTGTTCGGGTAATTCCCCGGGTCAGAGACAATGAGACACTATACAGCGTTTCATATATCAAGTTCAGTACGGGGAAGATACGAACATTGTAAATCTTATGGTAGTTTCCTGATCAACGTTGCCATTTATCGAAGCAACCGACAATCGAAATTTACTGGAAGTAAAATCAGAAGTTTCCAAACAAACCTTGTGCCGCTCATTTTACCTAATATTATGCAGTCGGTTTCACATATAAAAACGAAACCATGTGTAAGTTAAATCATTCTTCATAAAAGTAATTTCAAGTTTTGTTTTTCTAGTCAATATTAATATTATTATTTATAGCCTTAATAGTGTAGCGGTTAGCGTGCTAGTCTCTCACCCAGACGGACCGAGATTGAATCCCAGTGCCGGAATCTGGATTTTCTGCAGTTTTCCTCGGCTGTAATACAAATGTGGGATTTGTGCTATACCGTCTGTAAGTCAGCTGCAAACGCACGAGGGGCCTGCGTAATCATAATAATCGCCCCTTCCTACGCACGAGCTTCATAGCTTCTGGGACCTGGTTCGCCATGTAATGGGCAGTAGTAATAATTATTTAAACGTGCTATTCTTGATCTACAGTTTCGATTTTTTAAATTCCTTTATTAAATCCTCTGAGCAGCTAAACGAGAAACATCAATGCACATTTCTTCGTTAAAAAATCGTCCACAATATATAGAATAATACAATGTAAAAGTAAAAACCTATTAATAACATTAAACGGTTTCATAGTAACACACCACGCGTATTATTCTGAAACGTAACTACGTCATTTTATACTTCTAACATATGTATTCAATTCAATTGTTATTGGTTGCCAATTTTTGACTTTTTTAAAATTATCTCTTTTCTGCAATCCTACATTGCATCGTATAAGTTAAATTATATTAGAGATAAGGGAGAGCGACTTTAACTACTGCTCAGGTATGCAGATCTTTGGAAGCCACCTTCCGTGGTAATAATATTTAGGTAAATTCTGAATATTACTAGCGGGGAATTGAATTGAACGTTACTTTCAACATAAATATAAAAGTTGTTCCAAAAGGCATTATTTTAATAGGCCTAACGCCTTAAACTAAAATTGAAGCTTTACATTGATTGCATTGCCGCGTGCTCATCTATAATATACTACCTAGTTGCAAGAATATAACTACAAAATATCTTACTGTATATCTACTATAACATTTAGATTTTGGTGGAAGGGTTTAGAAGATTCGTAGGTTCCAAATTTCAGGGAGATTACTTTAAAATAGTAGTTTGTCTGATACATGTGTTAGATTAAGTTAGTAACGGAACATATTTTGAACTCTTGGATTAATTTTACAAACGCTACTATTGTTGTTACTAGATGACCAAAAATCAATACATTTTTCTGAATATTGAAATATATAACAGTAATTAAAAATGCAAGAAGCAGTTGGTGGGCCAGATTTGGTCCATGGGTTGTAGTGGCTAGTATTATAGGTATTGACCCACATTATATTAAATATCGGGTGGTTAAAGAGTTTTGATGTCACTGTACTGTGTGTATAGTGCGAAAGCAGGCTGTGGAATATTCTAAATAAAAGAGTATCTAATGCTTATTTAGGGCCGAAATCTTGGGACAGGTAAATTTTGACAGCACATCTTTCTTGACTTTTCTGCAATAACTGCAGTTTTTTTTAATAGCAACTCCTACTTTTTGCAGATTCTGGTTTTCCTGGAAACTCTGCATACTACTACATGTATTTTTTGATATTTAATTATTAGTATTTGACAAAATTATGATCATTTAAAGTTTACAAAACTGGAAATGAGCTGTTTAATAGCTAGGGAATAGCGATTTAACAGAAAAGCAAAGAATTGAAATCTTAATTATGAGGGGATAAACAACGTCCATAGAAAGAAGCTCTGCAAGTTATTTAATATGACATAACCTAATCAAGATCCTATTGCGCAGTCCACTGTAAGTAACATTAAATATTTTAATAGCAGCGCAAGAAGATCCTCACTACGCCACAAGGACACTAGTAATAATGTCAGTCAGTCTTCTGTTGTCAAGTACTTGAACAAACACGAATATCACCCATACAAGGTGACTTTACTTCAGGAATTGAACGAAGACAATTTTGATCGAAGGCAAGAGTTTTGTGAAAACATGATGGAAAGGTGCAATGACGAAGCCACATTTTGTTTGAATGGAGCTGTTAACAAACAGAACTGTCAACTGTGAACACTTAATATGCCGAAAAATTGAATGTTTGGGCCGGTATTGTTGAAAATAGATTTCTTGGTCCTTATTTTATAGAAGGAACTTTAACTTCAGAAAAATATTTGGAACTGCTAAGGGATATCTTGTGCTATCCTTAGTCGTGCTATATCCCGGCGATGAGGAACTCGACATTCCTAATAATACTTTATGCTACCAGCAAGATGGTAGCAACCTCCTCATTATAGTGTTGCTGTTCTGGAATATTTAAATACAGGTTTCCAGATCGTTGGATTGGGAGGCGTGGGACAATTGAGTGGCCAGCACGATCGCCTGACCTTACACCCCTAGATTTTTTCTTGTGAGAATACTTTAAAGGAAAGAATTAGAAATGAAATCAGAACGATTACGATTAATAATTCAATTAATTTAATAATTTTAATGTTTTCTTTTTAATTTTTGTTACGTTTGTTAAGTTTCAATATTGTTTTATTTTGATTAAATCAGCAAAATAAAGCAAAAATATTTTATTTAGAGTATTCCACAGTCGGTTTTTACACGTATAAGAGTAACAAAACAGGAATTAATTAATATAGGAAAAAATAATACAGGAAAATAATAACAGCTAATTAGTATTAAAAGGTTCTAATGAGTAATGGATATAAATAGAATCGTGAAAATATGTAGGTTAAGATGGCGCCAGTGTGTCATACTCGTTTTTTCATTTTTTTCAATACGACAAAATATTTTACTTATTTATCGAGTTAAGGTTTCTATTCTAAAGTTTGAAAACAGTTAAAAACTACTAAATTTTGAATTCTGGTAAAACAATGATTAATTTACTGTCAAACAAAAAGAAAGTATTGATTGCCAAGTATTTTCAAACACATAAAGCTGTCAACTTAAGTACACAAAAATGTTAATAATTTGATAATCAATAAGCAAATATTTATAATGTAACATTCAACAAAAGCTACCTAATTAAGCAAGTTAATGACTTGAAACGACACTATAGTGAACTTCCATTCGGTATCTAGTAAAGTATACAAACAATTATTAGAGAAGGCAATTGCTAAAATGCAATATACAGGGTAAGTTCATCATCGTTATTTCGAGAATTTTGTTAGTTTCGTAAGCTTATGTAATTCTGTTTAGTTATTCTCAGCCAAGTGTTGTTTCTGGAAAAATAATAGATAAAATGTCAGACATTATATTGAAGAATAATTTTAAATGCTGTTTTAATTGTTCAGAATGGGCCCTAATAGGCTATAGTTCAATCTCAGGAATAATCTTCTAAATTTCCTAAAAGTTCTTCTTTAGGAAAGTTTAGGGAAGTATGAAACAATAAATTATGGTTAAAGCTTTATTAAGTCTTGGAAAAAGGTTCGTAGATTTTCGTCTACACTATAATTAAATTCTACTATTCATTTTTTTTCTAGAGTCCTCTGACTTTGTAAGCGTACTGCCCGTAAACTACTGAACCAAATTAAATATTTTAAAAACGAACAAATAATAAATTTACTTCTACATATAACAGTAAAATATTATATTTCTAAGTGGTATACTTTTGTTTTTATCGGTCGATACGTGATAATAAAGGTACCCATTTTTAGGGACAATTTTTAAATAATTTCTTCTCAGAAAGTATATGCCATATACATTAGGGTGTTCCTTATTTGTATGGGTAAGAAAACATTTACAATTTCAAAATACGTACCCTCCAATTTTTTTACATTGCATAAAAGAAAGTTACCCTAAAAATTTAAAGTCGATCAGATGCTAACCCGAGCTGCATTGAGTTCAAAATTCAACTATTTTTCACAACACGCGCATTTGCAGCGAAACGGTTGCAGTTATGAAAAAAAGTTAGTCTTCTCTTTTTGTGAGGAATTTAAACTACTATAAATTTGGTCCGTAGATCATTTTTGAGACATAATCTGTAGTTGAGTTACAATTAATTATTAATATATAATAATAATAATTGTTGCTACCTAACCATTACTTAGGCCAGAACCAGGCACTAGAGGTCTAGAAGCTGTGAAGCTTGTGCTGAAGGAAGAGGCGATTATTACTATTACTCTGGGCCAACGTACCGCTGCAGCCGACTTAACAGACTGTATAGCACAAATCCTACGTTTGTGTTACAGCTAAGGAAACTACAGAAAACGTTAACCAGATCTTCCGGTCAAGAGAGTCGAACCCGGGCCGATTGGGTGAGAGAAGAGCACTCTAGTCCCTACATTATTAAGACTACATATGGGTCATAAGGAGATGTCATCAACTGATAATTGTAATTTATCATTACTAATATAATATATTAAGCCAGCCATATTTGTGTTCGAAAGGGTGTTGTATTGGTTACTGACTTGTTGGAATACTCAATTTATCCACAAAGATTATTTCTATATGCGGACTATTCCATTAATTATTAACTCTGTTTGTTGTGTAATAAAGTACTCGAGATTACTCGTTCAGACTTTTTGCTTTTTTATAATATAGGATTCGTAACGACTTGAATGGAAGTGCTGCGCTTGTGGTAGATCAGTGCTTTGAAAAAAGGCACGAATCCTCCAACACGATCATTTATAATAATAATAATAATAATTGCTACAACCCATAGCCTGGAAACCAGGCCCCAGAAGCTATAAGCTTGTGCGGGAGGGAGGGGGCGATTATTATTATTACGTAGGCCCTAAATGCGGCTGCAGCCGACTTACAGATGGAACAGCACAAATCCCACATTTGTGTCACAGCTAAGGAAAACTGCAGAAAACCCTAACCAGATCTGCCGGCACCGGGAATCGACCGCGGGCCGCTTGGGTGAAAGTCCAGCACTCTAGACAGTACACTGCCAAGGCTGCAAACTGCGAAAAAAAGTTGAAAAAATTGTATGCAACCTGGCGGCAATTTAATAAGACCTAGAACAGAAAAAGCGATTTCTACAGGCAAAGAGAAAAAAATTGAAGAACTAGATGATTTATTTGACATCACACATGCCAATGCGCTAGATATGATGAAGGTTCTAGAAGGCAAAGATACGATCCTACTGCCCGTGAAAAGAGGTTAAAATCCAAAACGAAGAAAATAAAAGAAAAAGAAGGAAGCTAAAAGAGCAGACAGGCAGATGGATTTAGACGTACCAGAACCTTCAAGAAGAGAAGAAACTGAATCCACTGATGTAAGTAAGATTAAAAAGTGAAATTTACGTAATTTTTTCAATAGGCAAGTAAATCTTTTTAGACGAGGTTTTCGATCCTTTAACTTTAGGAGCGTCAGATAATGAAGAGAGTGAAAGGAATGAACCGATTTCCGGCCGTACAATTTGGGATACAATGAACTGTACTCTAAAAACAAAGGAAAGGGCTAGGGAAGAATTTTGACTGCACGAATTTTAGCAGCACTAGATGTGGAATAAGTGACAGGGATACCTATCGCATATTGTCAGCAATCGTAGAAGCCGTTTCACTAGACTCAAATGACTATGTCATAAGCAGATCTTCCATCAGGGATATAGACAATATGTTTTGCGTACAGGTAACTAACAAAATAAAATTGTCATTTTTAGAAATAGATTTACAATTTGCAGTCATTCACTGGGACTCAAAACTACTTCCAGCTTTAATTGCAAAATCTGAAGTAGATTGGCTTGATTAGTGTCGATTAATTAATTGCTGTTCCAGAACTATCAAAAACAGGGCAAGACGTATCTTCAGCAGTCTGCGATACCCTGTGCGATTTGGAATTAACAGACAAAGTTGAAGTTGAAGTTTTTAAACACAGGGAGGCTAAATGTTGCTTGCGTTCTTCTAGAGCAAAAGATAGAGAGCGAGTTTGAGGCTTGCTGCAAGGAGTTTTTGCGGTATCTAAGTTGTCATACCATCTGTTAAGTCGGTTGCAGCCGCACGTTGGTCCAAAGTAATAGTAATAATCGCCCTTTCCTCCAGCACAAGCTTCATAGCTTCTAGGGCCTGGTTCGTCAGGTAATGCGTAGTAGCAATTATTATTATTATTATATATTAATAATAATTTCCAGTAGGAAGTATTGTAAAAGCATTAGAAGTACATATGCTAGTAGTCAGAAGTATTAAAGAAAAGCATCACAAATATGCAACATAAAAATTTTCAATGTGTAACTGCACGACTCGTAAACTACTGCATGTGATTTTCCTTTCATAACTTAAAAACAGATTATTTCTCGAAAATGATGTACGGGCCAAATTTATAGTAGCTTAAATTTCCTACAAAAAAGGAAGAATAACTTTATTTCGTAGCTGCAACCGTTTCACTGAAAATACGCATTGTATGGACCTTAATGTGGGTCGGGTTAGCATGATCTGATCAGCTTGAAATTTTTGGGGTAACTTCCTTTTATGTAATGTAAGAAATTTGGAGGGTACGTATTTTGGAAATTAAAAAACAAAAAATAAGGACCGCCCTAATATAGATTTTTGTAGAGGTTAGAAAGAAACCTTGCGGTTCTTATGCTATTAATTTTCAGACACAAAAGCGTTTTATTTAAGATTTATATGAAAAAATAACGAACTATGTTTTCTTGTTGATTACTAGAGATGCGTCAATATCTTTTTGCTAAATCAACACTTTTCATAAGTAGGCATTATTTTCCTGAAAGAATTATTCCTAATTTTAACAATAAGAGTGCAATAAAAAAAATTTGTCCAAACCGATTGTCACTATAAATCGTTTTTTGTTACTGAGTTTTTATTGTTAAAAATTAGAAACATTTTTTTGGCGAAATATTTAACCTGCCCCCTATTTAACTTGCTTTTAATGAAATTGTTTCTAAAAATGGATACGACTTATTACTATATAGTCCGATAAAAACAAAAGTATATCACTTAAAAATATAATATTTTACTGTTATATGTAGAAATAATAATATGTTTGAAAATATTTAATTTGGTTTAGTAGTTTACGAGTAATACGCTTTCAAAGTCAGAGGATTCTAGAAAAAAATGTATAGTAGTTGTATGTGCCACGTATTGGTTAATTTGTGCAAATTGGCGATTGGTTACCAACATTCGAAAAGATTTAAGTTCTACTAATTGAATTCTCGATTAATTTCACGCAATAGTGACAGAGAAGTAAAAAACTTTCAACTTTGATGGAAATAAAGGCCAACCGTGCACTGATGAGTGTTGTACCAAATTAAGCTCATTTTGGGAATATCCGAAATAGTGAAAATCCTCTTTGCGCGATCCTAGGTTAATTCACACTAATGAACTACTAATTGCTAAAATTAGTTATATTGTTAGGGGAATTTTGTTGTGATATGCAGTGATAATCGAGCAGCATATTCCGTTGAGTAAATTCACTAACAAAACTGTATATCTAAAACGGTAGTGGTTTTTCATTTAAAAAATAGCATGAGGATGTAAATAGATCCCTATCATTGTAGTAAATTAAACTGGGGCATTGCGTATTTCCTTTTGTATAAATTTAAATTATTTAAACAGCTCCTTAGGGCATATGGCGATCCAAAATGATACGGTGATCCAAAAAAAAGGAGTACAATTTCTGCTCGATATATTTTTTTGTTTATTAGGTTATTTATAATTTTTTTTTATTAATTAAAGTGGACGTGATTTTAATAACCCTAAAGCTCGAAAGTTTCGAGTTAATATGTAAATGACTTCAAAGAACAACAATTTATGTAAATTCATGTAAATTATTTATCAGACATTATTCAGAAGCCAAAGGTTTCCGACAGGGTGATCTTTTAATAATAGTTCGCAGATATTTTCGTTCATCATCAGTGAACTACAAGATACAGGTCAAGCAATAAAAAAAGTAAATTAAAAGATGCCGTTTTTGCTTTGGTTAGGTTCAATCAATTCCGTTTTGATTAAAAGAAAATCTAAATAATTATCGATTATTATTATTATTACTACTATAAGGTCAAACGAGTGATGCGAAACTCCTCACTGAAGTTTGTTTAGTAAAATCTATAATAATATTGAAATATATGGATATTGTTGGATAAGTTGCTGAAATATTAGTTAGGAGTATCCAAGGCTACAATTTAACCACTCTGATCTTTTTTTAATTAAAATTTGCTAGCAGAGAGCGAACATAGAAAAATAAAAATTAACCTGCCACTAAAAATGCCAGATTCTCTAGTATTCTATTTTTATGTTGTAATTAAAATACTGGTCCATACATTTGGCAGGGTAACAAAATTGATTTATTTTTATTTTTTTTTTCATTTCGTGCAATAATAGCGTCTTTGAAACACCGTCAGTCGCTGAAGTGTTGAATAGATGTATATTTGCATAGAGCATCCGATATTCTCAACAATCAACAAAGGATGATATTATATGCAGTTTACAAGTACAGATATAAAACCGCTTACAACGCACAACGCATAAGCGATACCTTGCATCCTCATTTTGTAGTTATATTATCTTTCGCTGCATCATTATTTAAAAGAATTCTCATCTTACCATACTACGAATTTTTTCTCGCTATCTTAAAAGTAGAAAAGTATTGAATTATATTACAGAACAACCAACAATGTAAAGACATTCAAAGAAATTAAATTCACTATTTCTGGATCGGCTCTGCGTTCAACGACGGGGACGCGTTTCACCGCCATCGCCAGTCATCCGAGGACATTTTGTATAACACAGTTTTCTAACTGTATACTTTATATATGTATTTATATTATTTACATTAAGTTATATATAATGCAAATTCATAGAGAAAAATATATCACCCCGCCTGGGAATCAAACCCAGGATCTTCTGCTATCTAGGCGGTATATCTACCTCTGAGCAAAACATAAATTTAGGAATAAAACATTAATTCACAAAATAAAAAATTAACCGTTATATAAAATATATTTATTATAATTATTATATATCTATGCACTCCATATTTGTGCCCGGGGCCTAAAAATCCAAAGGGCTGCACTGTCGGTGTTTGCGTGCTTGCCAAGTGCAAACGCTCACCGTGCTCTCCGACAGCACAGCGAAGTGTACTGAGCTTTTATGTGTCGGCGAGAAAATCTTCGCCGGTTACGGGAACCGAACCGGACCGCCAGATTCAGAATTCTACTCTTTACCGTGCGTCTATCTAGTCCACTATCTTTTCTAGTTCAGAACTACTGGTCCGATCCAGCCGAGATGTCAACATTTTCTATTGCTTGTATTTTTATTAGTTTTAATGTTTCGTCATTTTCGGTGTGTTTTGTTTACCTAAACAACAATTAAAACAATATTGTTTTTACACCCTCACCACACTTCCTTTTTTTCTTTTTTCCTTTTTGCCTTCAATATTGTTTTTTGTTACTATAATGTAAAATTTATTTCTTGCCGCTGGTCATTGAAATTATTGTTATAACCAAGAAAAGAAATGTCTTTAAAAATGGGTTTGGTGGTCACTAGTTTAAGAATCACAGTTGGAGCTGGATGTACCATAGATGATAGATGCAGCTCATCTGATGGTAGGTAATGTCAGTTTTCTTTACTATTATTTTCATTTTGGTTTATTTAGATTATGAGAACCGAAACACAATGCCAGCTAATGTTTATGTACTTTAAACCTGTTCATCAATTCGATTTTCCAAGTAGTAGATTTTACAATATTGTTTTCAATTTTGGTTTGTCGGTGCAAACAATATTACGAATTTAATTAAATCTATGAATAATTAATTATTCTCCATGTTTAAAGTAATGTATCTGCATATAAGGGGATAATTAACAGTTATTCAATTTTATTCCAAGAAATACAATTATCAATAATAATAAACTACTTCCAATACAGCTGTTCTGTTTATGTTAGAATAAAAGGGAGATTGGCCTACTTATTTGTGTTATTGTTTCTTATTAGTATTTCGTTAAAAGAGAATGCCATGGTTAGGTTATAACTAAATAAAACTTGTTCCTAATGCAACAATAAAGTTTTGTATGAATGTAAACACAACATTTGCTTCTGTCATCTAATCAGTCATCACTCATTCTTAATACACAGACTAAAATCACAAACAAAATGAAATGTGGTACCATCAATCAAATTGTCCAAATATTATTTTTACACCTACTGTTTAGTTTGTTAAACAAGGTATTTAATCTTGTATGTGAGGTAGGTCTTAAATTGTCACACGTTTCAGCAATAATAATAATAATTGCTACAACCCATAGCCTGGAAACCAGGCCCCAGAAGCTATAAGCTTGTGCGGGAGGGAGGGGGCGATTATTATTATTACGTAGGCCCTAAGTGCGGCTGCAGCCGACTTACAGATGGAACAGCGCAAATCCCACATTTGTGTCACAGCTAAGGGAAACTGCAGAAAACCTTAACCAGATCTGCCGGCACCGGGAATCGACCGCGGGCCGCTTGGGTGAAAGTCCAGCACGCTAGACAATACACTACCAAGGCCGTGTATATATATATATATATATATATATATATATATATATATATATATATATATAATAATATAATTTAATTTAAGGAAATCATAATTTGGCAACGCCGCATCTGACGACGCAATATTTTAGGATTGAGTAATTTCTTAAGTTTCTCACTTGAAAAATCGAGTAAATCTGAATCTTATCAAAATTTTAAAGTAAAATTTGAACATCCTGGACATAAACAACCTTTTGAGACATTTTAATAGTGTTTGCAGGACCCTCATACTACTGCCTGCAAATAATGTCTTTAAAATTCAAATAAATGAATAAACTATTTATTATAACCTCACCCAACTCAAAAATTTAAGGAAAAAAAACATAAATTGGCAACGTCGCAACGGATTCAAAAAAAGACTGTTGTGTTGAATAGACAACTAATACGGAAATCTGTTCCGGGTAGAATATATAGGATTTCCCATTTCAAAAGATGTGCCTAATGTGTTTCAAAAGAATGATAAGTTATAACAAAAGGCAGCTTGTCTGATGTAAAAATGGTTGCTTTAAGTACATCCAGTTGAAGTTTGAATCGAATAACTTACTTTACTTTTTATAAATATTATATATGAAAATCCGGCGCATACGAGTTCCTCCCGGCGGTCACATGGACTGCGACGCTGTCGCAGGTAGGGAAAGGCAAAGGATTATCTCGCACGGCGGGTGAACTAAAGCCGTGGCAAGTTTTAATAGTTTCTTAATTACCTGGTACCATAATACAAAAAAATAAACTCTCTAATTAGTTGGAACATTATTTATTAAAATACATAATTTTTTTACATATTATACCTACAGATACATTATATTCTATTATAATAAGACGCCGCTTAAACAAATTCAAAGTCATTAAGAATATTTTCTTGATATTTACAGTTAAGATTTTCTAAATGCTCTCTTTTTCTATATATGGTTTTTCGTAACTGTTTGTTGAAATTAATAGCACTTT
The DNA here is from genome assembly GCA_929113105.1 of Agrypnus murinus. NCBI lineage: Eukaryota > Metazoa > Arthropoda > Insecta > Coleoptera > Elateridae > Agrypnus > Agrypnus murinus. The sequence continues at coordinate 138,322,084 of OV816023.1, read as the reverse complement.
TTATTTTAGAATAAGTGAATGTCTGAAAACTTAATAGAACATCAACAAACATAAATATAGATGGGTGACTGTTGTAGCATTGATTCTTAAAATGTGAGTGAAAAGACTCACATGCGTTTGTTGTACGTACGTGTTGTACTAGCAGACATCTCAGTCCATAATTCTGGTTTAAAAATACAATTATTATCTTCTATGTAATTTTCCACTAAATAATCTGCAAATTTAGTTACATTTTCATCGTTGGGCATGCATTCCATAAATGCAAGAAAACAGTCACTAACTCTATTGGGAGGCAAATAAGCTAGTCCAAAAATATGTCGTAACCATTGCCCGATCTCAGACCTATAATCGCAATAGTATTGAGAAAGCCCTAATTGTTGAACTTTCCTATACCATGCCTGCTTCAAATAATATAAACATCCTTTTACTTTTACTGATGGGAATTTTGCTAAAACTACGGTATGAACAGCTATCTCAAAATCTACAATGATCTCTTTTGGAGATAAAGTTAAATCATATTCTTTACATTTTTGTAAAATTAATGTAAACATTTGATCGTATACTTGTAAACTTTTACCAGGTAAAAGAGAAAATATTAACGGAACATACTGCCCATTTTTATACCCGTGCAAGGTATACAACTGATAAAAAAATTTGCTACAATACTGAAATGTGCCATCCATATAGAGTGTATCGACACTGCACATAAAATGTAAATTCGAATAACATGAAAATATAATAATGTTCGTTTCAGTGTCATTTACAAGCAAGAAATTGTCATTTTTTGACGTACACATTGACATTGAATTCAAAACATCGTGTACACCTTGTACGTCTTTTGGTAGTGGAGGCAGTATAGAACGTCCTGCTGCGTATACGTTTCTCCTGATGTTTTCAACTTCTTGAATACTCAGCGTTTCCGATTCAGCACATTTGGATGCAACTGTCTGTATTTCATTATGGATAAGCTTCAACGGTCTATGAGAAATGTCTTCCTGTGCTTTCCGCTTCACACTGTTGTTAATTTGTTGCCGTAAAATGGTAGAGCCATCGACTGTATGATTGTGTTTCAGGTGTTGATCCACAATGCTTGAGTTGTGATCACCTAAATAAGGAAATGTGTTACTATACTTTCCCCTTTCAAGATACAACAAATTCAGTTGCCAAGAAATTCAGCATTCAAAAATGTTGGAAGCAACAATTAATTTATGATAATTTAATAATAATAAGACTTAAGTAAAGTAAATTATTCAGACTTACCAAAAGTATATATTTTTGCTGTACAATATTTTTCTGTACATCTCCATCGTATTTTTCCATCCTTTAAATTTCTGGCTCTACAAAACTTTGCACCGTTAATTACTAATAAAGGTTTCCCTTTCTCACTAACGATTTTCTGCACGTTCATTTTGCAAAACACTTTGTTAAACAATGAAGAACAGAAAAGAAATTACCACATTTAAATACTTACCTTCTAGTGAAATTCTTTAGAAAGGGTTGGATATTCCCAAGTTGATAAAAGCACTTACTGGATTCTTATTCGTGTTTCAACAGCCCACCCGTTGATAAGACGCTAATACTGTTAATAGGGATTAGGGGTGTTGGGAGGAATTCGTCTACTGATAAGGGTTACCCAGGTGCGAAAAATTGCACGCGGGAGGAACTCGTATACGCCCAAATGATCACTGCACCAAACAAAAATTGTCTTTCATCATAATACTCTCATGACGATCTTTACATGAATTCTATTTTGTATTCTCAACCCTACACTCCCGTCCTATCTCTACTCCTAACCTAAGCATTCATTTCTTCCTCGATTAAACTATTTTTAAAAAGGTTTAAACTCCTAATCAGCCTCAGAAGTACAACTGGCTTTGTAATTACAGATATGTCTAGAATTTTACGGAGCCGGACATTTCGGCGCGGGACACTTCAGCGCTGGGATACTTCGGCGCACCGATACTTCGGCGCTGAAGCAGTTCACTATATATTTTTTGGCTTTTCTATAATACACTTAAAAAATTCATAGCAACCCTTACAAGCTACTTTTTGATCATGCTATTTAAAACAAATGAATTTATTTTGCAATATTAATGATTTAGCGAAGTAATTATTATTTAAAAATGGCGGATTAATGATAGAATTACTATTAAGGATGGGAATTTTATGAAATTTTATTTTGGGTTATTTGCATAAAAGTGTGTTGAATAGCCATTAAGTTCTGTACAAATCTTCAATATTATCAATTAATTTTGGTATCAAGGAATGACTATTGTTCTAAATTCGGAATGATTGTTGATTACTATGTAAATTTTTGTAATTTTGCAAAGAGTTAGTTTCGAATCTATACTACGCCACATTTTTTAAATTAGGACTGTTTTTCTGTCCTATAATTAAGCAGTAAGTAGTGTGGATCCAGAAATCTAAATTAGTGAACATATCAAAAATGCCTGATCCGATATATTCTTACAGTGGAGACAAAATTCGTGAAGGGTCAACGTATTTAATAGTAATTTTCCTATTTCATTTAAAGGCAGTAACCTGATTCTTAATTGATTTTATAAAATTCCTGATTTTTCAAAAGTTATTAACAACATTTTCGTGCAATTTCTACGTTACATCATAACATTAGTTTTGAGAGCCCATTATTCTATGAATTGATTAATTTGATTTGAAACTTTTCATGGTTTTACGCCATAGACTCGTTAAGTGACTTCATACCGAGCACATATTTCATCATAATAATAAATATTTTCATGTATATATAGATTAATCGTCTATACGATTAATTAACACATATTTTGAAAAAAAATGTCAGGTTAATATTCAATCTGATTATTCTTCATTTGAAATGTTTATTTAAGGGGTATATTTTTGATTTAATAACTATTTTACTCACATGAGTTATCAATTTTGAATACGATTAATTAACGCGGGTGTAAACCAGAAAAATGAATAAAAAACCGGTCATTTGAAAATGTATCTAGTTTCCTCTTTTATAATTCCCCGATTCGTAATTTCCGTATTGGGTTTTGTAACCTGAAAGCAGTGCAGTGCAGAATCGCCCACTTTAATCTTTATTGATTATAATATTAAAACACATTTCCCATCAAACACCATCGCATTGATTGACTTATACGTAGGAGTCATTCAATAGGAAATAAAACACATTAAAAAATAACAAAGCAATATTTAAAAAGGAAACAAACAAGAAATTAAACCCTTTTGAGAAAATAAAAAATGAAGATATCAGATATTTTAGTCGTTTTATAGCTTCTGTTCCCATGTATAGTCTTTTGTTAACAAAATCTAATAAACATGGTTCCCAAAGAAATTTCTTAAACAAACTGCATTTTCAGAAGTTTGTGTTTATATGGTTTAATGAGATAAACTTTTAAGTTTGATTTTCTCAAGAATAATTAAAAACTAACCAATGTTATCTCTCTTTTGTATAGAATTTTTTGACGTATTCTTCTGCATATATGTTATGAGAAATGGCTTTTAGTAACCAAAACATAACCTACTTAATTCGCGTAATAAAGTCTTCTCTTTATTATCCTTTTTAAGATGCATGACCATTTACCGATGAATTAAGCAATTATGATAATTGTTTGTTCTATAGGGTACTGGAAGGAACATTCACCACAACTAAAGTGAACTCACTCACGTCAAATCGAGATAAACAAAGCAAGTCCTTATAACCTTATATCTTAAACAATATTTAAAAAAATTGTATAATAATAATACAATCAAGTAATATGGTGGTAGGTCGCTTGAGTTAATTTGTTACATTTGTTGGACAACAAATTGGCGGTAAAGATCCGGTGTGTTTATGCCAGTCGCGGTAACTGTTATCAATCGGTCTCTATTCTTTTTAATTTATACCTAACTGCAAGTCTAGAAGTATTGGTAAATAATAATGAATTACTGTTGCTAAAGTTACAAAAAGAAATGCGTATAAAATTGAACAATTTTTTACATGGGAATGTTTCCGTTTATTCTTTTATTCAAAAGATTTATAGAAACATGTCCTTAGCGATTGCAACAGGTTTTTGTTAGAAATTACAGAAGTAGTAATAGCAGGTGAATCATTATCAAAATAAATAAAATATCTGGCTATATAGTCGGTTTAGTCTAATTTACAAGGTTCTCCACAGTGTTTAACCTCAAAATTGAATTGATACAACGCTTGAATTGATGGGCGCTCGTTTACGTATTTATTTTGATTTTTAAATTTAAATAAGCCCCTCGCTTTCATATTACCTATTTATTATCGTTAAAACAAGTAATGAACATGCAGCTTGATATACATATAATCTTTTACTAAAGTTTACGAAATTTTTTAATTACCGAATTGTTTTGTTTCAGCTGCTGTGCGATTACGCTTTGAAGAAGCCACCAAGACCGATATTATGAAAGATACAGGCCTAGCACTAACTCAAGCTGGCGACAGATAAGGGAGTCGGAGAACAGAGCATGAATAATTATTATAATAATTATTTATTAATATAAATAAAAGAAGAAAGATCTGCTTTTGTGTGAAATACCGAATTCTGTTTTATTTTCTTTCGATTTTTTATTTTTTTGGTTTTGAAATAAAGATGTCTAAGCCAGGTTTTATTTCTAGTCTGCTAAGGTAACCTAATTTAATTTAACAATAAGTAAAACAAATTTATATGAGAGTTTGGCTAATGTGCAGAATGTTGTAAATTTTGGAATGTGGTCATCGCAACGAACTTTTTTGGAGAATTTTTATAGGGTAGAAATCTTTAATTTTGCAATATAAAGATCTCGGAAACTCTCTGAACAATGAGTGGTGAGTGAGGTGAGTCATAACAGGCGTAACAACCTTAATGAATATTCAGAGACGATTTTGACTAAAAAGTTCCTATGAAGTAATGCTTAAATTTCATAGTTGTAAAACTACAAGAAGTAAAAGTTATATTTACTAAAACTTTAATATAACTACTTGATATTACATTTTCAATTTAATTTTATTCAAGAAACTTTGGCTTCTTGTAGTTCCTCAACTTTGCAGATTAGGACATAGGGTAATAAGAACTTTTTAATTCAAAAGCGGTCTTTTTTTATATTGACAAAGCTTGTTCTGCCCATTATAACTCACCCTGTGATAATATGTATGTATTAATATGAATGTATAATTCTTTAATAACGGCCCACTATACAGGGTGTCCCACAATGCTGTTTACAGGCGATATCTCCCTTATTTGAAAAGATAAAGAAATCAACCAAAAACTATTGTGAATGATTCAAAATGGACCTTCAGAAAACATCCTTAACGCTGGTTGCATAGCAACGTTTAAGAGATCATGCCAACTTAATTAATTTTTTTAAATTGCACCCTCTGTTTTTTTTCACGGAAATTCTTAACTTCATTCTGAATACGGTAGTATGCCTTACTTAATTATCTAATGTGCATTTAGGGGTTTAAAAAAAATATTTTTTATAAATTGAATTTATCTTAAACTTAAAGCAAATGCTCAAAATGCCCTCCTGTGGACTCTAAACGGGCTTTAAAGTGCCTCAGTAGTTCCCGTGTAGACACGGCTCTAATCATGTTTTTTGAATAAATAAATTAGTGAATATGAAGTGTACAATTTATAAAAAAATATTTTTTTCAACCCCCCACATTAGATAATTAAGTAAGGCATACTACCTTATGCAGAATGAAGTTAAGAATACATTTCAGTGAAAAAAAAAGAGGGTGCAATTTGAAAAATTAATCAAGTTGGCATTACTCTTAAACGTTGCTATGCAACCATCGTTTAAGGATGTCTTTTGAAGGTCCATTTTGAGTCATTCACAATAGTTTTTGGTTGACTTCTTTATGTTTTCAAATAAGGAAGATATTGGTGTAAACAGCATTATGGGACACCCTGTATAAACAATAATCTATATACTTTATATTTTTTTCCAATGCTGTATAAATATGATTCATCAATAACGACCCAATATACTTACATTAAAATTTAAAGAACCAATAAATAAATAAAATAGTGGTCCCTTCATATTTTCAAATATGCTATAAATATAGTTCTTCAGAAATGGCCCAATATAGAAACATTTGATAGGAGCATGATTACAAAATGTCAAAAAGTCGTATAGTTACAGAGCCATTATTGCCTTCGCTATTTGACAAATATATACCATTATTGTTGTGCTACGTGGGAGGTGTTAAGACCAAAGTAAACTTTCTACAATATTTTGCTAGGATTGAAATTACAGTAAAACCTTTATAAAATGACCACGAGTGGTTCAAAATAAAAATGTCCGCCTTATGCAAGTGGTGTTATCTAGTTTAGAAAAAGTGAATAAGCAACTAAAGTACATAGTATAACTACAACATCATTCCGTTTGCTTAACTATCCGACCATCCATTACTTATATGCCAAAGCTGTTGCAAAATCTTTTGATTTTTGCTAAATAATGGGTTCAATTACAGGAACGATACTTTAAACTACTTCTACATTAATATATTGTTAGTTTATTTAATATGCTAAAATGAACTTAATGTTACATATTTCATAAATCTAAAATTCTTAGAAAATCGGTAAAACTAAAACCAACAAAGAAAAAAAAAGTGTAAATTTGCAGATACTATAACCACCTGCAGAAAGGTCCAGCTACAACATTATTGAAAGAGACAATCGATGAGGGCCATCTAATGCATAATGTTGTGTGGCCGCCACTGTGGTTTTTGATGGCTATGATACAGTAGAAGTTGCAGATAAATAGAGCTGCATGGAGGAAACTAAATGTAACTTATCACTTAATCGTACAATAAGCGTTCCTAAAACACAGGAATTAAACGAAATTTTTAACAATTCTCATCGGAGAAGATACAGATCTGATTATACTTCTTTTACATTATTATAGAGATATGTCAAATATTTATTTTCTTTGCTCAGGCAAATCAAATTCTCCCATCAGGAATCCAGTGTCCCAATATATTTTATTTTATCATTCCTCTACGGGTTGTGATACTACTTCGGCTCTTTTAAAAAAAGGAAGACTTTCGGTATGAAAACCCTCGAAAGTCACAGTTGCTTTTTAGAAGATTCCAAGACCTTTTACAATGCATTAACCACAAAAGAAAAACTGAATGATGCTGGAGATAAGATTTTAAAGCACTCGTGTAGAGGAATAGACACATGTACAGATGTACGGTTGATGATTTGAGGTTGGGATAATAAAATTTATGGTAAAACTTTAACTACCAATTGCAGTTGTTAGATCTTGTTTTGTTTCCTTTCGTGTATAAGTTATACACCCAGAAAATCAACAAAACTGAAATTAGTGGAAATTTTAACCTTGGTACAAATTCCATTATTGCCGGGCGTACCAATCAGGCCCAGAAGTGGATGACTGGCTGTGACTATGGCTGGAAGTTAAAGGACGGACAATTGGACCCCCAATACTCGGAATATTATAATATTTATAATATTTTAAATTTAATTAAGATTTTGTTCATGTAAAAAAATGTCGCCCTATATGCACACGCAGGACATCAAACCTCCATTGTTCTGTCGGATGTAAAATTGTACCGGCATTACTTGTAGGAACACTCCGCCTGCAATTGTTGCTGAATTATACCATAATTGTAGTGTATTATTAATGTACTATGTTTCTAAAATCATTTAACCATGTAGTTTAATAAATAATATTAACCTCAGATTCATTAGATTTTTTTAAACAAGTAATAAAAGTTAAGTAAAACCAAACGGTCTGACATACTTGCTATGTAAGCTGATGTATAGGTTTATTTCTAAAAAGGGCCCAACTGATACAATGGCTTGACCTGTCGCGACTCGTCATCTTCAAACTAAATTCCTGCCCAAATGGTTTCACTTATATTTTTTTGGAAGTATAACCAATGTAAAGCTAGATAAATTTCCTAAAGGTTTATTTCAGAATAAAATGCCGACAAAAATGTTTTTTGGTTGAAAAAAGGTTTGAATCAGAACATGATGTTTTTCCGTAGGACATTTCCAACTTTAATGTTACTTTTCTTTGCTAATAGAAGAGATAAGAAAAAGTTATACCTATGCCCATATTCTAAATTTATTCTAGTTTCCAATCATGTCCGTTTTCCAGTCTAGCTTGATTAGAAGAGACTGTAGAGTAGTTTAAAGAGGTAAAAGTAGTGAACTAGGAATGTCTAACTGCGGTCGCCATTTTAAATACCTGCAAGAGAACGATGGGGAACTTTCGGAAAATACTTATATCATCGATATGTACCACATATCCAAAAATTAGCTTGTTTCTATTTTGTTCTGGGTCTTGGTGTAAATGTACTGGGGTATATAGGTTTACCTTGGTTACTTTCCTAAAACTTTCGTTACCATTACCAATCTAATAAACATAGTCATTGCTGAAGATGTTTCATTCATTGCTTCTCTCAACTGAGTTGATTGGTTTACACCACTATCAACTCATCACTCCATACCAAGCTGAATTTCTGATGAAGATTGGAAAAATGAAGAGTTCTATGCAATTTTTAAATTTTGATGAAATTAATTTTATTTATGGGTATGAGCGGTCAAAAAACAAAACAACCGACTATTCCTTTTATTCAATTGTGTAAATATTTCGCCATCATTTGTATGTATGAAAATTTAAAAATTACATGCAACTTGTATCGGTCAAGATACTTAATTAATATTATTTACATTAATCCATGAGTTCTGATACTGCATATTTGAACAATTTTCTCATAGGAACGTCAATAACTATTAATTCATAGCTGCGTGGTATTTTAATAGGATCTAGTGTAGGTGCATCGTCTACCTCTACGCATTAAAAAATACATACAATGAGATCAAATAATTTAATTTTGATGAGTTCAAACATAACCAAAAGAATAAATGAACTTTTACACAAAGTTTGTCCGTCAGCAATACCAACTTTATTTTATGATGAAATAAATTAGATAACAGATTAGGATTACATTTCTTTTCTAGCAAAGCTACACATTGGGCTAATTTACCATTCAATGGTATATCTGATATTTTGAAAAATACTTGGTTGGTAAGGTTGAATTTTCGGTAAAACTGCAAGAAAAGAAAGTAGAATTCGAATTTTCATGCAAGTCATTAATGAATAAAATAATAGTAAAGGTTCCAGCTTGAACATTTTAGGGGCCCCTCAGATCAACTAGAGTTTTAAAAAATGAAAATCGATATATGGATCACAAACAGCAAATTACTGATATTAAAGAATTCCAATAGTCTTTTACTAGTTTTACTAAGTGTTGAAACTAAACACGGAACTTGATGCTACAACAAAGCATGATTGCTCCAAATTCGCATTTTCTAGTTGCATTTTAGCAGAGCTTACATACGAGCCAAGTCACTCCGCACATTTTACTCTGATATTCTCTTCTGGTGTAGAAAGTGGCTGCTTCTTATTGCCAGAAGTGAAGTACTGCATTTGAATCTACAATCTACACCATGCGAAATTTGATAACATTCTATCAGGAGGGTTCCTTACATTGGTTCTTGCAAGGTTTTTGGGTACGTACTTTTGTCAATATCGATACAGTGTGAGGAAACTTCCCTACAGAATTTCATGAAACTTGTCATAGAGTAGGTGCAGGAGTAGTACTTCACACTAGCAACGAGAAACAGCTACTTTGTAGACCAAAAGAAGAACCTCGCGGTAAAAATGGTGAGGCGTCCATTGATTTAAAATATGGAAAATAAACACCTGACAAAATATACAAACAAATGATTATATTTTGCAATATAGAATAGTTCTTAACCTAACATCACATTTTAGTATACAATCATTTAATGTATAAATCATCCTATATTATAACATACCTATCTTCAGTATACTATATATATGTTGTGGGGTATTCTTTTTTGATATCTTAAATTAAAGGGCGCTCATCAATCCAACATTTTTTGTTTGTTCTTTAAGGTGGATGTTTCCTGTTGCTAGAGTAAAGTATTCCCCCTACACCTACTCCATGCCAAGTAAAGGCCCTCATATAATTTTATAAAACTCCGCATGATGTATGATGATGCAGATGCAGTATTTCACTTCTGGCAACAAGAACGAGTCACGTTCTTGTCTAGAAGAGAATTTCGGAATAAAGATTGAGGGTGACTTAAAAAAAATGAAAGTAAACGAATGAAGATGCATCGGGGCTCGTAGTATTAGCGGCAGAAGAAACTAAATAGTAAACGATCAATAACTCCCTCTAAAGAGCTGCTGCCTTTAGGCTAGGGTTACCAAGCGTACTTTATCTTAGGACATATCTTACAATTTATCATTCTCTCCTCCGTCCTACCTCCTAAAAAAAAGAACGAAGGAAAAGAAAAGTAGTGGTATGTTTTTATTCGGTAGTGGGGCGATAGACGATAGTTTGCAGTAAAGAGATATAGGAGAATGTAAGATGAACTTGCTATCTTGCCATTATCCATTGTGATGTCTGAGTTTCAGGACATGATTTTACAATTAAAATAGAATAGCACAGTGGTAGTTGCCTGTTAAATTTGATAATAACTACTGCAAGTTAAGTTATTAAAAATTATTTCTTTTTTCTCTATTTCCGGTTATATTATTTTCATAAGTTATATATAAATTTATTAATTATTACCACAAATATTAAATTATTATTTTTCTACTAGAGTAAAAGAGTACTTTTGTATTTGAGATATTTAGTAACCTTGGATGGCTCATCCCATGCTTGGATTGGATTTGATAAGGTAAGTGGAAAGTCGCGTGCTGGACTAAGAACACAGGGATATCCTAGGGAAAATGGATCTCGATGAGTGATCTCGTAAATAGCTTCACTACTAGTCTGGAGAGCTAGCAGAAGATGCATTGGTGAGAACTAGCAGCACTTACATAAGCAGGTGACGCGCTAATCGATCATATCTCAACTTCTCGCCCAAGAGGGGCAGTTAAATAATTCACCTAAATGGGCTTAAATAGAGGCGTCCTGTAAGTAATAAGATATGGAAAAGTCGAAAATTGAGATTTTCTTTGAATATCATTTGGTACATACTTGTGCTTCTCATTATCAATATTTTGCTTTTATTAATAAGGTACCTTCAATTATAGAAAACATCGATTACTATGATTATTATCATTCGTCTTAATGCAAAGTCTAAGCATCCATACGTCGAAGCTACCACAAAGTAAAGATTTGAACTTCCAATCACCGTATTGTACCGAGGTCTGAATACCGATACGTTATACACTGATGATACACCCACTGCTCAATGTGATTGGCATTATATAGATGCGGCTACGGTTATTTATAATAATAGTTGCTACAACCCATAATCTGAAACCAAGTCTCAGAACCTATAAGCTTGTGCGGGAGGGAGGGGGCGATTATTATTATTACGTAGGCCCAACGTGCGGCTGCAGCCGACTTACAGATGGAACAGCGCAAATCCCACATTTGTGTCACAGCTAAGGAAAACTGCAGAAAACCTTAACCAGACCTTAACCGGATCTGCATCAGGAGTCAAACCTGGCCCGGTTGGGTAAGTCCAGCACGCTAGACATTACACTACCAAGGCTGTTTTTGTTTGTAATTTGTTGTAATTAATGTTAATTCAGCGATTGTTTTCAACCCAAATAAAGTGTGCAATATTTATAATTGGCACAGTCAAATTAAAATAAGATAACTCCGTTGGACACCAATATTAAATATAGTTTACTGCAATTTAGAAGTTAGAAGAAAATTAATTAAAAAGTTCCGATTTACGTTTATTGTTTCAACCAATAAACGTAATGTAGTTGGTTTGCTGTCTATATGTTTGTAAAATCGTGATTATTCATAAAAAGCGGGACATTTTGAAGATTTTGTGGGCACCGGGACCGGTGAAGCAAACGCGGGACGTCTGGAGACCCTAGGTTTGGATACATACATATAAAGAGATCAGTTAACAAAGTTTTTATTTATTAATCTGTCTATTGATTCATCCAGATCTCAATTATAGAATAAGATCGATATTTTGAGTGAACAGATTAAAATCGAATAGCTGTAAGATTAAAACTAGCTGTAAAAGAGTGCAGATATGTATGCGATAATAATTTTTTGACAAATAGTCTGCTACACAATGTATCAACCATGTTAGATTGATTCACAAATGCTCTTTTATCCTCTGTTTTTTACTGAGCGTTTCTGAGCGAATTTCATAGTAAAAGATCCCCAAATGGGCTTATCAGTTTTAAATGAACTATAAAATAAATTATCACTTCAGAAAAAATGTATTTTTTTATTGTTGGCTATTGAGTGTAATTTGCTAAGATGTAGTTTATTTGTTTTATCAAGTTTTATAAACTTATTTGCCAAATTGATGCTTTAATACTAGATCCTATAGACAGTACCCCAGTAGCACAAGATATTGACCCAATATTGGTGCTATATGGGTAACATATTATCTTCAGGACCAATATTTGGAAGATTCAACCAAGATTTACATCTACATCTACATACATTAGATCTACATCGCTTAAAGACTGGCACCCAACATATGTAGCCAATATTGCTCCTACAAAGGTCCAATATATAAATAATAAATTTAAAAAATATGTTTTCCTCTATATTGGTCCTATATTGGACTTATACTTCAGCCCACGATATGATTAATCCATTGGTAGATATTTAATATTATATATCTAATTAATATTGATGTTATATTGGTTCAAGATTGGCGTCCAATATAGATAACCAATATTTCTTCCACATAAGTCCCATATACAAATTATTCATACTGTATTATTCTGTACTGGTCTTATATTGGACATATAGTGCAGTTAATATTTCACCTTTATAGTTCCTACACTGAATAAACAGCCTTTAAACAAGGTTACTTGATTATTCAAGGAATCAAAATAGCTATACATAGGCGGGTGCTTTATATGCGTGAAGATGTTTTACAAATGTGTACCACGTCGAGAAAAATGAAAGATGATTACAAGTTACCATAACTCACACGGTTTTATTAAATACTGAATACTAATAATACCTCAATACGTAATTATTGTATACTTCGGTCCAAATTCATAATGATCGCATTTCAAATTTCGCGCCCAATAACGCACAAGCAGCTGTTTTCAACCATCTGTTTTAGTGTTTCAATATCTGCTGCTGATCATTTCTGGTTGAAAAATTTATATGTACTGTTTGTAAGTGCGCTAGTTATTTATATTCATTATATAATGTAAGTACTCACTATAATAATGTAAGCATACACTTTTTTGGGGAGAAGTCCAGTGATGCGAATGACCTCTTACGTCCCCGGTGCCAGGTGTGAAACGACACGTAAGAAGTTACGAGGAGCTGGATATGTGGCGGCTAATTATTATTAGTTTGAGTTTAGCGGTGTGCGGTGGTTATTTGAAGTTGTTTAACTATTAATTTATATTCTAATAAACAGCGTTGTTAAAAGAAAGATGGTGGCGTGAGAATGTGTGTTGATTACAGGAAGCTGAATTCACTTACAGTTAAAATGCGATACCCATTGCCATCAATTCCAGAGCAACTAGATAAACTGGCCGGAAAGTGTTACTACACCACTCTTGATTTGGCGCAAGGGTATCACCAGGTGCCGATGCATCCTTACTCGATAACCAAGACGGCGTTTATAACTCTAGACTCGCAATACGAGTGGTTGAGAGTTCCTTTTGGGTTAGCAAATGCACCTAGTGTGTTTCAGCGTGTGGTTAATAAGATGTTAGGTGGTTTACAGAATGACTTGGTATTGGCATACATGGATGACTTACTTATACCATCGGCGACGGTGGAAGACGGATTAGTGTTATTGGCGAGAACCTTAAAATTAATTGAAGCGGCAGGTCTTAAACTAAAATTGGAAAAATGTTCCTTTTTACAGGAAAACATCGAATACCTAGGGTTTGAGGTGAGTGCAGCTCGCATACGACCTGGGCGGGTAAAGATCGTTGCAGTACAAGCGTTCCCTGTACCCACGAATGTTCATGGCGTCAGGCAATTTGTTGGGTTGGCGAGTTATTTTAGGAAATTTGTGAAGAATTTTGCAGAGTTAGCAAGGCCTTTAACGAATCTTACTAAGAAAGACACCCCTTGGCGATGGGGGGCGGAGCATCAGGCTGCATTTGGAAGGTACAGCAAATAAAGATGTTAAATCTGTTTACAAAGTACAGAATGGGCGACTGTATAGGAAGACTTTGTTAGGCAATCGTTTGTACGTACCGGCAATGGCAAGATTCAATCTTGTTAAGAGACATCATGTCGATGTTGGGCATTTGGGCTACGATAGGTGTTTGACGTTGGTAAAAGAAACCTATTGGTTTCCGAAGATGGCGAGATTCATACGCAAATACGTTAGAGCATGTTTAAGTTGTGCTTTTAGTAAAGGCGACTATGGGCGCGGTGAAGGATTTTTGCATCCTATAGAAAAGGTGGCTGTACCTTTCGATACGGTGCATGTTGACCATTTAGGACCTTTTGCAAAGAGTACTAGAGGTCATTGTTACATTTTGATGATTATAGATGGTTTTACTAAGTTTACTCTGGTGAAGGCGACTAAAAGCTTAAAATCTGCTGAGGCGATACTTAAATTGCGAGAGGTGTTTGGCGAATACGGATATCCACGGCGATTAATTTCTGATAGAGGATTGGCGTTTACTAGTAAACAGTTTGCAAATTTCTTGGCGGAACATGGTATACGGCATGTGCTCAATGCTATTGCGACACCCAGGGCGAATGATCAGATCGAAAGACAAAATCGCACTATTCTTGATGCTATATCTACTAGTGCTGAATCTGAAGCCACATGGGATGAGAGATTGCCTGAAATTGTATGGGGAATGAACCATAGTGTTAATGCTAGCACTAAACTGTCTCCTGCGAAACTCATGTTTACTCATCCGAGTGGCTCTATATCAGATCTCTCTAAAAATACTCAGTTAATTGGCGACAATGTGCAATCAGAAAGCTCAGGCGAGGTGATGAAATCAAAATTAATAGAACGTAGGCGTAGGGCTGCTGCGAATCTGACCAAGGCGGGCGAGGCGAATAAAGCGCGCTATGATAAGAGACGAAAGGTTGCAACTACGTACAAGGTAGGCGATTTGATGCTTTGGCGACAAGCAAGCACTTGTTCTGGCGATAAAGGGGTAAATCGAAAATTACTAAATAAATATGGTGGCCCTTATAAAGTTATTAAAGACCTAGGCAATGACAGATACGAAATAAGTACGGTAAAAGGTGTACGCGGCTACAAAAACTTTAGGGCCACTGTAGCGGTCGATTCGATTAGGCGATATCCCGGTGTTGATGTTCTTGGCGAAGAAAGCGATGATGATGCTAGTATAGGTGGCAACTCGGCGGAAAGTTTAGGTGAGGCGGGTGGTTGCGGTGACGACCGTATCTACCATGGTGGCGAACATAGCAAGTCGCTAGATCGAAAGAATCTCGCTGGTTTGCAGGTGTGACGAATTGTTAATTAATGAGGACATTAATGTTTTCAGGGTGGCCGAATGTCAGCATACACTTTTTTGGGGAGAAGTCCAGTGATGCGAATGACCTCTTACGTCCCCGGTGCCAGGTGTGAAACGACACGTAAGAAGTTACGAGGAGCTGGATATGTGGCGGTTAATTATTATTAGTTTGAGTTTAGCGGTGTGCGGTGGTTATTTGAAGTTGTTCAACTATTAATTTATATTCTAATAAACGGCGTTGTTAATTATACGTTTTGTATTCTATTTATTACTGAACAGTAAAAGTTTCGTTATAATATATAACCGCCTAGTTGAATTAGCGTTTTGTTTAAACATGAATAAAATTGTATAAACAATATGTCTGTGATTCATTTTCAGAACGTGTAAATACGATAATAGTAGGTATATAATTATGTAATTTCAAATTCATTTCAAGTATAAAAATAGCATTATCTCGCCTTTAATACATTTTTACAGATTTTTATTGAAGTGAATGAAATATCAAACTTAAGCTACAATTTCTAACAAATACTCCTAGTACATATTGTTGGTCCAATATGTTGCCAATATATGTTGGATATATTTATTTTTATTAGTTATCTGTTTTACGTTGATACAATTTGTTTAACATTTTAACTAGAAATCCCATAGATAAAAGTCCAATTAACAAAATTTAATGCGTTTGTGTTTTTATTTGCAGTTTTCGCAATGACGCAAACGAATTATTGTGTTAAGTACAGACATCTAAAACGAGTTCTATACGGAAGATATATCGATAGTTTTAAGTGTAAATGGACAAACTAAAAAAGTTGAATTACATTTAGCGGATAATAGTACTTCATATTACGATGACCCTCTCTCCCTCCGACTTCATCTACAGTTGAACATTAATTTAACAATATGGACTGTCGGTTTATTATTATTATTATTATGGTCGTCTGTTATTAAATATGATTGAGTTAAACTAACAGAAGATATACAACGTGATTTGTGACAAATGAAATGTAGATATTAAGCATTATCACATTATCACATCAACATATTGTATACTACACCAATATTACATTTGAACGGTGGATGAATATCCTGTGAATGCATTTCGCCAATATTGTAAAAGGATATTGAACCATTAAATGTTTCAACGTTGGACCAATATTGGACACCATGTTGGAGACATATTCTATGCACATATTGTGCCAATACTATAAACGTATATTGAACCAATATAATGTTCCAATGTATGGCCAATATCCAACTGCAATACTGGAGATATATTGATTCCGCATATTGTGCCAATCTCGTCAGTGTCTGTCATTTACAGTGTTTGGCCATTATGTGGAAACAATATTTTTCCAACATGTGTGTGCTACTGGGGTAATATTTCAATAAATATTAGTACTGTCAGTTTTGTAAATTGTTTTATCAAAAACTGTTAGATGGCCTTCCAATATTGAATTTCATATTTTTCAAAGGTTTTATGCATTATGTTCCCTTGATGGCCAATAGAATGCGCGTGGATAAGATATTTTTGAGGAGAAAGAGAAGAGAACCATTGTCTCGAGTGGCGGGTAGCCAACTTTACAAAGAACATTGAACGTTTTTCCTTATTTAATTTATTAATTGTTAGTAATCTTTGGTAGAAAAATTTAATGTAATCAGTTCTGACAATCTTCTGTGTTATTGTGTAATCATCTATCTGTGTTTAAAGTTTTTTTCACGTTACCACATCAGTTACCGCAGTTTCACAGGCCCACCATTCACATTGGAATGTGTTACCGAGCGCACTAGCGTAATAACATATTTTTCATCCTCTGGGATCTATCCGTCTGCTAACTGCATACTTTAACCGGTCTAAGAAAATAGGACGCATGGCCATTAACGCGCGAGGACAGTAGGGTGCGAGGAAATTTATCAATCAATAAACTAACTTCTTCTTCTGCGTGCCGTGCTCTGTTGCAGAGCGTTGGGATATTCCAAACTAACTACTGAAGCCATTCATTAGTAATGTTTAAAAATTTAATACAAAAATATTATTGGCGTGCACAACACACAGTCAATAAATAAAACCACGAACAGCACTATTGTAAATACAAAATAATTAGTATTAAAATTAATTATTTATCAAAGTTAAAAAAAAACTTTATATAAAAATATTCACATGTAAAATACATAGTGGCCAATACGGCCAATAGTGGCCGAATAACTTTTAAATCTCAAATACGACCCGTCAGTTTTTATTGCGGATTTGGATTTCTCAGAAAAAAAAATTACATTAGTTTGAGGATTTATCTCATTTTTTTTCACAGACGGCGCTGTAATCGATAAAAATCGAAGAGAGATGCGAATGTCTGGAAATGGCAGAATATCTGGAGAAATACATTTTGGATTGAAAAAGACGAAAATACATGTTCAACATTTTTAAAAAACCTATTCAGTGATACAAGAGTTGACACCACCATCTCCTCCCCGGGAATGGGGTCGGAGGTAACTCCTCTAGATTATTTCTACTGGGGCAATTTGAAAAGCAAAGTGTCCAAAACAAACCCTGCAGACATCGATGAATTAAAGGAAAGAATAATACAATGTTCTGATACGATAACACCAGAAACTTTGGAGAAAGTAATTGATCATGTCTGTACGATTGGGACACTGTCAATTAGCTGGAGGTTAGCAATTTGAATATCTAATCAAGTAGGGGGTTCTGCCATTATTGCCTCGAGGGCGAGAGGCGAGGGGTCTCACCTAAAACAAGTACCCCAGAGGGAACGGAACACTTCTACGTTCACGTCGTCGTTCCTGGGTAACGCTAAAAGTAGTTTCTTGAAAAAATTCAGCATCTACCATGAATCAAAAAAATTGTTTCAATTAAAACCTACACGTAAAATTTAATTCTGCAATAAAAATGGAGGTTTTCATTTGAGATTTAAAAGTTACCCTCCACCCCACCAACAGGTGTTGGGGAGTGAGGTCAACTTTAATACACAAAAAAGAAAAAGTGAGTTGCAGTCGTCTACACGTGTTTTGCACTTATTAGTGGTCATCAGGACGGCATAGCAGATAGAATGAAATAAAAGTAACGAATTCAAGAAGATGTACAACATCAACTTTCACAGATAGCAGCCAACACACATTTGCTCCCAGGGTACGAAGACACTGAATTTTCAGTGCAACAACAAACGTAGTGACGTTTGTTGTGATTGGCTTCTATCTGTGAAACCTTGTGTTGTACATCTTCTTGAATTCGTTGATTTTATTTTATTATATCTGCTATGCTGTCCTGATAAGCACTATAGTCTCGCTGGCAAATGAAGGATTTTAATGAACGCGTGCACATCAGCTGTGAGAACATTACGATAAGCTAAGAATGTAAGCACAGTATCGTGTTCCTAGAGACGTTTTAAAAAGGTCAGTAGCGTACGTTCGGATAGTACTTTTTAACATTATGTAAATTTATCATCGTTGAAGTATCTATTCAACCTTAATAACGATTTATAATTAAAAATCTCATTACGTTTTAAATGGCATAGGGTAATGAATACATTTAAAGAAAAGTAATTGCAAAAATTTTAACTATAAATCGTTAAAAGCAAAAAATAGGGAATCAATCAATAATCATAACTACACAAAATCATAACTGGTGTTAATTTACATTTTTAAGTGCATAAAACTGATACTAAATGATGGCAATCCTTTTTATATATTAGGAATCGTACTGTATAATAATTTACCAATTTCAATAAAACAATTAATGTATAAACAATTTGTTACTGTTTTAAAGGAATTACTTAACTATTATAGTAGTTCTTAAGAATTTTTGTTTATAACAATATTTCTGCTTTCATATGTTTAATTTAATCTATATTTTTTGCCGTTTACTTGCATACATGTTACATGGAAGGACATTTTGTGACGCTACTGAATCATTCCAGTTAATCAGTTATTTCTGTTATCAGATACATTTCTCGAGTCGACCACGTGATCATGAGGTGGACACTGCGTGATTTGAGATGATTTTTACAATTCTGCCCTCGTGATATCGGTAATTTTAAATCCTTCATTTAAATGTTAGGGTATAATAAGTGGGAAACACGTGTAGACGGCTGCAACTCACTTTTTCAAACGCGTATACTCGGAGTTATGTCATATCACTATTTATTTCAAAAGGACTTTTAATCAGAAAACGATTCACAGATGCAGCCTGTGAAAGAATGCAATAACTTTCTTATGAAAAGATTTTCAATTTCGTAAAAATATCTAACAAAATACAAAAATAAATATACTATTGGTCGTCTCACATTGAGTTTACAGTGTGTGTTCTTATGGACAACGGGGTTGCTAAACATCTTGCAAGCTTTTAAAAACACATTCTAAATATTGTAGTTGTAACTGCATAAATAATCCCTATTGTTCGAGCAAGTTATATTGCAGGTAGTCACTTCTTCTGAGAGCGGTAGTAAAACAAAATTTCAAACCTTACTGTTCATATAGTGCGCGTATAAAGTTTGGAACTATCGAAATAAATCTTTTATTAAGTATTTTTGAGAAAAATCCTCGAACACGTCGATTTTTATCATAGAGGAGAGTGTAATCGTTATTTGTTTCCGAGTTATGGCGATAACAAAAATTGTTTTTAATGGAAACCCTAATTTTTTATGATGGATTTGGAAAGATAATGCAATGTGATTTGAAGTATTTTTATTCTTCGCTCTTTTTCTTGGAGATTTTATTCCATCAGGTGAAATACTTTCTTGACGTACTGAGAATAAAGTTTTTTCGCTAATACCTGTTTCTTTAGAAACTTGTCGAATAATTACTGATAATGACTGCGGGGTCTGAGTAAGACGATATTTTATCAAATTTGACAAAATCTGTTTTTCACCAACCTTTAGTACACAACCCATTCTGTTTAACAATATCCGCCATACTTATGTATAATGTACTATGTGCGTTATGTAATACTACAATATGAATAGTTACAACAAACAACACGACAATGTTAACAATAATTACAAACGTTTTATCGTTTACCAAACAACTAAGCGAAGATCTATAGGCGCACAAGCTATCAAAATTTGAAACCAAATAATTATTTCTGTATTAAGAAACTTACTTATATGCGTTTGGTTACAAATAATAGTGCCGACAAAAAAACGTTATACTATAATTTCAGTAAGTTCAAACTGTATTATGTAGTTCCTCGAAGTAAAGTAGAAAAAACCAGAAGGGTTTATTGTTTACTAAAATTCTTTGCATTTGCTGCTAATCCTAAATTTCCGTTTTTGCAAGTTTCTTTTGAAACAAGTTGAACAAATGAATGATTTTATCATGATGAATTATTTTACCGTTAAAATTGCGTTTGGGACTTCCTTTATTTACCTGTGAATTAAAAGATTAAAAAGATCATACAGAAGCTAACCAGCCCTTATTTTTATTTTGAAAGAATTTGAAGACGAAAGAATTAAACAAAAAAGTATAAGTAACAAAATATCGAATATTTAGATACATGTATGATGTAACAATCCCAAGTAATGTTTAATAAAATAACAAATACATGTTAATAAGACTTTCTTTTAAATTCTTATTTTGTATGGTTACGATTACACTTTTTCGGTTACTGTTTTCAAAGGTTTAGAACTTCTGGAATCTTAATCCACATTTCTATAGATTCATACAGTGAAATAGGTGGCAACAACGAAGCGCATACTCCCGTAAGAAATACATTGGCTATATTTCCTTCGCTGTAGTCCCAACGTGAGACGACCTTAATAGTTAGAATTGAGTGAAATGGTATTGCAGAGCAATACCAAAAATACGATTGGTATTTCTTTGGCAACATCAGCACATAGGTTCCTGGGGCACTGGTTGTGTGCTACTTTTATGCTGAAGCTTTATAGACCTTTTCTAACCGGAGGTTACAATATGTCTAAATGAACTTGGCAACACTGTCGTCACTTATTGTTATATCAGTTATAAAAGTTTTTTTTTTCTTTTTGAGATTTGAATGGTTACTAAATTACGGTGCCAGCCCTTAAAAGTACATACGAATTTTCAGATAGGTGGTGTATTCCTTCATCGTTGGCATTTATAACGGTAAAATCGGTACAATATAAGCGATTTTGAATAATTTGAATATTGCAACTACTAAAGAATGACTAAATGGTCACCAGTATCTATATTATCACATTTAGATATTTTGTTTGTTTTTATCTTTTGTTTATGTTAAATAATTGTGGTATTTTTAATTACTTCATTCTGAGCATTAGGTAATCTTGCAATAAAATTGTTAATATTAATTATTACGGAAGCAGCTAAATGACATATCCTCTCAAATGTAAGTTTGTGACGCAACAGTAGTTTGGTGTCTGGGAGATACATTAATTCTCGCTAAAAATATCAGTTTTGTAATTTTACTATTATTGTTTAGATATATTTCATCTGACGTTATATCTGGTAATTAGGTAAAATGAAAGGTACCTTAGAAGCCTTTATACCTTAATATCACTTACTTATTTTTATTTAAATTTAAAACTTTCCTCGTACTTAATTCATAGCAAACAGAACTTCTATCCCACTTTCATCTTATCAATCGTCTTTTGTAGTTTGAAGGACAAATAAAACGACAATAGTAATGGAGATACTTCCACGATTATTGTCCATTTATCAGTGACTCAGATGCTGTATCATCATTGTTAAGAAGGAAGTGGTCATTCATAATGCTTCAAACACAAATCTACTTGGGATAAGTCAATTTAAACTAGATAATTCTATTCTTGGTAAAATTAACAAGGAATTAAAAATAATTTTTAATTTCAAAGCGAAAATGTGTCATGCACGAACACCAGTACTTTTTTTTGAGTACTTAAAACAATTAGAAGGAATTAAATAAAGGGTATAATTTAGCGACGACTTTATTAATTGTTGCTTGGTACACCAAAAAGTTCTAAAATAGAATTTGGAAAAATACAATCCACTCAGACATCACTAACATTTGTAGTAGTAGTGAAAAGTTCATTCCCCTAGACAGTTAAAAAAAGGTGTTTTTTTCAGGAATTTTCTATTTAAAAACTAAACTCATATGCATACATCATAATAATCATAACATCATAATAAGTGGTTTTGAATATTATGAATCTCGCTTCTAATAAAAAAAAAGTTATTAATGTTTTTTCCTTCTCAACAGACTAATTTATGATATATTTATTTGTGACATATGCAAACATATGTTTCATAATTTTAAGCTTATACATAGATTTAAAAGTTATAAACTTAAAATAAATTTTAAAAATTCTTAAGGGCATGCGCATCCCTCAGCCAATGATAGAGGTCGCTCAAGCCTTTCAAATTATAAATTTATTAAATAATTTTTGATTTCATAAAAATCTAATCCGCCGTAGATTTTCATTTTAATGGAAAACACAAAATGATTTATTATTGGTGGTTATTTTGCAATGCGAATTGGCATAAACAAAACGTAACGAAACAATAGAATATTTAAAACATGCTATTCTTAAAAAAGAACATATTTAAAATAAGGTCAAAGTGTACTTACATCTTCGCTTTCAAACTGCTTAATGTCATCAAAAAGATCCTGATCAACCCATGCTAGTTTCAATTTTTCAATTTCATCTTTTAAAAGTTCAATTTTCTCATTATACGTTTGCATTTTTAAATATGCATACAAGCCCAAAATAAATGAAGCAATTAAAATGGCTATTAAAGGTAAAATTAATAACAACCAAATTAATTTCGATTTAGACTTCCTTGAATAATTTCTTGAATCATTTTCTAAAAAGCAACTAGTTTCTTTTGGTTTAAAATCAAATTTTCCATGATCGGAAACCATTTTTTTAAATTAAATGTCCGTTAAAAATTAAAACTTTTTAAATTAAAACACTTTTTGTACAAAAATAACGTACTGATTATTATTTAAAAGTAGCAACTATCACGCTACTATCATTTTCATATTCTTAGCGCGCGATCTCGAATCTAACTGAAAGAAGATCAGACACGAACTGAATATTTGTAATAGGTCGCACTGGTTTTTCTTTTGAACGGCGCCTAATAAGTTTCCAAGTTACCGTTTATTTATTTACTTACTTAATCACTTCTAAAATTGTTTACATTGTACATATTTTGCTTTGTTTAATACGACAACACTGATGAAGATTAACAATTTTCTGGTGAAATTTGTTAACTTTGTTTTTATAGTATAATAAATAGTTTCGGTTGTTGCCAATTTATTTTATAGAACAAGACAAATAATAATCATGTTTTCCTAACAATATAAAACCCAATAATATTAATATTTTTACTCAAAAATCCCTAGTGTATGAAAATCGGTACATAATATATCTGTCAACGCTACAAACTAAAAATAATCTCCATTTACATCTTGAAATCTTACAAATGTATTTTAATGCAGTTATTGCTCATCGTAATAAAAATAACAGCAACTACGGCCAATTCTTTTTATATTTTTGTTAAACATTACGAATTCAGAACCGTCTGGTGTTATTAGTTTCATTAGAATTTAGTAAATAAAGACATAGTTAAGGTCAGGGTCGACGCACAGTGGTCAATCTAAAATGGACGTGGCGCCAAAATTAGTCTTTTGGCGCCAATTAGTTTATTTTTAATTTAGTTTACATTAAAAAGCATTAGATGTACGTAAAATTTAAGCAATATACCGGGTGATTTTTTAAATTTCTGATCTAGTAAGTCGTGATTTTTACGCCGTATCGAAGGTCACCGAAACGTAGGGCGTAGCGTTGATCACACTGCTATTCCAAATGTCATTTATGTGACAAATTGACTACTTACTTTTACATTTATTAAACAAATTGATAAATATTTAAACAGTGATCATTTGCGAAACATGCTTTTACCAAAGTGTGCATTTTATTGCGAGTTTAAGTGCAATTTCGATGTGATTATTGACTTGAGAAGTTTAGGTTATGGTTACAACTCGCTTCAATTTTTATTCCTTGGATTTAAGAAATAGCAAGATTTATTCACAATTATAACAATTTACATTGTTAACACAATATTTATTCAAAATTTACAACAACTGTTGGAAATGTTGACCTTCAGCATCTATACACAAATTAACTCGGCGCTTCATATTTTTGAAATCTGACAGTTGTGACAAATCGAACGATTCAAACTACGCCCTACGTTTTCCGCATCTTTTGTTTTAAAATTATGTCATGGCTTTCTAGATCAGAAATTTAAAAAATCACCCGGTATAAATCCAAACCGTGTCGGCATGGGCGTGGCCAGAGGTGGTCAGGAGGGTAGTTGCCCCTCCCTTTAAATAAATTATGTAGATACTTAAAGGGACTCTTATTTTCAACCGATTTTAATCATTATTTATTAATAACTATTTTTTTATTTAAAGCATAATATTACATTTTTGTTTATTAATACACAGTGGCGTAGCTACCGCCCCCGCAGACCCTACAATGCGAGGGGGGGCGTAACCCTGCAAAGAGCGCTGCTTGCATTTAAGGCTTGTTGCTCGATATATAGCTAACACAAATCCGAAGGGGTAAGGCTAAATCGGAGATCTTTCCTACTTAAAATTTATGACCTATCTCAGAGCAACGTGGACTCGAGACGAACACGTGTGAAATATAATATTTTGTAATGTTCTTCGAATATCCTTCTCTACAGTTACAAACCACGATCAGCTAGCGATAGTTACTCGGTAATCATCGTTATTGCATGTTGATATTAAGTGTACTAACGAACACATCGCATCATAACTCTTTTTCCGTAGCCGGTTAACAGCCAGAGAATACAAAGTTACACACGGCGGCTTTCAATATTTGCAAAGAGTAGATTATTATAAGACGGAAACTTTGCGCGGCGTCTTTGATGTTTTAATTAACGCTAGGCCCTTTAAATTAAATGTGCAGAAATGCGCGCTAAATTCAAATATTTACCACGCCTGAACTCAACCAGCTAACGTCCAGGGTTGTTAATTTCGTACGTATACTAGTTGAGCAGTATATGAGGAATGATTTTAATAAAACTATAAACCTATTGTTGTCTTTATTCAATTCAACTCTTCTTTATTTAATATCTAAAAATAAATAAATGATAACATTTCGCATTAATTTTCGGACTAAATAGTTATACTCTAACGGAATAGATCGTAGGGGTCGCGAGTTTTCTGGATTACTTCTGGAATAGGGAAGCGTCCTACGAAAAAATAACCATATAAAATCTTGTTCCGCGAAGTGTGGAGATTATATTGGAAATTTGAAAATAAAAGATAATGCACCGATCCATGTCGAAAAACATGGAACATCATTTTCGGGGTGTGCCGACAATCAATTATATCAAACAGTTGATAAGAGAAGTATAGATAGTCTCTCTACCATAAAATCTAGAGGTCAATCTCAACAAAGAATTGTACACCAAATTAGAAAAAAACACAGGAGTATACTGATTTCACAGCAGAGTACATATTTTACAACATTGATGTATCATCACATCACAATGATTACACAGAATACACAAATATTTTACAGGGAATACACTGATTTCACGATGATTACACAGATTTTGTAATGACTACCGAAAATTTACATTGATTACACGGAATTCGCAGATTTCTCGGTGAATTCTACAGATTGCACAAGATTTCGCACAACTTGTAATCAAATCGTCGATACAGTTTATACCGAAGAGTACATTACACGGATTTCACATTACAACGATTACTTAAGATTACACAAAGTACCCGCAAATTTCACCGATTTCACATTGATTACATGGAAATCACAGGAATTCACAGATAACCACTGTAGCGTGTGCACTAGATTGTGGGTCTAGCTTCCTCCTCGGATAAAATTGCGAGGTCCCCGTTCTAACCTCATTCTAAAGCATAGAAGGATCGAGAAATTCAGAATTTCGAATCCTTAATTTATTTTAGCGTACTTGTAACAAATTACAATTTTCGTAGTTTTAAGTTTCAAATCTCAAATTTTAAAGTTTTGAAGGTTTTTATCGTCCGAGACTTTAAAGCTCGGAATAGCAAAACTACAAAGTCTCCAATTCCCTTAGTTCAATTATTCACTATTCCAAACTTACAATTCACAAAGTATTCTCACGATCAAAGTCTCAGAATTTATACAACTTCGACATTTTAACCGTTCAAACATTAACATTTTTAAATATTAAAGATTCAACGATTCGGTGCCTTTAAAGTAAAGGCTTCAATTCAGAATTCCAGTGTTTCAGTTTCTAAAATTTTAAATCCTCAGAAGTTCAGATGTTCAATATCTCGATATAGCAGTTGTCGGCTCAAGATGTCGGTTTCTACATTTCCCCGCATTTTAACTTTTACAGCTTGAGAATTTTACATTCCACATTATAAAACTTTAGATACTGCACGTAGTAAAAGATCAGCATATGTAATTTAAAAATATTTCAGAATTCGTATATCGACCTATCGACTAACCAGGTTCACAAGCATCAAAATTTGATTATCTGTAAGATTCTAAAGATCAGTCTTTGAATTTAAAATATCCATGTAAAGTTTTAAATATCAGGAACTAAGACATCCAAACGTTCAGATTTTTTAGTTTCTGAACGTTTCTAAATTTAAATCGATAATCTTGATTTTCAGAGTTTCAGTTTCCCAGTTTTATTTTAAACA